>QEWY01000169.1:331614-451429 GCA_006503575.1 Baylisascaris schroederi | reverse complement strand
GTTGGCGAATGTTGACTGCATGTGCGAGCAACGGATGTTTCATTCCCCTATATGCAGTACCTTTTAAACAAATTGATGTACATTTCTCTCAAAACTATATTTCCATACCCCGCACACCTCCTCGTTATTCCCCTCCCCTAAAAAACCGTACCCACCCGAACCCTCCTACCGTCCACTGTTTAATATCCTCTCTCAAAACCCGGCTTTTATATTTCCTAAGTACATAGAAAAAACTAACCTCGTTGATAATAGCGACTTCTTGGGGATGCTGCATTCATATGTGGGTAGCGGAGATCACAGTGCCCAATGCTTCTCTATCCTTCCCGCCGGTTGCAATTGACGATCCTCTCCAACCTAAATCTCATTTCCGTCGAATGATACTCACCACACAACTGTTCACTCTTCATCACGAAACAATTATTATTTGTTATTTCGATGCAATAAAAGTTTTACCGTGAAGTATAATTTTCGCACCATCAATAAAGGTGTTATCTACCTATCCTGGCTCTTGAATTTTTCTCACTCACAATGAAATCTATTTAATTTTTTTACCTGCATATATATTGTAAACAGGTATCATCAAATGGCGACAGTAATCTTTACACACCATGTCAGTACACAATGAGAAGGCGAAAGGGACAGCAATTCTACCCATGATTTTTAATATAAATAACTTCCACCCATGACTTTCAATATCAATTATCACGCTAAACGTGCCAACGACAGGGGTCGTCTATCCTGGAAGAACCCAGCTGAATGCTATCTGTGATTCTACATGAGCTCCTTTGGCTGAGCAGTACTCTCATCAACTCTCGTCCCCTACAAAGACTTGAAGCAACGAAATAATATGTTGGGACAGGGGAAAGAGGGAGAGCTGGAGAGTAGGAGAGCGGAGGAGGGAGATTAGGGCAAAAAAAATTTAATTAACAGTCGATATGAAGGAAATTTTTTTAACAACCTCTTACAAGCGGTTCCTAAAATGCAGCACACCTGCGCAGACAATGATGCTATGCAAAATTTTATAACAATAGTGTGCCAAACACTTACCGATGTCTGAAGAGCCGGTTTCTCACGACAGTTATCGTCGTTTCAAAAGGAACGCAGGGAGAAATCGTTCTTCGCTTCTTCCGGTAACCATTCTTCAACTTGTACCATCTGCCTTAAAAACTCCGAATATATAAGTGAGCAATAAATGGAAACAAGAACTCGTNGCTAACGGCTAAGGGCCAACGGCTAACGGCTAAGGGCCAACGGCTAACGGCTAAGGGCCAACGGCTAACGGCCGAGGGCCAACGGCTAACGGCTAAGAGCCAACGGCTAACGACTAAGGTCCAACGGCCAAGGCCCTATGGTTAATCATCGATTTTTGTATTGCAAAGAAATTCACAGGGTTGCCTGAAAGCGTGAAAAATTCAGAACGTTTGCTTTTAGAACAGTTTTTCATAGCAACGATTTTAAGAGGCTCTGATAGCAGTGAGATGTTGGCGAATGTTGACTGCATGTGCGAGCAACGGATGTTTCATTCCCCTATATGCAGTACCTTTTAAACAAATTGATGTACATTTCTCTCAAAACTATATTTCCATACCCCGCACACCTCCTCGTTATTCCCCTCCCCTAAAAAACCGTACCCACCCGAACCCTCCTACCGTCCACTGTTTAATATCCTCTCTCAAAACCCGGCTTTTATATTTCCTAAGTACATAGAAAAAACTAACCTCGTTGATAATAGCGACTTCTTGGGGATGCTGCATTCATATGTGGGTAGCGGAGATCACAGTGCCCAATGCTTCTCTATCCTTCCCGCCGGTTGCAATTGACGATCCTCTCCAACCTAAATCTCATTTCCGTCGAATGATACTCACCACACAACTGTTCACTCTTCATCACGAAACAATTATTATTTGTTATTTCGATGCAATAAAAGTTTTACCGTGAAGTATAATTTTCGCACCATCAATAAAGGTGTTATCTACCTATCCTGGCTCTTGAATTTTTCTCACTCACAATGAAATCTATTTAATTTTTTTACCTGCATATATATTGTAAACAGGTATCATCAAATGGCGACAGTAATCTTTACACACCATGTCAGTACACAATGAGAAGGCGAAAGGGACAGCAATTCTACCCATGATTTTTAATATAAATAACTTCCACCCATGACTTTCAATATCAATTATCACGCTAAACGTGCCAACGACAGGGGTCGTCTATCCTGGAAGAACCCAGCTGAATGCTATCTGTGATTCTACATGAGCTCCTTTGGCTGAGCAGTACTCTCATCAACTCTCGTCCCCTACAAAGACTTGAAGCAACGAAATAATATGTTGGGACAGGGGAAAGAGGGAGAGCTGGAGAGTAGGAGAGCGGAGGAGGGAGATTAGGGCAAAAAAAATTTAATTAACAGTCGATATGAAGGAAATTTTTTTAACAACCTCTTACAAGCGGTTCCTAAAATGCAGCACACCTGCGCAGACAATGATGCTATGCAAAATTTTATAACAATAGTGTGCCAAACACTTACCGATGTCTGAAGAGCCGGTTTCTCACGACAGTTATCGTCGTTTCAAAAGGAACGCAGGAGGAAACGTTCTTCACATTTTACGATAACCATTCTTCAACTTGTACATTCTGCCTTAAAAACTGCAAATATATAAGTGAGCAATAAATGGAAAGAAAAACTCTTAAGCGTTGTTAATGCAAAACAATGCATGGAAAATCAATCGAGTAATAAGTAACGTTATACAGTGTATTTCAGTAACGTTATCTTTAATTCAAGTCATTAATTTTAAAAAAAGCATCTTTGCGTAATCAACGACTACAAGCAATACGGAGAATGTCTATAAAATAAAATAAATAAAAGAAACTTGATAAAATGACTACAGAATCAATAAAACAAGTCATTTGAAATGAATAAGATAAAATAAATACAATAAAATAAATTAAGTTTAATGAAATTTAATAAATGAAGCAAGACGAATAAGACAAATTTGACATAAATTAATAAAATAACTAATATGCAATAAATGAGAAAAGCAAAATAAAATAAATAAAATAAACAAAATAAATAAAGTGAAATAAATAATATGAAGCAAATAAAACAAATAAAATAAACAAAATGAAACTAATATACTAAACTAAATAAAATAAATAAACTAAACTAAATCAATCGAAATAAATCTAAATGATGAAATAAAATAAGTATGGTAAAAAAAATAAGATTTAAAAAAATTAAGTTAGACAGAATAAAGGAACTTAACATAATAAAATAGATAAGGTGAAATGAACAGAATAAGTTGACTAAACTCAAGTAAATTAAATTAAATAGAATAAGTAGAGTAAACAAAACAAAATAAATAAAATGAAACAAATGCGACATGTAGACTAAAACAGTACACAATAAGCAAAAACAAATTTAAAATGTAAAATCGGTGGCTCCAGTTGTGGTAAGACTATTGTTAGTGGATATGTCACGCGTCGTGAACGCTTTTGGATATGTGCCAAGGACGCGCATATATTTCGAATTTCCCGCCAAATTGCACGCGGGACGCGCTGCGCACGCGTGAAAAGGCGTATAACAAATAAAGAAAAATTAATAAAATATAATAAAGTGTAATAAATAAGACGAAACAGAATATAATAAATAAGACAAAATAAGTAAAAACCTGACCAAGAAAAATAAAATGGGCACACTTCCAATAAGAATATTCTTAAAGGGTACGTCAAGCATTGCGAATGTTTTGGAAATGTGCCAAGCACGCGTTGTTGTCATAAGTTAAAATGTTACAAGAGCGCGCATTTCAAAGATTAATAATATTGCAGCTCAAAGTTGCTAACATTTATTTTTGTACGTCAACGCGTTTCATAAAAATAAAAGAAATTAAACAAAGAAAAGAGCGTCAACACTTGTACCAACATTGCTCTTAATGGGCATTCCTAGTGTTGTGAAAGCTTTTGGAAATATGCTAAGCGCGCGCATATATTTCGAATTTTCCGCCAACTTGAACACGGGACGCGTCACGCACGCATCGAATAAATGTGATGAATAAAATCAAATAATTAGAAAAAAATAAACGAAATGAATAAGACAAGTGGGGCAAAACAAGTAAAACCATTTAGATAAAGTAAACAAAATAAGTAAAGTGAATATAATAAAATGAATAAAACGGAACAAATAAGATAAGCCAAAATAAAATAAATAAGACAAAATAAATAGAATAAAATAAATATGTTCTATAAAATAAAACAAATAAAAGAAAATTGAAAAAATAACTATAACGAAACAATAAAACGAATTATTTAAAATAAATTAGATATAATAAAATTAAATACCTTTAATTACATTTTATAAACAAAACAAAATAAATAAGACGAATTGAACAAAAATAAATAAAATAAATGAGGCAAAATAAATGAGACAATTAATATAAAATAAATAGGGCAGAGAAAACAGAGTAAACAAAGTAAATGAACTGAAATAAATAGATAAATAAACTGAATTAAACAAAGTAAATGAATTGAACGAAGTGAAACTAAACACACGAAAAATGAAAACGAATTAATGGAATAAAATAAATAAAATAAGACAAAAAAAATTAAATCAAACAGAATAAATAAAGTTAACAAAATGAAATGAACAAAGTAAAATAAATAAAGTAAATTAATTAAACTCAACTGGATAAATTAAGTTAAACACAACAAATAAAGTAAAAAAATAGATTAAATTGAATAAATGAGGTATACAAAATAAAATAAATAAAATAGAATAAATATCAAAAGAAAAACTAAGAAATAAAATAGGCAGTTAAAGTTGTACTAAGATTGCTGTTAATGCATACGTTAGGCGTTGTGAACGCTTTTGGAAATGAGCCAAGCACGCAGATATATTTCGAATCTCCCGCCAAATTACAAACGGGACGCGCCGCACGCGCGTGGAATAAATGTGATAAATGGAATAAAATAAATAGAATAAAGCAAATAAAATAAACAGAATAAGTGAAATAAAACAGATAAAATCAACGAAGTAAAATATATAAAAAACAAGTAAAGTGAATAAAATGAAATGAGTAATAAAACGAAAGAAATAGGATAAAACAAATTAAAACAAATAAGGCTAATAAATAGAACAAAATAAACGAATTCTACAAAATAAAATAAATAACTAAAAATTAGTAAAATAACTTAAAGATGAGATTTGAAAAAATTAAATTAAATAGAATAAATGAAGTTAATAATATAAAATAGATAAAGTGAAATAAATAGAATAAATTGATTAAACTCAATTAAACAAATTGAATTAAACAGGACAAATAGAGTAAACAAAATAAAACAAATACAACAAATATACGACTTGACTACGAATAAGTGCCCCTCGATGCTGCAGGCGACCAGCATGCCTATGGCCCGTTACTCCTTAGTCTATCTGTAACCGGAGCAGTCGAGAACACACCTCGATGTCACAGAACGCTGACAGTGTTCGCTAAAGTGAGAGATCCACTTTCGCGTTTCTGCCGATTCTTCACTGTATTCCCCTATTGCAAATGCCTCAAGTCTAAATTGAATATTTAATTAAAAACCGAATCCCCTATTGCAATAAATAGAATAAAAAGTCGAGCATTATATGTGGTGGTGTTTGTTTGAGCATTATACATTCTCACTTACAGAATAACTTCAGATGTGTCGTTGCCTCTGCTGAGTGACGCAACTATGCTTCAAATGTTTCCCGATTGAAGATGGTTGATACCGCCATCAAAAATGACCACAAATCAACCCAAATTTGGTTTATATCAACGATTACTTCCCCTAATATTTGAATCCATGCAAGGATTACAGTGAATGAAACCGTTATATACGAAAGGTATTTAAACAACTTGTCAACTATCATATGGAGTACACAAATGAAGATGCCAATAGCAACAATGACCCCGAAGCTGGCAGCAATAATAAGCCAGTATACCAGGGATGAAAACGAAACTTTGCATACTTCGGCAATCACTGTAACGTTCTCTATCAAATGGTCTTCATTTACTGAACGAAGTACAGGAGGGAAAGAGAAGAATGAAAACATATGTATATACCCATGAGTCGTAAGTCCATGGCAGAAGAAGAATGTATTCTGATCTATCACCAAATCTATCACCGTACTAAAAATTGCAAAATATTTCTCGAATGACTCCGAATCCTCTGATTATATGCCAAGAGGAGGAGAACGGCAGAATGAGAAGGTATATCTCTACAGGTATAGGTATACTTTTTAAGACCATTAAATCCAATAGGAAAATTCTTTTATTTCAAACAAATAAAAATTTCCATGAGCGGCAACACGTTGAACATCTTAAGGCGAAGTTGCAATTTAAAAAAACTTCTTATTCCACGTTCTACAATACCAATAAAATCTTATGTTACTCTCACAACAAAAGCATGAATACATCCAGCACCCGCATATCACATATCAATATGAAATATCTTTTCATAGGACAGCATATAAATGAGCAACTTGTGGTATTTGGCAATACACATCTCACGGGTAAATTGTCACTTCCGGTTCACACCTGCCCACGTATTGCCTATTCTTTGCAAAATACTCTCACTACCATAGAACCACAAATCACCCGAAACCATACAATTACCATCAGCAGGTATCATCGTATCATAAAAATGAAGAAGCATCATTCTTAGATCGCAGCTTGGTTTTGAAAGAAGGATATACAAGACGAATTCTGATTGAAAAAAAAAAGGTGAATCGATGAAAAACAACTTTTGGTCCAATGGGATCTCCAACCGCCGATCGACAGTTGTAGCAGCAAGTAGATGCGGGGGAGTCGCATAAGATGAACTGGTCCACGATCTACGTAATGTAAACACAACCCATTCATCGTCTATGAAACTGAAGTGAAAAAAAGATGAAAGGAAGTTTTTTTCGAGAAAGGGGCAATAATCCATCCACTTTTCAGGAAAAATAAACAAGGAAATCATTTCTTAAATAATTTTTTTAAAATCAAGGTATAATAATGCAAAAGAAAATGCAAAAAATTTTGAAATTTTGAAAGAAGTACTGCTTTTAGAATAAATAATGAAAAGCGGTCCACGATAATCGAAGTTTTTCCTTTCCACTTCTGATCATTGCTATACATGAATTCCCCGATCCGTGCTTCTTCATTTTAAAAAACAAAAAGTAAAAAATTAACCAAATAATCCCATAGTAACTTTAGTAGAGGTACCATTGTAGTTTCGATACAATATCGCCAGTCATCAACTGTTACGTACATCACTCTGAAACCATCACGATTTAGAAAAATGTAAATAACAGAGATTTAATCAATCTACAAATCGGCGATAGAATAAACCAAGATGAACTGACAACAAACGTTTACGAAAACGATGCTCCGTAGATCAAAATTATACTTCGATAACTGGGAATTTACTAAAAAAGAAGTCCCCCTATCATAAGGTGGATGAAGGATGACCATATAAAAAGGATTTATTGATATTGTTGAACGTGGAAGAGATTCTCTTTGGAATTTCCTCGATGACAATTTCAACTTGACGCAATATTTTTTCTATATTACTCGTATGATTTTCGAGTATGAAATGAGCGTTCTTCAATGCATCATTAAATCAGATATACCTAATGCTCTCCACCTCTCTCTCCCCCTCCCCCNCCCCCCCCCCCCCCCCTGAAGGAAAAGCGCTCAAAAAAGTCGAGATACAAATCATCAGAAATTTTCCTCCGTACTGATTTTTTGAATTGATAAAATGCTAACCTAACTACTTATCGTAAAATCGAGAGCAGAATACATCATACGCACCAAATTTGATCATCATCATATCTCACAAATTATATATAATATCCACTGCCTATAATAACAATTAAGTAAGCAAAATTATTCAAAGAAATTATGCAATTAAAAGAATCCCTCACCGCTAATTGAGATAAATAGAAATGACGTTTCGTTTCGATCGCTTTTTGAGGAAATGGATTCAATTCATTGAAAGCGATCTAAAAATAAATTCTTGTTGACAGATAAAATCTTCCAATCATTTATTCCATTATCTGAATAACAAAAATTACAATTAAACCTATAAATAATATAAAAAAATTCCGTACAGAAATTGCAATGATATAAAAAAAATTAAGTGATGGATTTTGTGAGTTGAAAACCAATCTTAACGACAGAATTGAATTTACTGAAAAATATTTTCATTTTCAACTCAACCCAAGCACAAACAATGGCACTAATAACTAAATAATCTATAAATAAACTAGAAACCTCTAATTAGATAACTCACATGGTGCATTTGAAATTTATCGATATCCCAAAATAATATCGAATATAAATGAACATAAATCCCTTTCATTTGCATATATTACTTTGATATTCGCCCTCAATTTTAAGCTGAAAGCGATAAATTTCTATTTCCGATTGCAATTTCCACTTCCGGTGTCATCGGAATTCACTGCCAATGAGCCTCTTTTCGAGTGTTGGAAATATAGCAGCAAGCTTAAAGGCTTATAGAAGCAATAAGAAAGTCAAATATGGAAAAGCATACCTGTGCTAAGGATTTAAAATCGGCAACATATTGCGAGACCTTACTCAAAGCAGCATGCATCGCACCAACTGTTTTGCATTCTAATATCGACGGCTCGGCCAATTTCAATATTGCTAATGCGAATCGAAATAGAACCTCAAAAACAAATCGCTTTTCATTATCCAGGGCTAACGATAACAGGTAAACAATAAACGAAGACGATAAAGATATTTGTGAGGGACTGCAAGGGAATGCGGGAAAGGAAGAGGAGAGATGAATAGGGGAAGGAGAGGAGGGGGGGGGGTTCAAAAAGCTCTCTATATATCTGGTACAGGTAAGTAAAATATGCATAAAAATAACAAAAACCAACTGTAAATCTAACCTTCAACCTGCACGTAATTTGCATAAATCAATTATCAAACGATAAAACCAATTATTCAACCGGATCATTACAGCAACAAGTATGCACCTTACTTTAGAAATCCCCAATTCCCCCACCTAATTTGTCGGTACCGCAACCTAGTTATGCCGAGTTGGGTGGACAGCGGGGGGGAAGGGGGGGGGGCGAGGGAAGCAGAAAAAAGAAGAGAATTTCCCAAGTACATGAGGACTGCAAAAAAAGACCAGGTTTTCTTTCACATAAACAAAAAATTGCACAAAAAAAGTAAGTGAATAAAGAAATAAACGCATACCTTGTTACCTTCATATAAGAACACGTCGAATGTCTGTAAATAAATAGTGTGCGGGAATACGTCAACGAAACACGTAAGAAACCAAGTGAGCGTAAACGCCGATAGATCAACTTCCAATTTCTTTAACTGACTCGAAAATTTCGGTAGCTTCTCACCAACCAAATCTCGTAGCACCTTAAATAGGAAAACAGAAATTTCCTAAAAGGCAAGAAATATCCCCCTAAGGAAATCTATTTAAAGAAAGCCAAGCAACCTCGCTGAAATAACGCTGCAATGAACTGTATGATTATATAATAACCTTTTTCTTCTTCACCTCTCTCTCTTCTTTAACCGATTCTTAATGGAAATTATTCATTAGTTGTCATAGACCACTTTAACACTCTGGAGGATGTTTGAGCAGCTTGTAAAATATATCAATGCCTTGCCAATATCGCATTTAAATCCTATTTTTATTTATCATTTATTTATTTACTTGTTTGCCTATCTATTTATTTAGTTTGTTTATTCATTTTATCTCCAAATGAGGGAACTTTTGATTACATTAGAAATAACTGGTAACTACAGCGATATGTGAGAAAAGCCCTGATAACCATAATCGATCACCCAATGAACTTAAAAACGGAACTACATATAAACAAACGTGCTGAAATTTCAGCAGGTTGCGTGTAACCAGCTGGTTTCAACACGCTGTGCAAATGCCTCAGCTTAGGTTTAGGTCAATGGCTCCATTTACCATAACTGAGTGACTCAGTTTATCAGGTGATCGGTATAACCATATAACTACGACTTAGTACCCACCTCTCCCAATATGAAACAAACAAAATGAAGCGTTTATTCATTAACAAAAATCGTAATTCATTCAGTAGAGAAGATGCACTTACCTTTTGATCCGCAACAGCACATATCAACGTTGGAGTGTAATAATCTCGTGGTTGTAAATGTTCCACACAAGAAACTAAAAACCAAAATGCATCTGATTCATCCAAAAATAGCAATGCTATTGCGGCCAAACGATTCAGACCCTGAAACAAAAAACTTGAAAACTTTTGCTCGTAGCAAGAAATTTCATCTACACTTTCCTACGATTATATGTTTCGCACAGATTAACCTAGAAACTGCTGATCTTGATGAAGAGTTGCAGCATTACAGACTCTAGCTAGATTTATAAACCTCTAAAGGACAACTTCAAAGTCTTCAAGCACGAAAAGGTCAATGGCAATATATCATGGATGGATCCACTGCTTTGATGATCTGGAAACCTTGAGATATGATCGCGTCTATGGATAAGCGTTCTTGCTATACCGAGGATTTATAACGATATCGACTTTCACATCACATTACCTATTCGGCCTGGAACTAAACTGGAGCCTCGATGAAGCTTTTCTTTGGTAAACTAGGAACAGAAGAACGAAAATCGATATATGGATAACGCTCCTTTCAGAAAGAGAGAGAGAAAAAAGAATTTAAAACGCACTAATCCTCCTCTTCTCAACTTCTATCTTCATTTCGGCATTCTATAAAGAGCAATTCAAAAAAACAAAACAAAACAAAAACAATTACAGTTTCAAAGCACAAGTCTACCTGACAGTATCCGACCGCTTTATTGTGAAATCGATATGCACAAAGAACTCTTCGCAACGCACCAATCTTCGCTGATGTGGGCTCATCGAAAAATTTGTTCGTTGGTAATGTGCGTGCCAAATCTAATTCGATCTAAATTGAAAACATCAACCAATATCACAAATATAAAAATTTTCCACCAAACCTATACCATTAGGCAGAATAATAGGGTAGGGAGGAGGGCGGAAAAGAGGGACATGATCGGATCAGCAAATGACTTTATAGGAAAACAGGAATGAGATGATATTCTTAAGCAGTGGGGAAACAAAACAAAGGAAGTGTATGCGCTTCAATCATACCTCCGAAAAAAATAGAGCTTTCAAAAAAAAAAAAACGATAATAAAACCAAAAAGTTTAATTTCAATTAGTCAAAAAAGGGTCGCCTCTCAAGCGAGGTTTTCTTTATATTGAATCCATCTTTGCCCAAATTCTTCTCACAGTCAGCTAATAAAACGATCCTCTATTCAAATATAAATTTCTTCATTAAATTATTTCAGGTACTTTCTGATAAAGTAATATTTCGAATATTTAACAATCTGTCAAATCAAAATGTTTGAACAGAACATTGAACTCGCAGTAATCTATCTTTCAGTCTGAAGTCACCAGTAAGTTCTTACTTTTCAATGCAACATTTGACCCCGAATAGATGATGTCCTGACATTTGCAGGTTTATTCCCCTAAGATTTTAATAAACGATCCCAATGAGATGGTCAGTCAAAAATGAAAACGACTACTCATACCTGTCTAATTGCACCATCATTATCATCGACGTTCCGTGCTTTTCGTAATAAACTCTCGTAATAACCATTACCAAGATCAGCACGTTGATCACCTACCCAATATGCCACCAAACTGAACTTAATTTAGATTAATGGAGAGCATTCACTCTATTATTTATCAGTTTCCCTCAACTTAACTGACTATTTCAACATTGTAAAATTGCAAACAGAAAAACATCACAATATAAGGTTGTAAATAGCGGAAATAAAACGATCTATTAGTGATATTGCCGTAACTTGTAAAACAGCTTTCAAGTAAATTAATCTAAAAATCGATCACTCAAATCGATCTAGGCCATAGAGTGCTTCCCCAGTATATACAACGAAAACAAATGATTTAAAAAGATCCTAGATGTGGTACTTGTGAAAATTTCTCTCTACGACGTCAGATTTAATGAACAGCCATAATTGATCACAACTACATTATCTTTAAAATTTG
Organism: Baylisascaris schroederi; assembly: GCA_006503575.1. NCBI lineage: Eukaryota > Metazoa > Nematoda > Chromadorea > Rhabditida > Ascarididae > Baylisascaris > Baylisascaris schroederi. The sequence continues at coordinate 439,367 of QEWY01000169.1, read as the reverse complement.
AACTTATGCATAATGTTTGCTATAAAAAATAACTGTAGAAAGCGAATTTCTTAAGAAAGAGAACAGCACAGCCAACATAACCATGTGTATAGCCACATAATCCATACTGTCATAGAAAAAAAAAGTGCTAATGAAAGAATTAGGAAACCTTTTCCACACACGTCCTCTGTATGTTTTTGGCACACCTGTCCGTATCAGTGCCTTCAATTCATCGCTTGGTTTTAAAGGTCTCGATACAGTATTCACCAGAAATCCGTCCCATTTCTGCAGCCAATCGATATATTGTGGACTCTGCTCCTGAAATAGTAATAAAATTTTCAATTCAATAGCATATGTATATATTATATATATATATATATATATATATATATAAACGCATCATGAGTCTTAAAGCGTTTTCTTATCCACACAATGCGAGATATCAAATTCCAACGGATCGAGTCGACAATAGTGCACGATATCCTCGAAACATGAAATCAAAACTGCATAATATCAGGTAGCCTAAGCAATTTTTATGATTTTTCCATGCACTTATATACTCATTTCAAAGTGTTTTCTAGTCATTATAAGATATGCAAACTTCAACAATAAATACAGGTAAACTGATATAAGCAAAAAGTTTTCACCTCCGCGAAAAAAGCTTTCATAAAATCAAACGGGGAAAACCCAAAATGGTAAACCGAAATTCTCACCTTACGATGATCTGCTCTCAAAATCAGCTTACAAAGGGTAATTTTTGCACATCTTTTCCCGAGTCTATAAGCAAATTCTTTGAATTTCCACCGAATGCATTCAATCGAAATAAGCACCAACATTAAGAGTCTACAAATAACCAGCTCTTTTTTTCCAATGATTTGATCGCTTTTCACTTTCAAATGTATTGCCACATCCAACATATCGGTTGAATTCATACGACGATGTTGATTCTTGTTATTATCCAAATAGAATCCCAACGAATCCGTTAGTCTTACTGAAAAAAATTATCTCCTTAGGAAATTTTTTTAGATCAACTTTTAGATCAATTAGATCAATTCTACTTTAGATCAAATCACTTATCCCCCTTTTTCGCTCACCTCTCATATAATCACGGAATAAAAAATAAAATGCAAAATTTTTTATTCTCATTAGTAATAAAGCACCCAAAAAGATGCGAAAATGTGGGCATACTGATAAGATAATTAAACCAATGACAAAGCATTAATGCCCACAATTGCAACTATATGGAGTAAGCTGAGATTTCATTAAAACAAAGAGACGATGTGCAAACAAACAGCACCAAACGGTTTTATAAACCTATTCCTTGCCTTGTTGATTGCGTTCTAGGCAAAAGTACGCAAGGATACAAAAATAACCCTATAGCAATCCAAAATTACCGACAGAAATCCGGAAGCCACCTACCGGAAAAATATTTATAGAAGAGCCGGAAAAGATTTTTGTACAACCAACCTAAGACATCTCACGCTGAAAGTGACATCTCAACAACTCTCGAGTCAATTTTGTCCCGAAATATGGATGATATAAAACGCAACCTAAAAAATTACAACCAACAATGAAACAAAAAATTTTGCAACAGAAATTAAACGTCGTCGACAAAACACATTATTCTACTCGCCTTCCACCCCCTTCACTCCTCAGATACCACTTAGTTCTCTTCCACAGACCCGATTTTATGAGTACCTCTTCAAACAAAGAAGCAAAATACGAAAGATTCATAAAGCAACACTATGTTTTAATTTTTTTTTTTTAATGAACAAACAAACATTCAGTTCTATCGTTGGCCAATGTGCGTTTTTCGGCTGTCCAATTGGTTTCATCAATGAGCTCTTCGATTACTCCCGGTTCCAGAACTGTAAACCAATTTTATATTTGCATATAGTCAGATAATATCGACCATGAACGTACCCCATATATTCATTACGTACCAAAGTAACATGAGAATTAATTCGAATAACCAGAAAACCTCATCCTCACTAGCAAACGCACCTGTCGACTCACAATTCGATCTCGAAATTGAACAGCGCTCTAATGGAAAAGTGGTGACGCTCTAAGATGATATTTTGGTCAGCCACACAGTTATATTAATCAAACATCGCTTAATGTCAAAAGTTTATAACAGAAGATTTGTAAAGACAGGATATCAAAGTAAGCTCATCTCCACATATTCCAAAACTTATCCACGGAGTACCCAAAGAATTCTTTTCGAACACCTTTCGTGGATCAGTACCAGTCACTGGTTGCAACACTTCACAGATCCACATATAAACAACTCTTTCATTGAATTCATCTCATATTATTGCATATATAACATAGTCTAGCTTCATGCAGCCCATCTTTTAAAAGGATGAACGATGTATCACTTCTATTCCAGAAGGATGAATGGCTAGCTCAGCAAATTGTTTTTACCTAGAAAAAGGAGCAAAATCAATAGAGGTTTCATCTCCATGTATGAATCGTTGATAGTGAAATGATCCAGCATAAAATCACAGAGTCTACTCACCTCTACTTGTCTGATCCTCGGCCTTGAAATGATTCAACACCATTATATATCGACTCTTCAGTTGATAATAACATGCTTCAATATCGAAGTTTTGTCGAATTATTCGACGCTCTCTATCTTCTAGAGATTGAACTATTCGCTGCAGCTCTAAAATTCGAAAAAAAAAATTTTCAAGAACCAATTCACAATGGCCATTTTTTTGTAAGAAAAAACGACGAGCAGAACGCTGATGTAACCCATCAGAATGGGTTTTAAACATATTTTTTAAATAAACCAATTCATATTAACCGCCTCAAAAAACTTATAAACGCGCCCGACAGCGATAGATTTTTCTTAACTTTGGAAATCCTCCATAAGGAAAATGGAAAAGTTTTTTAAATATAAGAATTAACAGAATAAAAGAGCTCAATTAAGGAATTCGCAAATTGCAATTACTAGGTGGATCAGCATAAATAAAACAGAGATTGGCAGCTATCAAATTCTTCCGCATTATTCCGATTCTCTGTAAACACTAATAGTACTGTACAAAACTATAGGCTCTAAGATCTGAAAACGACACCCTATAAGAATGGGCAACCACCATGTCGTTCACAGGTGTCGGATTAAACCGTACGCTGCACCACTGGCAATCAAAGCTTGAACACCCCCCCCCCCTTCTCTAAGGTGATATCATATACTACAGACTTGAATCAAACCTTGCATTTTTCAGGAAGCCATGCTCTTACGTCCTCGACGAAAACAAGTATTGGAAGAGGAAATGCGAAGGGAGGGAAGGGTGTATATCAAAAAAATCTCAAAAATATCAAAAGAAGTATTAGCCTAACGTGAAGAATATTAGAAAAAAAAGTTGGCCAATCATGACTCTTTGAGAAATAAACAAAAAAATTAAAACTCACCTAAGACCTCTTGATTAAGGAACATATTTTGACCACGATAACCTTCCACCAAATCTCGCATCTCCGTTACGTCATTTACAGCTGCTTCATCGAACACACGTTGTGCATTCTCATCTTCTGCAGTGTTCCCGAAATCGACAAGTATACCTTCGGGAACTTCAACTGAAACGATCGACTTGCCGCAACTTCAACCAAAAGAATCGACTTTCCGCAACTTCAACTAAAAGAACCGATCTTCCGGAACTTCCAATAAAGGGATCGATTTTCCAGAACTTCAACTAAAAGGACCAACTTTAGGGGACTTCAACTAAAGGGATCGACTTTCCGAAACTTCAACTAAAAGATCGACTTTCCGCAACTTCAACTAAAACGATCGATTTTCCGGAACTTTAACCAAAAAAAATGAATTCCAGAACTCCAACCAAAAGAAATGATATTCGGGTAGTTCACCAAAAAGAATCGAATAACCACAGTTCCTAGATTATTGTGATCTCCTTCAATTATCAAGTGCTCAACACCAAATTTTTAAGCTCCAAACTGAGGCACTAAGAGGATGAACAACGGTCGAAATGACGGTCGGGCTGAAATCCAGGTGGAATAAGAATTCATAAACTACGAAGTGGTCACGAGAACTTCAGATAGCCAATAAAACAACAGCTAAGTAACTTCAGTTAGTAAATAATAAAATCACACATAAATGTTGTATCCTATGCACCTTAAGTGCATATTGGCGATTTCGAAAGGCTTTTGGTCAAAGGCAAAGGTGGATTAAGAATTGGAAAGGACGTAAAGACACCGATAATATGCGCTAAAATCCAGAAAAGTATGAACGAAAAAAAGATAGGAAGAGAAAAAATCTATGAAATACAGAGATGCTTTTGAAGTGGCAGACGAATACATATTTCGATAATGAGACAACTTTTTTAGCAAAAATCATTACTTAAAAAAGTTCCCGATTCAGTATTCGCATGTCGATCTGCCCAGAATTGAAGCAAGGATGCAGAAAAAAATCGAAGGGCAGAGGAGGAAAAGGAGGAAGAGGAAGGAAGGGGGAGGGGTTCAACTCGTACATGAGAGATCAATATGGGGTAGGGGTTTGAAGGCCGCAAGTTCTTCAGCCCATATTTCATGTAATCGCCAAATGCATATACCACGCCACCCATTGATACTCGCTGATATTTGAATAACAAACCATCATTAGTGATAGACACGTTCGATTCGTTAATAACATCCTGCTCTCTACAGAGTTTCATAATCAACTCTTCCTTGGTACGAACTGAATCCTTGAACGCGTCTAATGCCATACTTAGTTCATTGTTGCGTTCCTCCATATCCCTATAATTTTCGGATTAATCTTTGCTATTGTCTTATCTGCTTAATTAACCTGTTTCGACTACCTACATAATCAACCACTCATCAGGGAATTATCTAAAAAAACAGCAACAGGAATGAATCAATTCCTGGGATTTATAATTATAAGCACGTCATTACCACTTTTATAGTTCGCAAAAAACGATATTATATTGAATTGAAAGAGGATTTTCATATTACACTTGATGATTGAGACTATGTTTGACTTATTACAGCTTACACAGCGTTAAGAAAACAGGTATCCTGAAGGAATAGGATTAAAGAATAAGGTCAATGAACAAACCTTATTCGTTCCCTAAGAGCTCGTAATTCACGACTGTGTTCAGCAGCATTCAGTTGTAATGCGGTCACTTCACTCTCTCTTTCCAATATAAAATTCACTCGATCACGAGGACTTCTTAACTCCAACATTGATTTTCTGCAATAATTTTTTATGTTTTAAAGAATCTTCGAGGAAAAAGTCATAGTTAAAACACCTATCTGCATAAAAAATAGTGTGGCATGCTCTACTAAACAAAGACACTATCACCAACGCGTAAGCCAATCAACGATACTTAAACTGACGCAGCATCAAATGATTCCACCTTCCTACTATCCTTTTTCATAAGTCAATAACTATGATTTCGGATAGCGCCAAATGTCCTTTTCTTTATTACATTATTCCCCGTACTCGGATCGATGACAGGAAACAACAAACAAAAAATAAAAAGAACTAACAAAATCTCGATCTGATGATTTGCCTTGATGAGTGCCTGCCTTAAAACGGTGACCATATCTTGATTTGCGCCCACTTCGTCTGTCAACTCATAGCATCGATCTTTCAATTCATTTACGATACCGACCAACTGAAATTAACTTTTACTTACGCTTTCAAATAATGGTTTTGAAACATCGATTAGAGACTAACGATTTGAATTACAGAGATGGACATTTAGTGTCCAATCGAGTTTTTGAGGAAGTAAGTCTGCAAATCCACTTCACGATTAGAAGAACCTGGTTGAGGATTAGTTGGGGGCGAGGGGGAGGGGGAGAGAGGAAGGATACCTCTATGAATGACAAATGCCTTAAAAATGTCAAATAAAACAAAGATTCGATTAATAATGCCATAAACACCAAGATTAATAGAAGAGGAGTACTTACTATTTTACACTGTTCGCATGGGCCCGATGAAGATCCAGAAAACGATGGTAGCCTAAAATATTGAAAATATTTTAGAAAAACTATACCACTACATTAAAGAAATCCGCAAACTCCAAGATAAAAAGCATCTTACGGCACTATCGGATCTCATCACAAAATCTCTTTCCCTCTCTTTTTTTGGAAATCACAAGATCTCTTTCCTTTTCTTTTTTTGGAAAATTTTGGTACCACAAAAACACTTAAAATCATAAAAAATGCAAATTTATGAAACATAAAATAAACCATTAAAACAAAATAAATAAAACCATGAAACTGAGTTGTGTAGGAAGAACAGAAAAAGATACCATAAAATACGAAGCTCATAATGCACGTTACTCTGGACTCTCAAATATTCAGAGAAAACAACGCCTACATCTGTTGAAAAAATCCACGTCAGCAATATGTGAGGGACAGTTATATTATCCAATCCCACAAAGCGCACAAAAAATATTTTAACTGGAATGAGACGAGGAAAAGGGGGCTAATAGAGGTTTCGATGAAACACGATTTCCTATAGGTATCTGTGATTTCCCATACTACTCCAGTACCACATCCCTTTAGAAGTCTCGCAAAAACAAAGAGTAAAAGAAGGTAAAGCAAACCGGAAGGAAGCTCTCGCCTTCCCGATCACCCTTTTCGCAGGTGCCTCTAACGCTTTCGTTTCATCGGCTATTTTTCCGAGAATTTCTTCAGCACTCTTCAATAGATCGGTGTTTGGCGGAACAGGAGATGGCATCTCGAGACTTTTTGCGTTCAACTCTCCATTTGAACTCAAATAAAATGTTGAATGCGTCTGAAATTTTTTTCTTTCCTAATCATAAACTCACAACGTTCTATTTGCATCATACCAAAAACAATGTTCCCAATCGCTGCATACCGTCAATTACACACACATATGAAAAAGACAACCAATTATTCAATCAGATTGGTGAAAATAACTCAAGCGATCACAAAAATAAACCGATATGAAAATAGCAAAAATAATAAAAACAGTAACAAACCGCTTCGAACATTTCATCCTCGAGGGATCTCTCTTCTAATGGTCCGGGTACAACTACTTCCTGGGCCCGTTCCGTACCAATCATCCCTGCACTACATCCTTCATTTGAGCTTTGATCACCATCCTCACAAGAACGTGATGACAGTGATACTATTTCCTATAATACAATACTCTACATCTTATTGAGTAAGAAATTTATAGGGCAATCTCACTTCGACAATTTTTTCTAATGGAGATTGCAACGTTAGAATGTTTCACGAAGCAATTCCGCCTTTGGAATCTAACAATTTAGGTAGAGCAGATTCCTAAACAAATGACTTTTCCTTGAACAAATGGACTTTTTGCTTCGAAGGAACCACCTGCACCTTAGTTAGATCACATCTGCTACATATCACGCATAGCAGATCAAAAAAGTCTTAGAAGGCTTAGATCATAGGCAACGAAGCCTTTAGTGGAGCTACATTTCGAACTCATCCATCTTTCCTTGCTCTCATTGAGGAAGCTTAAACATCCTTCTCGAAAAGTACTGGCAGAAAAACGATGTATCCTCGATCACCTATGACAATTCAAATCTTATTCTTTACATAAGTATTGATTAGTGGCAACGAATAGAATGAGTTCAACACTTACAACTTTTAATATGTCATCGATGTTCTCTCGTTCATAGTGTTTTCGTCGATTACTTTGTAATTGTCGAAGCCATTGAAGACGTGATTTATTGTCACCCGTTTCCAAAATATGTACCTCATCATTTACACTGTAAATATTTCAATTTTTATTTATTTTTCAATCCTACTTTTTCTATTATTTTTTTCAATCAAAACAAACTTTAAGTAAGATAAGGCAAACTTATACTGGTAGATAGTTGAAATGGATTAGCTTATAATTATAGAAGGACAAGTGACTTTTAGCTATAAGAAGAGGAAAAGAAAGAAGATAGTTGAAGCTTCTTAATGAATTGGTAAGCGATCAATGAAAAACGCCCCTGATAGCAAAAAAGGTAAGGAATGAAGTAGTTGAACAATATATGAATGGCCAATTTCCTCTCTCATTTATTTCCCACTAAAACTTTTCCCACAGCTGAAGTAGGAAGAGTCAATTCATCTGAAAGTAATTTCCGGATTTACTTGTAATAAGTAAAGCAATCAAATTCTAAATAGGCAACAAGAAAAATTGAATACTTCATTAAAATACAATCGGAAGAACAACATTTTTGCATGTTCTATTGCTTAAAATAGTCTTACTCAACCAAGGAGACTGTCTAGAAAGTAACAGAAAGGCTTTTTTCTGTGATAAATCAGCCGCATATATAACGATCTCATTTGCTTCAAATACGATGTGCCAAAGGTTCGATAATGCTGAAATTTTAGTGCTTGCAAGATAGAAAGAAAGCTTCGTTGGTATAAAAGTTGCTTATTGTCCATGCCCAAGCAGGATAGATGGCCGCCCCACAACCGCTGCCCTCCTATCCTTTCGAATGCCCCTCTCCTCCTCCGTAACTCGATAGTCATGCTCTCTTAACCTTTAATTAAAAGCAAACGTACTGAATTTCGAATGTTCCTGTCTTACGAGGATCGAATGTAAATGCGGCGCCCGAAAGTGAAATACGTCCCAAGCACGTTATATCGCCTTTATTTTTATACCAATAAAAATATGGCGAATCATCACTCAAAGCGAACCAATAACGCCGTCGACATGGACCTCCCAATGCACGTTGCTCAACCTGCAAAACAAAACAAAAAACTATGTGCTTCAATTAAAATGCTTCCATAAATGGATTCATACTTACTGTATTACTGACAACAGATTACTGCCTGCTTACATCTACTGTCTTGTCACTGTTACCTTTACAACTGTGTTCACAGCCGCACTCCCTATCTGTTGTTTCCTTGCCACATTGCTGTACACAACTGCCCACATGTCGGGTAGGGAAACTATCCGGGTTGAAATATTCAACGTTTAAATACGCCGTCTCTTCCGCGCCAGCCAAACTTCAGAAAATTTTGACTCTATTCTATGAGTATGCCTATCCAACCTCTTCCCTCTATCCTAATTCCCCACACTATAGTAGCATAAAGTTCAACTAATATTTCAGGAAAAGGAGCAGCATTCAAACTGAGTTAAGTGGAGCTAGTTAGGTATGCAATAGAAATATCGTTATAAAGCTTAACTAACCTTGTTAATGAAGCCTGCAAGACGTTTGGTTGAAGGTGGTGAAGTGGATGATGAAAACGCTGATGGAAGCATCTAAAAATATGCAAATATATTTTAGAAATAAAATAAAGCTTTTCATCACGGAAGAAAATCTTATTCATTCATACTGAAAAATTGTTTATTCACATATTAAAACGATATTCACAAAAACGATTAATACGAAAAAAAGGTTACAAAAACCATATCAATTATGGCCAGATATATCTGCATACTATTTAATCCGGTTATCACTGATAAAAACCTACTCCGAACGCAATCCATCGATTCGCAATTAGCAAGCAGAGTTTCCTCTAAAATGCTTTCTTACGTTGTCCTTCATTCAAGCACACTCCGATTTTCCTTCTAAGGTTTTGGTCAAGTGTCCAACCATCTTACACTCTCACCCACAATTCCAGCCATTGCGGAATAAATGTTTTTAAAGTGTTTTATGACTAAATGAATGTTTAGCTGCAAATGATCGATAATAATAGCACAATTATAGCAACATGATTAAAATATTAACTAAACAGGATTGGGCGAAGGAGGACGGGTTTCTCATCAGCCATTCCAAAGTATTGTCCTCATCGGCTTACGCTGAGTGAGCGCCAGCCACATGAACTTTATTGGTTAGCAAATACCAACAACAAACCGGTAGTTTTACACCACTAAATTGAGTTGATATACCGTTGGCGAGCTCTATTATCGGCGAATGATCTATCGTGGGGAAGTAAGAAAATTGCTACAAGAAAACTAATATCATAAGCACATTACAGAGTTCATCGAGCAGCTTCTAAAAACGTAGCGAATAAAGCAAATCCAAAAAACAAAATAAAATAAAATAAAATAAAGATAAAAACAAAAAATAAAAAAGGAAAGATTTAGTTTTAATCTGCAGCCGATCTAATTTAGAACAGCGTTCGTGGTTTATGCCATTAGAATTTATGCAGCATTAAAATTGATATATCGCACTCAGTTTAGCATATAAGGACGATATTATTTTAGACTTTTTCGAGCTATACATTTTTTGCAATTCGCGCGAAATGCATTGATTCCCACCGATTGTAAAATGCATTTCAATGTTTCTGAATAGTAAACGATCGATCCGGTCCAACACTCCAAAATTTGCCCATGACTGATGCCCATTTACAGTAGAAGACGTATACATGCCGGCTTCTTCACAATGTAGACGTTCTTTATTAACGATTGCATGTTGCAAAGCCCATGTCACGGTTCTAGTCTGTTGCAGTCCGTGATATTCATTATTAGTCTCCAACAGTCGTTTGTTTTTGTGCGCACCCGACTAATAATTTATATTTATTTACAGGTAAATTCATCCATTCACTCTTTCATCACACTCTCGCTGGATTACTTCCTTTCCCTTAATGAATGAAACCAGCATCCTGAAATATCACCCCCCCTCCCCCCTCCTCCGAGCAAATACGCTATGATCAGCGAGAATAAGGGAATAACAATAAGGAATAACAACAATAATTTAGCTGCTGCAGTGCAGATGTGACCTTGATCAACTTACTAAGATTTCTTAGACCAGATCAAACATGGCCCTGGTCATAACCTGGATTGGTGATGGATTTAACCTGGACTAAAAAACACTTGCTGCATTCCTTTTTATCTTTCACAGCTTTGATTCCTACCTGCACTTCAACTTTAAGCGATATTACTGGCCATGAAAACAAATTCCCCATTTTTCTTGCACAAAGGGTGAGACTGGCAGGCTTCAGATTCCAGGGAGAGAGTACGGATGAGACCGATACGGGTTTGCAAACCTTACAGCTGAGGCCGTTAAAACCTTGCAGACAAAGCGAGATCGTAGGGATGCAAAGGGATAAGGTTCGGTCTGCTAACATACAAAACGTCGGAAGGACAACTCTCAAATAAAGCCACTTTCAACTAAATGAGGAAAAACAACACAGATGAAAGGATGCAATACCATTGCGCCCCTAAACCACAAATCGGCTTCTCCTACACCTTCACATACTTAGAAATCCAATGCAGCAACACTAAAAGCCCCGCTGCAGACAGTTGCTCATGCTACGTTCCCACTTTACCATTCGAATGGACATAATGCAGTATTCATCATATATTTCAATTCGGTTCAATTAATCACCTCTTGCAGTTCTTTATTTTATCTCAACGTTCTTCCAAAGTTGAAAGCTCCTTGAGCAGAAACTCTGTTACATCTATCGATCATGCGTCTGCGAAATAACAGTGTTACTACTCATATTTGAGATGGATTATGCTTTTCATTCGGTAAATATGATGTCACTTTTTTATTATCATAACATTTGCCCTCAAATACGCCTTTAAATGTTTATTTTGATACTCTTTGTTTGATCATTTTTAGTGGTAAATTCAGAAGTGCTCCCTGAGCAATTGAAAAGGAAGGAAGGAACAGGAAATTAAGAGAAATTGAAGGAATGTTTTAAGGAGTAATCAAATTCAAATTCGGTAAGTTGGAATTATGCTCCTATACATTCCACTATAATCATTGAGAAATACGATTAGAATCCACGATGAATTCAAGAAAAGGGAAGGATACGTGTTAGGCTGTGAACTTCCTATTTTGGCTATTCTCCATTCACATGAATGGAATTACCGGAAGCAATTTTTGAAGGGCTTTATTGAAAGTCACCGGTTGGGGGTATGGCAATTTCGCAATAACATTTTCAGTAATAGGCGGAAACGGTAGTCGGCTGGAAACGGCAAGACGTGGGCAGGAGGTGAGTAAATCTATCAACAACGTGGCAATCTTGACAGTCAGGATATGAAGGTGGGGGTTAAGGATCAGGTCTTGGTTACCTCTATCGAATGGTGGAGAAGGCGATTCCAATCTCGCTGATCCGAAATCCTAATGTTTAATGTGACTAAAAGTTTAATGTATGTTGGAATCAAATGAACTCGATACCAACTGAAATTAGCTGTTGCTCAAACAATGACCACAAATTTCCACTTCGTTTCAGTTTTGCTTTGATTCATTTATTATACCGTAATCGCCTAATCATAACCCCTGTTGTAATATTATAATGATCTTCTATTTATTGCTTTCCTGTGAACGATATTGAAATAAATACAACAATAAAACATATTAAATAAATTGTTAGTTGTTTCTATAAAGCGATAAGTGTTCATTTGTCACGTCATGTTTTGATCCTTTTGGCAACAATTTTTTTTTTTTTTTGAATGTTATATGCGATAAAAGTAGCGCATCATTATGCACTCAACCGTGAAGCATAGTCGTTCCAATTTTCTGTTCAATGTTAAAATATGACGTCACCGCGTCCCTTACCTGTTGTAGCACGTCACCTTGTCACTTACATGTTATTTGTCAAAGCGTCTATGCAATCACTGAACTAAATACAGCACTTCATGGAAAATTTAATAGCAATTTAAGCATTTTAGCATTCAACACGTTAGTGAACGTTTCACGCTTCAACGCATAATAGCCCTTAAAATCGGTAAAGCGGTCAAAAAACATTGTGAATCCTATTCGTTGGTAAATCCGGTCGCGTATTCGTCGTTTTTTTAATCGGCGTAATTTACATATGAGTGAAGTTTTTCTTAATTTACAGTTTAAAAAATCAGCTTAATAAACGAGAGGTCTCCTTCTGACCTTTTCATCTAGGAATGGACAAAAAGGTGATCATATTGAAACACTTGTTTATGTGGCGTTGCTACGAGGGTACCGTAACTTCGCTTTTGGATTCGGAAATCCTCTCTTTCCCTTAAGGTTCCGGGTCCGGTTCTTGAATAGCCTCTTCCGATGTGGTCCTGCCTGTCAAAGCTATTCGAAGTTGATGGAAGTGAGTAGTTATTTAAACGATTGAGATTGGATGAGATTATCACCAAGGCGATTGCTATCTTCGGTCCGGACGATTGCCTTAGATGACACCCTGAAGGAACAATTCAAGGAACGAGTACTGAACTCACGTCCACCTGTACATCCGCGATTCTTTGTGCGAGTCATACCCTCCTCGGAGAGGAATAGTGCCGTTTTCGTACCCCTTTTGAATGTCAAAGAACGGCCGTCTGTCTTGTTTACACATCGCTCACTGCTGTTAAGTGGGCATCGTGGCGAGATTTGCTTTCCAGGTGGACGGTTGGAGCGCAAGGAAACACCTGAGCAGGTAAATTGGATTTAAGATCTCGTGGTTACTAAGGCTTAGATCTAGAGCTGGAATCGGGATAAAAGGATCTGTAAGCGTCGGGAGCTTCTTATAGTATTTTCTCAACTCATTTGGCGCAAAATATCTGGAAGCAGTTTTCCACATTCGGCTATATAGATTTTAACGAAAGGTGGCAATACATTATAGCAACAAGGCAAAAATATAACCTAGCGTTCAAGTTGTGGAGGCACAGAAACATTTCGACGTTGAAAGTAGAGTTTTCATAGCTGACCATAGGGAGAGTCTAAGAAAGAGAGAATAATACTGGAACATGCGAAAATAATTACTAAAAAAATTTCATGCAGTCTATTTAGCAACAAGAGTTTGCGCAAGATAACTGGCGTTATTGAAGGTTTCATGCGGGAAGTCGTTTTTTGATTGATTTTGAATTTTTCTGCCAGTAATTTATTTCATTCGATTCGTTGGATTTATTTAATTTACAGATGCAAAATTTCAATAACAGATGCAATTTCAGGCTGCATTACGAGAAACTGCTGAAGAGATAGGTATCGATGCGTGTTCAGTGGAGATTTGGTCACGACTCCGGCCAATGTTGACTAGAAATTTACGAAGTATCGTAACGCCAGTGGTTGGTGTGTTACCTGATGTCGAACTTCAATCATTAAAACCACGAACACATGAAGTACAAACAATTTTCACGGCACCACTTGAAGAACTATGTAGAAATCATCGTTATACACATTTTAAGAGAGGTTAGCGTTGTTGAGCTGTTTTCTTCAATATTTCGTTCTACACTTTTTTTACTGTATTAACTCAAATAGAAGCCCATTGGAACGAATCGTCCAGCAACCAGCAAATTTGATTGCAGCGTCCCCATGCAGCAATATCTTCATGAGAAATATTGAAGTTAGTAAGGGGGGTCTTTAATGTTGAAATGATATTTAGTAGACGGAAAAGGAAGCACGGACGTTTGCTGCTGTTCAAGAGTAGGACGGTGAAAAATTCACACGCTATTGCATAAGGGTATCTGAACCCTGATCGGCGCCTTTGCGGATTAGTAGTTCTGTCATTGGCGTCCTTGGCACAGCGTCGAAAAGCTATAACGCCGAAAAGAAAAATCTTTTATGTATTTTTCGTTTATGTCTTCGGACTTAGTGCAATTTTTTGTTTTTAGTAGTTCTTTGGCGTTACATTGGAGAATTAATAACTTATAATCGGTATATAGCATTCTTCCCGAATTTATTGAATTTTATGGTCCTGGGGTCTTTCTGCCTGCTTGCTTCATTAAGACCACTCCTCGAATTTGCAAAAAAAAAAAAAGGAAACCTCGTAGATTTCCGGACGTAAAAATGTATTCCGGTAAAAAAAAATAGTCTTCAACAATATGGTAATGTGATTTTCGAATCGCCTCATTTGATAGAAGGCAATCGTGAGGGGATTGAATGCATATAACACTAGTCGAGAGTAGCATTTATTCATACACTGAGCAAGGTAATGTAGCCGACTGAGCACATTAAAAGGTTTCTTTTGTCATTCTTACTGATATGCTTATATCACAATGTGCCTCATCCTGTTTCCGGTGTGTATTTGTGCAATTCTGTTCTCGTTCATGCTTCTAGTCCATGTTGCATTCATTCCTTGCTTTGTTTTTTTTTAACAAGTTACCCCTAGTCCGTTTATTTAATTTTTGAATATTAGGCATAGCTTTAATAGATGAAAATTTTTGAGAATATCTGTATATAGCTGGAATGATTTCCTTAAGCACTTCGATAGAGCCGCTATCATACGGCAAGAAAAAATTTTATATTTATTTCTAATGATTCTAATATGCAGAAGTGTTCATTTAAAATATTATATCGCTATGTAGATGTTGACTTAAAACAAATAACTTGAATATCATTTGCATTGTTCTATAGCTCTTTCTCTTTGATTTGATCAGCTTTTTGATGAATTATTGACGTTTGAAGATTTGTTGAAGGTTACAAGTCAAATTTGACCCCGAGACAACAACATGCGTTAGATGTTGTTTTTGCCTTATTTGGAATATCTATGAGAGTAGGTTAACATGGATTCGGTAAGTTAACATTAAAAAACACATTTTGTGCTATTTTGTTGGCGCGCTTTCTCATTTGTTTGTGTTTATGTGAAACTTTAAATGAACATCATTGCAGGTACAGCTGAATGGTCATTACCAGTTTTTACAACTACTGAATATACGACAATTTCTTCAACAAGTGAACATCGACCTCGCGAGTATCGTATTTGGGGTCTTTCAGCTGGTATTCTACATCTAACATTGATACACCTTTTACCTGCACTTTATAATTCAGAAATTGAAATAGCTGTACCTGTTTGAATGGGATATTTTTTATTGAATGGACATTACATCGCATCTCATACGATCTGGTATGGTGGCCTTTGTATAAAGAGTGGAAGAAATTTTTCATCAGAGGTGATAGGAGATGCATTCTGCGATATATCAAACTGTGTGAGATGCGATCAACATGTCATATGGTTTTTTTTTTGCAGTACATCGAACCGTATAAAAAGTGAGAATGTTATGAATATGTGGAATGTCTCAATCGATTTTTTTTCACAGTTAGTGAAAGATTTTTGAAAAAAATGAATTTACATGTAGAAATTTTGTTTCAACATTATTTTTCAGCTGCTAATGCTAGCGGTTGGGGTAATCGGCAAAATTTCAAAGTTAATGTGCGCCAATAATTCTGGCTGATTTTATTTTATTTTATTTTTCGAATTGAAGAGTTTAAAATGACACAAAATTGGTGCTGCAAATTTTTTTCGAATATTTATATGACCGGTTGAATATTTCGAAATTCAAATACGACGGAATCGCAAAAAGCACGTTAAGTGCTTTTCGTGCGTTTTGCTATTTGTAAAAAGTGTAAAGCATGTTGTGAAGGACATTGGCTTGTTGAGAGGCTTTTATTCGCTCATTGTGTAATGTACACGCACATTAGTGCATTCACTTTCGATCACTAGAATGATTTCTCATAACCACGATGTTTGTATGCTTCGTTCAGTTTCCTGCAATTTTTTTCGGTTATCGTTTCGATATTTCTAGCCCCATGGGGCACATGCATGCATACTGTACAAAATATGTTTGTTTTTTAATTCTGCACTGCTCAAGTTGCGAAGACAAGGCCTATTTGGTTATTTGTCAGTGGAAGCAATAAAAAAGCTCATATAGCGCCAGCCAGCTGCTCTGAGTGTTTCCTCCACTTGCTATTTATTAGTGTTCGTAATGTGGAAGAAATGAAATATACTACAATTTTGAGCACATGACTATACTGCATGCACTTGCCTTTATTAACAGAAATTACGGTATTTGAGAATGGAATATAAAATACTGTGACTCTTCAGATAAACATCCCTTCCCCCCCCCCCCCCCTTCTCCATCCTTCCTTCTACTTCTGTAAAAATGTGTAGATGTTGTTTTCTTAATATTTATTAAACAAATGCTATATATTTCAGACAACTTTATATGCCAAAATATTAATGCTAAACAATTTAGTGGAATGTTCATTTGATTCGATTTTAATATTAGTTGTTGAATTAAAAAAAAACTAATCGCGGGAATTTAAAAAAAACTATGTAAATTTGAAACTTACTTATAGAGACCATAGAAGCTTCGTTTTCCCCTCGCATCATATGGGATACCTTCGTTTTCAGCCTCAAAAACTGGAAGAAAGCCCTTGTCTCGGAAAAGAACAAACGTCGGACTGTTGAACTGAAACACATAACACCTTTATTGCTATTCAACAGATTTGCATTGATCTACATTAATCTAATCACTTCAATATAAATATATGATCGAATAACCAGATGGTCAATTGTCATAAAAGGAATCCTTGTTTTAATTTCTGTTCTTCCATCTTTGTTACCCTATTTGTAGATGGATAGCTTCAATGGGTTCTTCGAAATTTATATTTGACCATATCTCACACAAACATTGGACCAAAATTTTCTCTAAGGATTTGCGGGTATTTATTAGTATCATCCTTTCTATCATTTCCCATCTCATGAACAGCAACAATTTTAAGAGAACAGCTCAACATTTTTGCCCGAATATTTGCAAGAACTGAATTACTTGAATGTAATGGAATTAAGAACAGAAAAATATCGCAGCTAAGCAGGAGACAAGAAAGTTTGCTAGTCAGCAGTTAAATTATTTCTTTTCGTATGAAAAAAGCTGCGAGTAGGTAAATTTATGATAAACTCTGACGCAGTAATTCAACCTGCACTTAGCATCCTTTTTTTCTGAATTTATCGCTTTTTGCGAGTTATCATTTGCAATATGTATTTTGGCAATACCACGTCGATGGTTTTCGTCGATGTGGTGTTGTGTCTGCCTATCTGCATGCTTGTCTGTCTGATGGTTTTCGTTTCACGAACCCTTGAAATAAGAGTTCTGGAATTTGATGGCTTTAAGGCAGGATCCTAGCTTAACTTTTAACTAGAATCACCATTTTTGAAAACACCAAAAGCTAAAAGATACCAAATATTTGCATAAATTTTGCAACCGCTTTGCATTCTTGATCGAATTGCAAAAAAAAAGAAAATCGTAAATATTTACAGAAACTTCAAGAAAATGAAATGGAAACTCTTAATATAATTTAGTTTGATGAAGAGTATACAGGAATAGGATTACAGGTTTTTGTTAACCTGAAGTATGCTTCAACTTGTTTTCGCCTCAGTAAGTAAACATTCGATTTATCATAAATTATAAGAAGAAAAGAAAGAATAGAAAAGTGACTAACATCTTCATAAGAATAGAGCGGTAATGATAAAACCGCTGTGACGAGCAGCGTAGAAACAAAAATCGTTCCCATTCTTGAGGTCATCTCTTCGAATTCTAAAATTTGATTTCTTCTTTTATTAGATATTTCGATCGAAATATCGCTTAAGAAGACGGAAATCAACGAAAACAATTTACTTCTAATAAATACTAGACAACTTTATGACTTTCGAATATAGAACAATTTCTAAGAATCATGATGGAATGGAATTAAATTGAATAAAAATTGAATCGCCTGTTATACAGTATAAATGAACGGATGGAATGGAATTAATCGAAATGAATAGAATCAAAATTATTGCACCATAATTCAATAAAAACAATACAATAATAAGTGTAACGCAGTGCAGAACGCAGTGTATAGGCAGATAATACTAAAATGCATTGATAGAACGCATACAAGAAATGAAAAGTACCCGAAAAAATGAAATCATCTTCGTTAACGTCATTGCTGAGAAGTTGTTTTTGTGGTTACTTCTTTGAGACATTGGACATATCAATACTTTATGTTCTGTTTGAGATATTTCAAATTTCAGCAGCTTAAAGCTCGATTACAGCTAAGTTTTTGTGCTTGAACTTCAGCTGAAGCTCAGGCCTAAGGTTCTAAAAATAACAATCCGTTAGAGCTTATCAGATGGATATATAGATGTATCCACTCAATCTCCTTGTATGTTCGCTAACATGAACATTGCTATCATCGCATGAACATCGCTAACGGGCTTTTGATTTGATAAAAGGTGGTTCTGTGATTAAATAAAGGGTGTTTTTCTGATTAATAATATGTAAGTTTAGGGTGCAAGAAATAAATATGTCAAGGGAGGGAGGTGGGAGATGAGAATATAAATATTGGTATGCCACCTTCATCGTATAAAATCTCAATACTGCCGAATCAAG
This sequence comes from Baylisascaris schroederi, assembly GCA_006503575.1. Taxonomy (NCBI): domain Eukaryota; kingdom Metazoa; phylum Nematoda; class Chromadorea; order Rhabditida; family Ascarididae; genus Baylisascaris; species Baylisascaris schroederi. Next base: position 420,376 of record QEWY01000169.1, on the reverse strand, counting down.
CGTTCGCAAAATTTTACACCTTTCGATTATACACCTTCTTCCTATGTTGACATAAAAGCGTTAATAATCGTTTTTTTTTTCGCTTTAGAGTGCCTAGTGAATTTATACGATTGAGTGATTGTGGCATATTTAACTTCCACTCGCGTTATTCTCATTCATCATTTCCGTTAACGGGCCATAATCATCCACTCAACCACGTCAATAAATGCAATACCGCTTTTGATGACGGCAATTTCGAAAGAATGGGGGATATACTCGCGTATAGTCTATAGGCTTCATTCGTTACACGTTATGAATGAAGGTACATCAACATTGACCAAAGACTTTGCGTTTATGGCTGCTGATTGAAAAGGAATTTTAGTCGGTATGTAAATGAGATATTTAGTTTACGTTACGTGGTTGCTGAGAAAAGAAATGAAATCCGGATGATGATGGCTTTCAAGATTTTTGCAATTGCGGATTGTGAATTGCTTCCGAGAGGAAATAAAAATCCAACGAAAAACTTTTCAATAGGCTTTATGAGATTTATTTTTCAGCGGATTTTTGTAAATATTTCCCTCATCGATTCATGAAAAAGCAGTCGGCCGATAAAGAAATAAATTTGTCCTGAAGCAAAATGCTTAACGAACGTTTAATATATTCGACAAAACTTAAAAATCAAGCGACTTCTCTTTACTAAATTCGATCTAAAGCACTCAAGAAAAAAAACCGTGGGAAAATAGTGTTCTTTTTTCGGCTGAAAGAATTTTTAGATTCAAACTAGATTCATCGATTCTGCTGTACATTTTGACAGCATAAGAGCGACTCGAATGTTCACCTTCCCTAAACAACTTCATTCCTTTCGATCCTTCACAGTGGTCATGAGAATGGCTCAGGAAAAGTCTCCACTTTTTGGCATCCACAACAAAAGAAGAGTTGTTGGATTCATCTTGAGTAGAGAGGTCTCTTGCAGGAGTTTTTCGAAGGCCCAACATGTGTCGTCAGGTTGGGCCCAACATGCCTCTGCAAGGTGTCACGTTTCAGGTTGCATCATCAGGAAATTTTCTCAGAAATGGAGTTTTTTCATAGGACAAATCAAAGAAACTTCACTGAATTTTATGTTATTCCAATGTTCCGTAATGAGAAAACATACAAAAGTATTTGATCATGAAGAGTAAAAAGAACATTTAGACGAAAAGACATTCAATACGTAACTACAGCAGTAGTCTTTAGAAACGACTCAACCGGCAGCTTAAAAGCTGAAGGAGTGAATGCATTAACGATATCGGCAGAAAGCAGATTCCACACTCGCACAATGCGAAATTGGAAACTGAAAAACATTTCTGAGAAAGTGAGAAAAAAATTCAGCAAATAAAAACACACATTCACACATTTAAAAAAACACATCTAAAAGTAGCTAATGGTCGGAGAACTTCTAAGAATTCTTTGTGGCAATTTTCTTGAAGAGAAATCCCTCGTAATTGGAAATAGGGTTTTCTCTTGAACTCTGCAAGAAATATTAAAGCTTCGTCCAATTGAAAACCCTCTGTAAAAGAGGGTACTTTGTCAATTTAGGACTCTCTGGAATAGAAGGTCGTCGTTCGAATCTAGGAAAAATGGATTTTTTGAGGAAAATGGAAAATTTTAGAAAATAGGAGATGGGGAAAATGAAAAAATAGAAAAGAGCCAATTTTCCAATTGAGGAATTACAGTTGCTTGTGAAATAATACAACTTTCAAGAAACTATGCTGCTTTTCGAGGAATATTTGAATTACTGTTAGCTAGTTATACTTAAGATGAAACGTTTTATTCGAGTGATACTATTAATATGCTATTAATAACAAAACTGGGTCAGATTAGGATGGTTTTCATCAACAAACAAATCCAGAAAATGTGCGTTTTCAATTCTGGAATGAACAGTGTTGAATAAAGCAGTTGAATCAATGAACAACGTTCTGAAAAAATTCTGGTAACAACCTAGTTTGATATAAATGCAGAAATTTAAAAGGATGAGGACTGCATAAAACTTCATAGGAAAAGCTTTTTGGCTTCATCCTTCTTATATAATCAAGAGATCGCGATGAATAATGATCGATTACTAATGGCTTCCATAATAAAAGAGAATAAGAATTAATGTGTGCAAAGTAGGAAGCCAAAAAATAGCGATTAAGCTAAAAAAAAAAAAAATGAAATTGGTTAACCTAAGAGCTAGGCTATATCCGACAAGAAGATTTGATGAAAACACAATGCATTATAGCAAGTGAGTTGATGTATGGAAAAGGAGAGTGAGCTGCTTGATGTGCGAATGGGTGGAGCTGATAATCGAACCCAGTCAAATAGAAGCGTGTGAGACCCGACTTATACTTGGCCATTTAAGCAATGGCCAAAACTTGTTTTAGTGTTTGTCCTTTACAAGACATGCATTTAACGAAATTGTCCCCTATGCAAATTTTGACTCCCTATAGCAAAATTCAAGGTGACTCATCAGCTGTGAATGAGTTTCTAGAGCAATAAATATGCCCAAAACTTGCACACCTTTTGCAACAAACCAATCATGAAAAATAGCACGTTTTTACAGAATTTTTACGTGGGCTTTCCTGCTATACTAAAATACTAGCGTTTTATTCCCTATATTATTCGTTGAGAATTTACGAAACCGGTCGGTCTAAAGAGTAGAATTCAGGCTGATTAGCCCGGTGGGTAGTTCCTTTGCGGGACTTCTCCACTCATTTTCAAAAATCAAGATTCTCTGAGTCTTCATTTCTGATCAGCTCACCTACCAATATGACCGCTCAAATAGTCAAATTTAGATTTTTTAAAATCTTCATCTCTTATGCTTTTTTCGGTTTGTTTTTTTCATACTTCTATTTTTCTTTTTTTGGAAAATTTCGTAATAAGGATGAGAATTTTTTAGGAAATATATTCGTAGGATATGTTACGTTCCATTCAATTTGAATCGAGGATGCGATAAAGAAATAGCAATCGATACATGAATATTTCAGTTTATAACGGAGTAATTTTAAAAAATGTATCACTTCATATTTATTGTCGCGTCGAAATGACTGGTGCAGATCTCTATTTTCACTTGCAACGGATCTGTTCGCGTTTATCGGCGTTTCATAGAGCATATGGAAGTTCCATAGAGCACAATATTTTGCAGTTCGAGTATACAATAAATATCACTCATTCAAAATCACATTCGACTTCATGAACATCAAAGAACGTTAGTTAATGACGTGTTTGTGATTCGTTTGCTTCATTCACATATATCGGATTTGTTTACGATGGATTACTCCAGCTACGTGTCCATCTCGTATTTCTTGGATTACTCTTAATTGCCGCTAGCTGTCGACTGCCGACTTTTGCAGTGTTTCGATTTGAAAATTGCATGAGAAAATGTCTGCGAAATTCCGTATGAATGCATATATAAATAAAGAAATTAAATGTTGAATAGAAACAATTCGATATGATAATTATATATATTATTATACCACGAGTATGTTTTGTTAGCCCAGTGATAACAGCCGTCATATAAATTACATTCGGTAAGCACCAAAAAATGAAATATGCTACTACAACAGCGGATAATGTTGCCATTAAATTACGTTCCGCTTTATTTGAAGCACTTGATGTGACACGCCAACGTACGAATAAAATCACATACAAATAAATAACTGTAAATATCTTCATTATTTATTAACTAATTATTGCAATAGCCAGCAATCATTGAAATTAATGAAACCTCCCAAAATTATTTTTTGACCACACATTTGGAAAAAATTTCTAGAAGTCGACTAAACTTCAAATGATTTCATGATAAAAATGAGGAATAATTGTGATTTATTTAAAGATTCCATATGAATTTAAAAACGAGGATAGCGAAAAAATTGCACCCGAAATTGTTTGTGTTTTTTTGTGCGACTGAAAAGTTTTTTGTGCGTCAATATTTCCGTTTTATTTTTAAATAAATGCATAAATTATCTCATCGGAAAAGGCAGCAGAATTATATTCTATTTAATTGTTGACTCTAGACGGTGATCATGCCTGCTGCATTATATAGAGTCTTGAGTGATTTTTGATAATGATGTAAAATGCGTAAAATGCAATTTGTCACACTTTTGTATTTTAATTGCTACTTGTGGAAGTAATGGATCAGTGTGATTTATGAACACAGAAAGTTATGTTAACATTATATGCACCTAAATTTTGTTTACTGCTTCATCAATTGAAACTATCGCACAGACAAATAGACAGACAAACAAACACATACACAGATACCCAGAAATGATGTCCTTACAATGGCTTCTTAAAGATGAGTTTGCCAAAGCACCTAAAACTCAAAAAGATCTCTCGAACTAAGCGACAATTATCCACTATTGAAACTCATTAATAAGATTTCGATGGAATGAATAAATTAAGCAAAAAGTTAGGCAGCTAATTACCGCAGATAATCAATGAAAGTCCAGAGGCGAATATAATGAAATAAATAGAGTAGAAGTGATTCCAGTGTGAGCCTGAAACTAATACTACCGATATTTTTAAAGTTAATTGTAGGGATTAACTTAAAGCTAATATATGAGATCAAGAATTTATGAAGCTTCAATAAAGATAAAATGTCATTCTACCTGTCTCTGTCTATTCACCTACCTTTCCAGCTCTTTTGGTCCTTTTTCCCCTGTGACCTCAGAACGTGATTGAAAGATGGGTAGTGGGTACAATTTTGTGGTAATAAAAACACTTCAATAAGCACTTTTTTCATTGTTTTATAAATTGAAAGCACCGCTCATAGTTCAGCTTTGAACATTAACACACTGAAATAGATACAAATTTTTGGCATGAGAATTCTAAGTTTCCACTTCGGCTTTCAACAGAAATTTGCAAAAGGAACTACGCCTCAGTTCTCCCTTCCCCCCTTCTCTGCTATTGCAATATCCCTCCACCGCAGGATACGCGTAAAACCACCCTAAGCTGCTACACCTCTCAACTCTTGCTCAAAAGGCCTTATCCATATTTCGTTATGCCATAATCAAGTAAAGACATCGAATCTTTAATGCAGTACCCTGAAAAAAGGATAGGAAGACTTCTTAACCTGTGCTACAGTGGACCGTTTGATCACCATAAGGAAATCCGATAAACATAGCGCCAGTGCCTAGGATTGACCACATCACCGAGAAGGCAAAATAAGCCAATGAGGAACGTCTGACACTCTTAAATACACGTTATTCGACCAGTTTTCTTTGATAACACAAATCAACGAAATAGTGTGCATATACATGGATCTGTAAAAGTTCTTTTCTTATGCAAATATTTCGATATATTGGTGGGATTTTTTGATACCTATATATGAGAGGTGCTATATGAAGGTCGAAAAAAACAGGATAAAGGACCACCTATGTAGTAAACCCCGTCTAGTGAAAAGCTTTCAACAATCTCTTCATTTTCGAATATAGACTTAGAGCCTAAATTCTCCTACATAAACGTTTCACTTTTAGATAATGAACTCATGGACGTCATTTATTTCGAAAGAGAGATAACGATCTGATATCCTGGCTTTGTACATTGAATTAGTTGCACAATGGCTTTTACGCTGTGATTAATCCAGTGAACCTGGCAAAGAGAACTTATTGGATCGGTTCATACAATAAGGTAGATATCATAGCATAATATTTTGAAAAACATGTACATAAATTATGCAATATTGTCCCGAAAACAATACAACAAATTTAATAGCTTTTGATTGCGTCTTAATCAAATCGTTCGTTCCCTAACATTAATTTGAGAATTTCGTAATTTAGCAGTGCTAGAATCTGCCTTCTTATGCTTATTACAATTTATTACAAGCAAATATCAATAGTGATTGCATTTTACAGCGATATTTACACAAACACAAATACATCTATCCTATATTATTGCTGAATTGTAGCATTCGAGTTACGCAATTATCCTTTGGTACACTTAGGAAAGATTTACCCTCACCTATTCAAACCTCAGCAGGTGGGCAGATATCCTCATGAAGAGGCATTGTTTAATCTCTCATTAGATGAAATATCTGATTAAGTCATATGTAAAAAATCAAATTTTTCTAATCACTAAAAATATTTCAGCGATCATTTAAATCTCAAACATCCTCATTAATGAAAAGGAATTTCACTAAAATCTCTCAATAAACAAAATTTACCAATTTACGATATTGTATAGGAAACTTCACACAAAAGAGTCGCTCGATCGCAATACCAAGCATTGTTATTTGATCAATATGTGCACTAAAAATGGTCGGTGCACCAACTGCCATACATAAAGCCGCATCAAAAATTGTGCAACCGGATGCAAGTTGGATCTCATTTGTTACGAAACGCATAATTAACGATACACCTGAAAATAAACTGCAGTTAAAGATACACCTCAAAATAAATGGGTAAAGAATAAAACAGAACGAAGATTCGTACAATTCTCCACATATAAAGCTCGAACCTACAACCCGCTGGTTCGAAGCCGGACGCCTTACCCATTATGCCATACTGCCAACCCCATCGGTTCTATTTGCGCATCTGAATAGCTAAAATTTGCAAAAATAAAGCGTTCGCTTTTTCTAAAAATTATTTTTGCAAACGATAACCGGAAACGCTGTATGGTAATGTTTTCATTTCGGTATGGTATAGCAAAATGCAAGTTTTCAATACACATAAAGCTGATCTGTCCTTATCAAGGCATAGTAGATCTCCTAAAATCCATCGTCGATTCGCATTTTGAAAGCAGTTAAATCGAATTTCTACCTTACCCATGAGTACATCAGCGAATGCCAATTGAGCAATAAGTAAATTCGATGCATTATTTCGCATCGCTGAATATCGAAAAATAACAATTACAATGAGAACATTGCCAGCTATTGCCAATGCGGCAGCGGGTATACGAATGAAACGAACAAAGCCGTTCAATATTTCCGTATCCATGATCACCTACAAAATCCGTTAGATTGTAATATCAAATAAATTTATGCAAAGTTGCGCACGCTTATTACGGCATATCAATGAAGTTTTCAAGGTTGATTCGTTGTTTTCTAAGTAGAAAAATTCGAACTAAATTCGCGAATCCCTTTGCCTGTCAAATGGTGTCATTAATGCTGTTTCGCAGAGTAACTATTAGGCCTCATGTCATTCCTAGTGTATGTGAATGACATCACGGATGGTTGGACCAATATCTATAGGCTTCCTATCGATGAGTGGAAGATTTAAAGATCGACCAGTGGTATTCTTATAAATATATTAATGATTTCTTTAATACAAAACTTAATCCAATATTCTTTTATTCCGATCAACGTAATTTATCATGAACTCACAATTTCACTAGTTTCCGTGAGTCTCAATCATAAATCCAGTTTTTAATTCTTCCCCCTCTCGAGTTATTAGAATGTGGAATAAACTTCTTACTGATATCTTCTTTGCTTACTTCAATCAGCACATCATTCACCGTTTAGTATTAATTATTGCGCGGTCGATTTTAAAAGCGCTCCAACCACACTTTTTGGCTTCATCCTATGGAGGTATTTCGATGGAATATCAGTGAAGAGAGGTTGAAAATGCCGTTCAACAAATTGAAACTCTAACTGAGAGATAATTTCCTTCACAACAAAATTTGATCCTTGATACAGCGGTTCGATCGTTAATCGCTCGATAAAAACTTATCAGGTGTGCGAAATCGGCTAATATGGCAACCCAGAATCTTTAACCATTATGAACGAACATGCGAACATCAATTAAACATGAAAGACGAACGTAAACACTATGAATTTGTTAAACTGACAAAATTTGACTAATGAGCACATTGCAGCTTTCCAACCTTTTCGATTTCCTGGATGGATTTTTTTCAGCTTAGAGAGGTGTTTCTCATCTTAACCTGACTCGGAAATGAGAATCTCTTCTTCAGAGAGACATTCCTTCTAAGAATGATTCTGTATTTTTTCAAGATTCTCGAAAGCAACCACCTTTTCAAAGAGACAACCGATCCTAGATGAAGTGTTGGATAAATGTGCAGCGATGTTCATATTACTGGTAAGGTTTTAAGTGGACGCATAGCTCAACTATCTTATTATATTGGTCCAGCACCGGTTGTCGTACCCATTCATAAACAAATATGCCAAAGAATTTTCATGGCAGCCCAAACTTAACGACCTTTCTCCAAAGAGGCGTGTAGCTGTAGCAAATGAACCTGTCCAATGTGCCAATTATGTAAGCAACGGTTATGAATAAACCTGAGCCAACTAGGCGTACCACCAGCCTGAGGGCACAAACATGCACAACACTGGAGCCGACTGAGTACTATCGTTATCAACTACATCAATACTCAAAAAATACAGGGTTTGCAAAACGATATGAATGATAGCAACGGAAACTAGGAGCGATTAAAGCACATGACCAAAGGATACAATTGTCTCGTGCCAACCAAATGGGATAAACGAAAGCGGAGCAATATGTGGGAATATTTCGAAGCTTACAAAGCGAAGGATCAATCACTAACAATGGGCAAAAAAATGATAATTAGTTGCATAGAGAAATGTGGGAAGGAATCAGCATTCACGAGTTGATGCGATGTGGGAAGGAATTAGCACATTCACGAGTTGATGCAATGTGGGAAGGAAATGTGGAAAGCATTCACGGTTTGGTGCAAAGCTTTAACCAGCTGCATGATCGCTCATCATTAAACTCTTTGCATGAAAAATGTAAAACCGTTACTACAAATTTTCCTTCAGAAGTTGTGCTGATACAGATAAAATATGTATAATAAGTTCGAGTGACGGAAGATGAGTCAGTTTCTCTCGACTGCTGCACTGATTTTTTTTTTGTGGAATTCGAAATTTGGTTCCGCTCGGATGCCTTTGGCTGGTAACCAGACGACATTTTAAAAAACCGGCCAGTAGCAACCGTATGTTAGCGATCAATCACGGATAGACATAAAATTTCATCAGTTACCATCACTATATAGGAGGAGAATGGGCACTCCATAGGTCTCGCCCTGTCTGTTACATCTTAGGGGATAGGTGATTAATTCTGTTTTTAGAGGAAACAACGATGCAAAACATCTTATAAAATAAACTCCACTATAAAGTGATTCGAGGATAATGAAATTAAATCATGACATAGACGCCAAATTTGTTCGAAATTATTATTACGAATGATAAATTGAGACTCATTGAAATACATTACCGATTAAATATTAGGTAAAGATTGTAGTAAATGAGCATCTAAGCCGACAAAAAAAATTAAGCAGGCAAACAGGATGCAAGAAGCTCAGAAAGGTGATACAAACTGTATATGAAGTTCTTTCGTAATCACGTATTTTTATTCGAAAAAAATTGTTTGCCTATTGACGCAAGTTGTGAATATTTTTCGAGTGGAAATTTATTACGTCCATATATATTTTTTAAAAATTGTCCTAATAAAATTGAGTGAATTTACATAGAAAATTTCATTTATTAACGTCATTTACAAAAGTTTTGCGTGCTTAATGCAATTAGTCCGCTAAAGTTGGCGTGTTCGAATAAGTCGATTAGGCGGAATTGTTTTAAACCTACAACTTTCGAGTTCATTTTATGTGTAGAAATTTTCATTTATGAACATTGGCATATATTTTCAACAACATGAGCTTATTTTCTATTGAAAAAGCGAAGTTTCGATATCCAGCACGAGCATATTCGAAAAAGGGAATCAGCTGTTTAAGCAAGAGGGATATGGTGAGAAGGAGGACGGCAGAAGGAATGGGGGCAAGCAGGAAGAAGGTAGAGTGGTAAAGGAGTGGAAAGATTCACTGCAAACATTCATTATTGCATTGATGAAATTCTCAACTTCGCAGATTTATTGTAGTTTGCTGATAATGCATATAAGAATTTCATAATTCATGCAACTCCCAATAAATAAAAGCGTCGCCGATGGATCAATCTTCGCCCCATTGTGATAAACTTTAGAAAAGTCCTACTGTATCCACATCTGTCGAACTTGCAACCCACTGGTTTGAAGCCGGACGCCCTACCCACTCGTCCATATCGCCACGCCACCAATCTCTCTCGACAGGTTACTAAGGTTATGTCGATATTTCTATCCACGCTAGCGCTATTATATTTCTCAAGGATAGTTGTAAAACTCGGCTTTTGTCAGACTCTTTTAATTGCTTATCGGTAATGCCGTACTGTATTGCTAGTCGGAGGGCAGCAGAACATTGAAAATCCCATAAACCCATCATGTTAGAATAATAATAAATTGAAAAACACTCGGAGATAAGGGATCTAATAGAAAGGTGGAGGTAGCAGAGAAGAAGATTAGGCAATAAAGAAATCAGAGCGAAAATATATTGGGAAGAGCAAATAAGCACCACGAAAGAGATCAAATCATGCGGCGATTAGGTAATAAAGCAATCTAGGGGGTTAGGTAATGATGAAATTTTTGGATAGTGAAACTAATATCTGTTTTTATGGCATTTGCAAAAACGACAAAATACTAAACTGACACGTTAATAAAGGAAAGCAATAATGAGAAGCCGAAGCTTCCAAAACATAAACTTCGCCTCTCTCCTCTCCCCCTCCTTCTATTCTACCTTTTCGTTTGCTAACCTCAAAGATAACATCCTTTACCTTTGTCTTTTCTGGATACCTTTAAATTCTAAAATATATTTTGTTAGCATAATATAAAATGGAACATTCACAAGTAGAGGAATATCAAAAGAATTGCAAAGAGCAATATTGTTTACAGTGATTTAAAAATTGCAAAAAATGCAAAACAAAAGGTTTCAGTTATGTGAAAATATGGAAGAACAACAATGTCATAGCACGCCAAAACGTTGCGTAGTTTATTTATTTATTTATTTTAGCTTATTATTGTATCTAAGGTGAAAATAACGTAGTAAAAATTTTCCCGACTTGATCTCAGTGCTTGCACTAAAGGGTAAATCCTCAATGGGGACCTTCCATTTGTAGGGTTCCTAGTGCGAAATATTATTCTGATAACATTTAAATTTGTTGAAAAGCAAGATAATATAAAATATATGATCAAGTAGCGCATATCATTATTGTGCTGAAAGTCCTAGAAAGTCACATCTAACTGACCTGTAAGTCACTCTTGGCTCGTCAGGTCATGGACGACATCCACACCAATCCGGTCGAATCTTCATTGAAGCAGTTAATGGGTGTATAGGGAGAGTCCCCCTGAAAAGGTTCTCACAAAATGATTACGCGATGATACGATGACAGCAGATGATATGCAAATGTGAACGATCGGCCACCACTAGACCAAGCAAGCTGACTTCAGCTTACCAGCGCTCCTAGGGTACGCATGCTGGTCTGTTTCATCGCATCATCGAGCAAAGATATTTAACGCAAATGATGAATCTAATCGAAACTTCAAACAGTCAGCGAGCATATAGGACGAACAACACATCTTTAGGTATAAGCTTTTGATAGTTGTGAGTGGATCAATCCCACTTATATTTTACAGGGATTATTGTAGCTTACAAATCATATTGCTTAGTATCTCAGGTGGAAATTCCTTTCTCTCTACGTTTTCTTCTCTATCGATTGACTATATTTCACTAGCAAGCTGGTGGTTGTGTGTGTGTGTGTGTGTATATGTGCTCGTAAGTTGGATCGACTTTCGCATCAAAGCGTTTTCTGTTGTTCGTGAAGCGTAGCTGAAGCTAGGCACCGCCTTTCAATAAGCTTTCAATGTTGACAGCCGAATGCACCTTTCCTCCAGCAGCTTTCACTTCGTTCCCATCCTATGCCTTTCTTACCAATCCCATTCTCACGACAGCGTTGTGTACTTCAGTTTAGCGCAATTTTACACTATTCTTTCGACGACGGGAGACTTTAGCATTCAATTCAGCTGTACATTTATTGTCACTAAGGACGTTGAATATGCAAACTCGAATAACCACTTATCTTAATGGCGTCATGGATTACTTGAATAAGATATTGACTCATTCATTGTAGTCATCATTTGCTCTCGAATTAGTAATTGAAAGCAGACAACCGATCTCACAAATGTCAATCTACCGTGCGAGCGATTCATATATCATTTCTCTCATTTCGTAGATTAGAAATGTCGAAGGAAAAATCCTGTAGAAATTTATTTATACGTTTAAATAGAATTCAATCAGTCGATTTGACTAGCGACTTCCATATTCTGCTAAAAGACCTTGATTAATTCTCCGAATGATCAAAATTAGGGCAGTTAAATGTTTCTCCTAAAAAAATGCTATGTGCTTCATACCGACTATCGGTATGAATGTTCACTGAAGGTTAGGACGAAATGTTCTTTTTTGTTACAGACGCTGTTCGTGATCTTGGTATCATAATCGACCCTAAACTTCATTAGAGCTTGCAGCCAAACCTTTCATAGACTATAATTTCTATAAGTGGTTTTTTTTCATATTCCACTGACTTTTTTATTTTTTCTGAGTCGCACCTTTACACACAAATTAATGTTTTGAATGAAAATATATTCTCTAGAAATTTACCAAATTTCATACAGAGAGCCAAAAATTTTGTTCGCGAGAGCATTTATGATTGTGCGATGCGTCGAATGTTTCGCATCGCTTCAAATTATGAGGATGCACGCCGTGAAACAGCTGCTCTCTCTGGATCGACAATATGTCTATGCCGATCTCAATGATATGACTTGCGACCCATTTCTCATCGTTTCATGGGGATCATCTTATTCACGCATTTTGCCTACAGCTGAACAATCATCTAAATTACCGTCAATGGACTGTACTTCTACAACTTGAATAATCGCCCTCAAGAACTCATGGAAACTCTCGAGAAGAGGGATTGGACGGATATTATCTTGCAGATTACATCTCCGTTGTTATTGCTTCACAAAACCTCAACTATTAGTTTACTTTCCTTCAGTAAAGCTTTCTTCGAAAACAGTTGGGAGCTGCTTCAAGATCCTACTTGATTAGGCGTCATTCTTAAAAAATGGGAAGATAATATTTCTCCATAAAAACTTGATGCCTTTCCTCGGTTACCTATCCCCTTCGCTAAGAAAAAACTGGGAAGCAATCGACCTCGGGTCGTAGCACATACTGATCGTAGAAAAACGATTCTTTTGACAGGCATTTATACTGATGTTCACCTTAAAACATGAACTCATTTTTTCGCTTCGTTGAAAATTCTTTGTGAATAACTTGCAAAAGCGGTCGATGGAAAAGCTCATATTGTGCCAACACCTTTGGCACATATCGTGCCTAGAATCCTTCTTTCACTTATTTAAATTTACATTTTATTTTAGTGATGGTGTACTCGAGCGAGCTGGGTTATGACCCAGACGAATGGGAGGAATGCCCTGATGAGGAGCATCGTATGTTATTCGGCTTTTTTACAAGGATGTTCCTCTCTTTGTTTGCTGTCGGCTGTACTGTGTTCTTGCTGTGGCTTATGGAGGCGCGCAAACAATGGGCAAAAGCTGCCAAGGAATACAAAGAACCTGTCTTCGTGCAAAAGGTAACCTTCACGTATAATAAACGACAAAAATATTCCCCAAGGAAAGTCTGCGACAGACATATCGGAGGCCCTACGAATCTGACCGATTCTCTTACCGGAAATGCATTTGCATAAATGAAACAGTGGTGCTATACATATGTGTTTTTGTTGAAATCCGTCTCAAAAATTCACAGTTATACTGTGTGTTATTCCTAGTTGTTGTCAGGTGTGCTAAGTTCCCACTTCTTGTGGCTGCTACTTAAATTGTTCTTGGTAGTGCAGTGGTGCAGCTTTTGCTCGGGAAGCGAAACATCGGGAGTTGAATGCCTTCTGCGGGCAAACCTTGTATTGATCAATAAACAATACTAATTATCCGTCGCAGCTGTATGCTCCAGTATCGCTCGAGACTGTGGCTTTCAGTCCATGACTGAACATCACCTGTAACTTGTGGTTCTGATTTCCTTTATATGAGCATGGAAGACCAGTCTTTACTTGCAGATAGTAAAGAAGGAGGACGAGGGGAATCATGTGATTGGTGAACCTTCGCAGAAGCTTGTGAGCGAGACCAGAGTGGAGCCTTCCTTCACCAAGTTCGCTTTCATTCAATTCTTCCAAATAGTTAAAAGATTGCTGCTGAACAGTTGTTCTTACCTGTGCGTATTGATGTAAAATGCGTCCATTTGTCTGTTGCTGTGTCTATATCTGTCCTTTGTTCAATTTGCCTGTCTGTCTGCTTTGTGATTTCAAATTATGAGTCGAAAATCTCTGCCAGTGCAATTTGGTGCATATAACTAAATTGTAGAATGGCTAAACTATTTTCTGCCTAAATGCATCAACTTATAGTGAAGTTTAAAAAAAACCCTAAAAATTCACAACAATACCACAAAAAATTTGCTCTTTCTTACAACTTTCAAAACTTTCATTACAACTTACAACTTTACGATAAAATTACAAATTATTCTGCTTTACTTTTGAAATGCTAATGAATTTTACAATGAAAATGTAATTTCCACGTAAAGTCTACAAAAAACAGTCTAAAAATTGCATTCGAATGTAAAGGAGCACTCTATATGTGCCACTGCTGCTGGAAAGAGTGATTATCATAGATATCGAACGACTTTTCGATAATGATGCTGAACCTTTACGCATAGTATATAAAAAAGACTGGTGGCCGTAAAAACTCTTCTGCTTTATATTTTTCCTCGGATTCTTCACTATATGTCATAAAATATTTTACCATCGTTTAATATTTCATTGAAATTGTATTTTGTGTTTTTTTTTGCATATTTTTGAACTCTCATAGGGAAGAGGAAGAAGCATTGGAAGAATGGCGTCGAGAGGTGGCACGCTTAGAGGAAGCACGTTTACGAGAATTGGATGATCGTATGTGCGACGGATCGAGTGGTATTTCGGAAATTGAAACCGAATCTCAACTTATCGAAAGTTTTTTGCCAGCTGATGAGATCCCAATGGACTTGGAGACAGCTGACCTGGAACAATTTCAAGTTCTCAAGTACGTGTTTTCAGCAGAATCATTTGTGAACTAAACAGCTCAGTGATTTAGAGTGTGAATGTTAAAATTGTCAACTCTCGTTCCCGTTCGAGGTAGCACAGTCTTGCTATCAACAATACCATAACTTATGGAGGTGTGCTACCATTGCAACGTTCCATTGTTGGCAGTAAAATGATTTAAACTGCACCCAAAAACTTACAAATATGTTGAGAGATAGAACTGCTCATAAACCAGTGAGACAATCACACGTGCTCATTGATAGGTATTGAAAAGCCAAAAAAATATTGCATTTTTGCAACATTGCATTGCATTCGATTTGCAGTTTCTCCGAAATGTATAACTTTGATAACGATAACAAAAGTGATTTATTATGAATTGCTTGGTTTCGATGAAATTACAATAATCTGCAGGTAGACCGGATCTGTAGTTTAAATCTATGAACGTGCATTAGGTAATTCATAGTTGAACTTGTGACCACAGGTTGCATTCACCTTCTCCTTTGCTGTGTAATTCAGTTAGTCATTTATGTTCACAATTTACGATGCCTAAAGAGAGGACAATAATAAGTCAATAAGTGAGGATTTCTTCATTTTAGGAACGTTTGTGCAACACCACCTTGCACACCACCTGATATTAGTGGTATTTATGGAAAAACACTACCATTTGAAGAAATCACTAAGAAACTTGCTGCAGATGGCCAGGTAAGATTTTATGCAATTTACGGTAATGTAGGACCTAAAGTGGATGTTATTACTCGATCTTAAATAATTGACCAATTTCTAGACAGCTAGCTGGCTTTTCATCATTGTAGCACAGATATCAATAAATAGGTGTAATAGCAACAATTCTTACTATTTCATTGATTGTAATTCAGAAACCGCAATGTTGAAGATTTGGAGACTTTAAAGAAAATTTTCTGAGATATGCCGAAACGTGACAACACAACAGAGCTTCCATATCTCCCATCATCTGTTCTTACTCGGTGTAGATGCATCGTAGAATCTAGAAAGCCTTTTCGTCAGCACAACTTGTATTCCTAACGACAACCACAACTTCAGTTATATGTGCCATGATCTCGTTAGTAGTTATCAGCTATAAAATAAACCTTGTGGAACTTTACTGTTTCAGATTCCTTCTGAAATGCCATCAGAACAGCAGGAATTCGAAATGGTCAAAGAAACGAGGTGGGTGGTAAAACTTACATAATTTTGCTGCATATATGAAATTATAAGGGCTGTCTAAGTTTTGACTTTACTATTAATAAAACTGGCAACATGAGATGCTTCATGATTAAGGCTTACAATAGCGATACGCAATAATGAAAAGAGTCCTATTTCATAACTTCATACTGTTCCAACGTTAGTTCTAGTGAAAATTTTCTGATTGCGAAGTTTTTTCATTGCATATTGTATATTTTATTGTACATTTATTGCAAGTTTTTTATTGCATATATTGAAATTTTTACGGAAATATCTTTAAAAAATTGAAAATGAGAGTTAAATCGGAAGTTGAAAGACTTTTGCAGTTTGCATATCTGCCAGAATACAGTAGAAAACATTGGGTACTCCATGATGCTTTTCTGATTGTTCGAAATAAACTACTGTTTGAATAAATTGAGTCCTTATTTCTGAAATTTTGCCTATGAGAATGCAATTGGTTTCATATCTGTTGACTGCGCTTTTTATCCCAATACTTGTAATCACACATATAGTCCCCATATCTGTTAATTATGCTCCATAAGTGGAAGCATTACAAGTAGAAAGTAAAATACCTATGTATGATAGCGTTTCCTTCATTCTTCCTTCCAGTTAGAGCTCTCGTCTTGGAATGATTTAAGGCGCTTACCAATCGTCCTTCTGATTCTGCAATCCCTTCCCACCTCGCATTCAGAGATGCCGTCCTTTTATTCTATTTCTCCTCAGTTTTTTCCTTTCAGCCCTCAAAAAACATTAATTTCTCATTCTCTACATCGTTTTTGTTTATGCAGTATAATAGGTTGAATGTAAATATCACAATGCATCTATGGTCGTAAATGGAGAGTTTTCTTGTAATTTATAGAAAATATTTCCCATTTTCAGCACGATGGATGGCAGTGGATTAGCTGATTGGGAAGCACCACCTGTTGCGGTAATCGTTCGTGCGGTTCATTATAATTACCCAATTTAGAATTAAAATGTAGAGCTTTTTAAGTGAAAGTTTAGCACTGAGAAGATTCAGGGATATGTAATTATATAAATTTATTTTGTGCTAATGGAAACTGTATAATGACAAATTCTCCCTAGTTTGCTTCAATATTACTGAAGATCGATTTGTCAGAAGATGAGAAAATCAAAAAGAAAGAAAGCCCGATTGCAGCATAAAACAACTTTTTTGTGGGGTAAAAAGATTATTTTCTTTGAGACAGACCTCTTTCAGAAAACAAAGGGAATCCGATGAAATAATATGATGGCGATTCAGCCAGGAGCGGGTGGGGGATGGGAAAATTGGAAGAATGTTCGTGATTGTTATCGTGATGGTCGCTGGGAACCTCAACGGAAAACGGTGTTGGCGCACCACACTATCACACTATCAAGCTACTCTTTATGCCTTAAAGAAGTCAAGCATGGGAAGAGTGCCGGAACTTCCAAAAAGCAGGCTTAATAGAAAAGAGCATCTATAATGTTCGTGTGAGCAGAATCTTATTGTTGATCCATGATGCAACTGGATGGCTAAGTTGTGCTAGGAGATAATTTTAGGCTCATAGCTGTAACAGTTGCAGGAGTTTCTTGGGGAGCCCAGCGAAGTATACTCAGCTAAATCTATAGGCGAGCCAATTGCCGAACACATAGAATCCAGCCAGGCTCGCGTTTCCACCGATGGTGAGGAAGGATTTGTGAAAGTATATGAAGAACACGAAGAGAAGTTGAAAGAAAGATATATCGCTGAAGTCGTATCAAAAGCGCCCAAGGGAGTGGCAGAAATAGAGCATATCTATGATGTTCCGGCAGCTGAAATAGGATCTCAGGATACTCAGTTGTCCATAAGTGAGCGCACTGAAGGCGCAACATCCGTAGAAGCGAGGTATAATATTGGAATACAGCCAGAAACGCAGCAAGTTGAGGACTACCCGCGAGTACCACTGGAGCCTGAAGTGGTATTTGGACTCCCCCTTGGGTTCGAATCTGCCGGTATTCAACACCATCCTGATGCCCCTCAAGTTGCCACTCATCTTAAGTCGGGAGCTGACATTTCACAGGTAGCCGCTACGAGCGAGCAGAATCTCGACATTTCGCAAGTACCACCTATCGAACTTTCTCCATCGCTTCCTATACGAACATCTTCGATAAGCAAAGATGCAAAAGTAGAACATGCTGAGCACATCATCAGAAAGAAGTATATGCAGCAGATGGACCAAAAAGAAGCAGAAGAATTGAAAAAATTGTTCGAGGAATACGATATCCTGGAAAAGCCAAATGAACGAACGGATATCAAATCGAGCATCATACCACACGATACGCATCCTTTAACTTTACAGGAGGTGGGGCAGACACCAATTCATATTCAACAAGGCATCACTCAGGATCACAAAATAGACTCAACCATTGGCTTTTATTCGGACGAACAAAAGGAGGAGTATGATGAATATGTAAATATTGTCGGGGAAGAGCAAGGAATATCACGAGTTCGACTATCCGCTTCTGAGTATCCTGCAATTCGAATTGCATCGGATGAGGTGAAGAGGCTAGCCGAAGCTGATATCTATGTTCAAGATGCAATGGAATACGTCAGCTCTCAACGTCCCACTGATACAATCTCAGGTTTCGTTATTGAAGAGGATATGCTGGAAAGCGTTGAGCGTAGTGGTCAAGCAGCACATTTGAATGGTCAAAATAATGCACCTGCATCGGCCGAAGCAACCAGTCAACTTGTTAAGACCAACGAGGTTCGATTTAGGCTGCAATCCTACAACTTTAACTACTCATCTCATCGACTAATTAATTATTGCTTATTGATGGCTACATTAAGTACTCTCAAAAATTTTTTTTCCAATTTTGATTAACTTCATGTTTTGTTGATTTTTTCTGTTGGTACTATAAATTGCTTACGCATGCAATCATTAACATAAATCGATCGATGTTGAAAATTTTTAGAGGAATACAAATCAAAATTTGAATCAGAAATCAACATATTTGATTCTTACTTGAGAAAGATGATTTGCGGTCAAGGAAAACTTCGGGGAGAAGTTTTCCTCGACCGGTTAGAGGAGAGAGGGGAGGGGGAGGGTATTCTGTAACGCATCGAAAAGGAAAACACCGGAGATTCATTCCTCGAAAGGGCTTTCTTTCTATAGCTGAGAAGTTAAAATGCTTTATTAAAATTGCTATGAACTCATTCATTTCATTTATGTGTTCGAATATGCCAACTCAAACGAATATCCAAATCAGTGTTATTGTTGTAAGTTCATGCGTTATTGTTATGGTGATGAATGCTCTTTTTGCGTTGAATTTTAGCGTCGTTCTGTGTAACCGAGTCGTCGAATGGCTTATATGTTCGTCTATCGTCTCAAATGTCCAAACTTCTCTCCCTCACCAAACTCGCTTAAAGCAAAAAATCTGTACCTAATGCCTAATACAAAAGATTTGTCTGCGATACGATAGACTAATACAAAAGACTTGTCTGCGATAGCTTTAAATTCACCGTATATAGATCTGAAGGACACCTTTGTGATAATATAACATCTCTGCTTTGGGAAATCAACGCAACTGTGAACAATTGTCGTTGTTTGTATGCCTGCGTGTCTTTGAATGTCAGTCGGTGAACAAAGACTCATGTAATTATTATTTGAATTTGTCCTATCAGTAGCTCCATTTTTCCTTTAGTAAGTTAAATTGAAAAATATAGTAAATAAGTAAATATCGGAGCTTAATTGAAAACTAAGCCAACTTTATGGATGGCAGTCATCACTACGGAATACTTCCTCTCGTTGAAAGATATGAGCCCCATTAAGTGATCCAATTTCAATATGTTTCATTCCCATTTATTATCGATGTTATTTCTGCTTTTGTTAAATTGATTAATCAATAAGTCACTAATTCCATTTTGTTTTGTTATTTTATTTATCAATTCTTTTATCCCACTATTTTTTATTAGTTGAGATGGAAAAAATTTAAGGCTTCTTTAATGTTTTCGTTTAGTTACTTCTTTTACTTTCTAGTTTTTATAGTAATTAAGTGCGATCATTATTGTATAATGGAATACCCCACTGACAGAATTTGTGATATTTTACCAATTCATTTAATTTGCATACTTACATTTTTCTATTCATTAGCAAAGTTGTGCGGCTTTAACACTCAATTTATTTCATTCACATATCTAACTGCTTATTTATCAATATTCTTTACGTTGTATCCGTTGGCTTTGTTTTTTTTTTTCATTAAAAAATTAATCTTCAACATGATACGTATTAAATAACAATATTATAAACAATAGGACGTCTAAAAAATAAAATGTTTACCTATACTGCAATCTTGATAAGTACTGATATGATAAAGCACAAGTACATTCATTCACCTTTGTTCGTTACCACTAACTCAATTTATTAGCAATAGCTAAATCTTTTCTGCTATTTTATAATAATAGCTGAGATGACTACATCACTGAAATGTTAGCATATTAAATGAAAAGAATTTAAATAATTTAGTAATTATCGTTTTTCTATTGCAATTAAATTTAGCATTAAATAAATATTTTATTCAATGGAATTGCAAAAAAAGGCGAAATTGAATGAGTTATAAAAGAAAATTTATATAATGATACGAGGTCTAATAGGAAGGCAACGCATATTGAGGAATATTTCTGATTAGATAAACCTATAGATTCCAATGTTTAGGCGTTCGAGAAGGTCGAGCAGATCGCAGAAATTGATGATACGATGACATATGCACCGGAAATTCAGTCAATAGAGATTCCACCGGATCAGGCGAGTGAAAATAGCGAAAATCTTCAGGAATATTTCGATCAAGTAGCTGCCGAATGTACCAATGTCTTCAAGGTAATCGTACTTTTGTGATTTTGTTAACCTTATATTGAAGGATAGTTCCAAAAAAAGGCACAAATAGGATAGTGTATAGGGAGAGAGGTCTTGATTTCCGACGTGATCTATGTCTAGGTTACACGGTCACAGCTGTCAAATTTTATAGCTCTAGCTTCCCGGGCTCGCCGTTGAAATTATCAAACACACGGATACAAATATGCACACGAACGCGGTATTTGCCTTCCCAAAAAGTACAAGAACCACACAGAATCTCTCAGTAGCGGTTTCAGTTTGTTCCTTAGCTGTTGGTGCGACGGAAGTTACATGTTTCAGATGCCCCTTGTGCAAGCACGTGCAGCAACTGCCGGAGGAACTGGTATGGCAGCTAGACGATTGGAGTATTCGCCATCGATTTCATCGATACGCAGTGGTAAAAGCTACACATCGAGTGAAGGGGTTAGTGAGTCCATATAAATTTGTTATGTCTATTTTTTTCTTCTCATTTCAATTCTATGAAGCATTTCGAGCGTTGTGCTGTAATTTTTGCCCGTCGAAGATAGAACGATGCAAGTATCCGTTGTTTATCGTCGCCTCGAGCACAAGCTGAAATGCTCTAAATTATGAGCTTACCCTCTTATTTTTTCTTGCGATTCTAGTTTCATTCTAGTTAGAATATGCTTTTCAAGTAACACAACCCTAAATCCCCCACCATCCAGTGAAAAATCTTTAGGTATGGATAGGTCCCTCACGTTAAGATTTGGAAATCTCAGAATCATAAGAAATATAACAGATCATTTGCAATGTTTTATATATTATTTTTACAGTTGAGGAAGCAAAGTTCATTGCTAAGCGCATTAGGAGTTACAAGTATGCAAGAGATGCTGCTCACATTGACCTCGCTAGAAGCTCTTTCAGCTGCTATGGCCAAAGCAGGGCTTGAATCTACGAATCTTATCTTTGGTAATTACTTGCCTTCTATTACACTTTTTATCTTATATTAAAACTTTTATTTGTAATGAACTTTACGGTTTTCCGCTGAATTCTAAAATGGGCGGTTTTTTCTTTCGAGAAAAGTCGTCGTCGATGAGTCGATCCCATCAGCTGTGGCCTGAAATTGAAGGGGAAAGGGGAAAGCAATGTTTGTTATTCGATCGTTTCATCAGTCAAATGCATTCAACCTTTGACATTTGAAAATAATGCATTAAATAAATTTGCATAATTATTGTCACAATTTATAAACTAAGAATATTGTCATCTTGTTTTAAAGATCAGCATGGAAAGATTCTAAACATTTTGTTCAGCATGCCAAATTCATACACAGAAGTCAAACAATAAAGGTTGTGCGATAGGATTTAAGAGTTATTTATGGATCGATAAATAATGGCTTTAATCTTGAATTTCATTCGATATCCTTTATGATCGACTTTGATCAACATTTAATTCTGCAGGCATCGACTATACGGCCAGCAATAAGTACCAAGGAGAGCAGTGCTTCGGTGGTCGTTCATTGCATTCACTCGACCCTCTTGTACCTAACCCCTACCAACAGGTTCTCTTTCATTACCATATAATTCTTCATTATCGGTCACTTATTTAATGGAGATCCTGGATTATAGAACCCATCCAAATGGAGGGAGTTTCCCTTTGAGAGTGAGCAATTATTCAAGTCTGCATTATTCGTCTGCTTCCTACAATCAAGTCTGCATTGATGAAAAAAGTACCCAAGGTTTTATGGGAAATATAATATCACTTCCTTTCGATTCCCTTCCTCTGTCCTCGTCGTATTGGTTGTCAATGATGATTCAGGTGATATCAGTAATGGGTCGAACATTGGCACCATTCGCCACATCGGGTTTTATTCCCGCATATGGATTTGGTGATTCTAAAACCGGTGATTGGTCAGTATTCAAATTGAAAGGGCATGGCGAATGTCATGATCTTGACGAAGTCCTCAGGTAATTTTTATTACTTATCTCAAACGAATGAAAAAACGCCTAATATTTTCTGCAAAAATCCATCAAAATTTACCCGATCTACATTAATAAGTCTCACCTTATCTACGTTAATAATTCTCTACTGCAATAGAATTTCCATTACATTTATATTGTTAGACATCGTAAAATAATATTAAATAAAGTACACGTTCGATTGAGAGCTGATTCTTTTTAACTTTATCATAGATTTCCGATTTGTGTTGTGGACGTTGAACTAATCACTTTCTGATTGGAGTCTTCATCACTGATTATGAGATCGTATGAAAGTGGTGCATTTCTAACCGCTTTTAACCAATGATACCTTAACCAATCAACCAAAAATAACCAACAAAACCAACATCTAATCAACCGACGATATTGTGGGAACAAACATACAATAATTATTATAGACAAAAAATAATAAATAATTATAGACTTAGTTAATCACAATAACTGTAGACTTTGTTAATTAAAACAATCGTCGGTTCGATTACTTACAACAATCACAGATTCATAACAGCCTAACAACAATCTATTCATTCCGAATTTCTTAGTGATATGATTAAACTTTAATGATAAGATAGGAGATGTATGGTATTTGTAGTGTCTATAATGAAGTAACACCGACAATAAGTTTGAGTGGACCGACCAATTTCGCTCCTCTGATCTATCAGGCGATCGAAATATGTGAAAAGGTTCAAGATGTAAGTCAATACAACGTTATTATTCCATTAGCTCGATCATACTCGACCTCTGTGTTCTATTTATGTCAATATAACCGAAATGCTTCGAAATGGCCAACTGGCCAATAAAAGTTGGCCAGCCGGCCAGTTGTTGACTAACTGACTCGGCCTATAGAGTTTGAACTGGCCAATAATCGGTGGGAGTTCTATTGCCAGTTGCACAAATGTACTGTTGAACAAATGAACTATCCAACTATATTCTTATTTATAAAATAGGAACATATTAAAAATTTTACTTAATATATGCTTGAATTTTTTTTGAAAGTGTATTATATGTGAATTGAAAAGTGGTATATACTTCAGTTTTCTAAAAGAATTCTTGGAAAAAACTATGTATTTAAATATAAGATAAAATATGGTTGCAGTTAAAAAAAGAACTTCTGAAAAACTTCATTATATGTTTATCTAAGACCTTCATTTATTAGGATCAAGAAACAGAAACTTATAGGCTAATTTTTGATTTCTTATTAAGTGTTTCTGTAAATGTTGTAGTATTAAGTACTGCCATATAGCTGTTGGGAGCGTTCATATACGAAGACTAGAATAGCCAGATGCTGTTTCGCTCCTAATTAGCTTAAACAAGGCTCCGGAATTCAACGTTTCCTATCAAACCGGAAGAGCTTAAAGTCTATTCGAACGATGGTCACATATGTTAACAAACCGTTTTATGACCACATGATAGGGTGATGCCAATTTCAGTACCATATATTGGTGATTGTCGCTGATGGTCAAGTAACCAACGAGAAAGCAACAAGAAAAGCAATTGTACGTGCGTGTCAATATCCACTCTCGATTATTGTTGTTGGTGTTGGTGATGGACCATGGGAAATGATGAGGGTATGTTTCATTGTTTTCCTTGATTTGGGAAATGTTTAAAGAGAAGATTTTAAAAAACAGCGTTTATACACGGCTTGACAAATACAATAATAGAATATTTTCGGTTAAGAATTGACTGGATGCAACGGGGAAGGGGGGGGGCGGTAGTATTCGTTCCAACTTCTGTATCTTTTTACTCTCTACCTGCACCACTACACATTAGTTTCCCACATTTTTTCCCTATTTTCAAGAATTGGGGCCCTTACTAGCATTCCGTTTGATGAAGAAAATATTCGCTGGTTAAGAAATTCAGACATGTTTATAGAACTTCCAATTCCCATTTTCAAAGATTGAGGGTCTGAAATTAAAAAAAAAAAACGCCATCTCGAGGCATCAAGCACGACCACTGATGGTCTATACTACGTCTCCTCCAATCGCTCTACCCTGGCTTCAATGATTTATAAAATGGAACAGCTAGACAAACAAACACACAGACGGGCAGACGGACAGACGTAAACGAATACACGCGCAGATGAGCAGACCCAAAATCACCAGAGTGTTTGGACTAATTTTTTTGAAAACTTTTATGTTACTAACAGATATTCGATGAATCTCTACCAAAACGGCCATGGGACAATTTCCACTTTGTGGAGTTCGATGAGGTGATGCACAAGGCAAGTAGCATCGATTCTGGTGAGGTGACATTCGCTATTCAATCATTGCTCGAGATTCCCGATCAATACAACACTGTGAGACAACTTGGACTCATTCGTGGATCGAAATCGGTCTCGAAAGCAAAATAGTTGTGCTTTCATCTCCTTTTTTATAGGAACTATCTTTAGATACTATTCGTTCCTACAAAACATCTCCTTCGACTGCGATAGGAAAAGTCTTATAGGAGGCCGGAAGCACCTCTTCCCTCCTTCCCCCTCATTGAATTCTTGGAATATTACAAAGCAAACACTGTCACTCAAACTTCAAGACAAAATATCATGCTTCAAAAAAAAAATTACAAATATTTCCTGCTCCATCGTCTTCCGGCAGCCTTCACTTCACTTGCATCCTAATTTTTGTGTTGCCATGAGCAGCCTCTTTTCGTTTACGATATCATGCTGCTGTCATTTCATCAAATCCACTGCGATAGTTCTCATCGAAAATCCGGTGATAACAACAAGTCAACCCTCCTTCGACTGTATTTTATGAGTGTTGTAACTATCAGTAAATGCTTACTTGATGAAACGTTGCATGTTTTGCAACAAAAGTACATAACCACTAATAAATAGTGGAGTAACTGGACATTCAACATCGTTGAGTGATTATCAGGAAAACGCATCGTTCACTTCCACTAAAGAATGTGCCGCATCGTTCACTTCCAAGATTTTGAACTTGATCGGAAAACAACACAAGTTCTACTCATATAAATAAGACAGAAAACTATCCTGTGTACTTTCTCAATAAAAAATAAAGGTTGCGCAATATTCACAAAAAAAAGCGTCCCTTTCCCTCGCAACCAAGTTTATGAGAAGACCTCAATCTCTTTCATCCACCTTCCGCTTCGTTTCCTTTCCACTTACCAACAGCAATTGATACTTATAATTTTCTATACGAATATTGTCGGGATATGAAGGAATAAAAACGCACTCATAAAAACATAGAATGCATAAACAAAATCAACTTTATTTTACCTCAAAAAATCACAGAAATGCAAATAAATAAGAAACAATTTTATGAGATATTCGGCAATAATGGCAATTATGCATAAAATATGCAATGAATACTTCCGGCAAACTGAACTCTTTATATCACTTAAGTGAAAATTTTAAAGTTTTCCACTTGCCGTATCCCCTCTCCTTTCCCCTCCCCCCCCCCCCCCCCCCCCCCCCTCCCCCCCCATTATATCCCCTTTCCCCGTCTTGCAGTGGAACCTCTGAGTCTTGATGAACTCACATCTTTTTCGAATGAGTTCAGTTTTCTTGCAGCGATAGTAGACATTTGGCAAAGACGATAACCACATGAGACCGATATAATAAAATCCACATCAAAAAGTCGTATATGACATTTAACCGGCAAAAGGAGATTTCTGATGCGCCACCTACGACGCAAATATCGCTCAACTACACAAACGCTTCTGAAGTCAACAAAAAGCCCGATATGTGCTCTATATGATATTTCCTGAATGTGACCAATATGATGACAGTAGTCTTCGTCTATCTATCGGTTGACTGATTCCATGGATCGTCGTTGCTTTGTGGTCTAAAATTTTGTTGGTAAAGAGGATAGAGTGCTAACATCAAATACATTAAACAGTAAGCATCGGCGGTCCAAGAAAGAAAGCAGCTAGAATACAACAGCGATCACCTAATAAAAATTATCACATTAGAGAGTTTCGCCTCTTCTGGCGAACTTCTAATTTCGAAACATGAAAATCCACACCATGCCATCTTAAATGATAGCACCTTGCCGTTCTCAAACGAGTATTCTGTAAAATTTGACCAATCGAAGCAATCGCACAGCCGAATTCTACATGGTGATCATCAACCATCGCAGTGATCCACAATATTTAAGGGCAAGCATTTTATAAAGAGAAAATAATCATAAATTTAAAAAACATTACGTATGCGTACTTAAGGATAAAAATATTGGAAACCTGGTAAAAGTCCCGTATCATCAAAATACTCTCCGTCTTCTAGATGAAAACAAGGCACGTTTCGTGCTCACCACCTCAGATCGAACATAATATTTTCGTCCAGCATAAAGAATAAGAGGTTAATACTAGGTGGGTATAGGTCCATATAAATAAATATTGCCTCTCCGACACAGCCCAGAGAAAGCGGCAATGCAAGAAGCACTCCGCCCCCCCCCCCTCCTTCCTATCCCTGGCTCTGACTCAGGCAAACCCCCAATATTCAAAAAAAGGGGACAATCAATACAAAAGCAATTTGCATAAAAGCACTGTTTGAATACAATGAAGAAAAATGCAAATTATTTAAAATATAAGTGAGAAAGCAAATTAGAAAAAAAAGAAAAGAAACCCGAACGAAGAAACGCGAACGTGACCATTGAATGGGAAAGCAATAAACTAGAGGCAAATATGCGAACAAGTCACTCCCGAATATAAATGACTCGCCTATTTTTCAGAAAGCATTGCGATGAATTGCCGATTATGAAGCCAGCTAACTACATTCGGATCTCTCGTTCAACTACAACCACACTAGTCGACTCCGAGTTCTCGTCTCACGACTCAACCGTTTTCCTCCACCCTTCCAAGAATAAGGGGAGAACCTTATCTATGACCTTATCTAAAACTAAAACTGTGGATCAGTGTCCCCTCTCCCTCTTCCCTCCTCTAACCCCTCTCCTCTCTCCTCCCACCTCTTGCAAGAGTGACTGGGGGATTTATAGTCGACCACAGCAGACAACAGGACTCATATTTCCAGCTTATGCGCCAAATTTTCTATGACGATTTTTAATTTTAGCGCAGACAAGCCTTGTTGTCTGATACACAATAGGATAATAGACACTTCCGTGATTAAGTTTGCAAACCTCGGATAATGCGCAAAAAAAGCCACTTATTATGCCATTAACATCTCGGTTCCAACAATTAGGTGATAGACATGTTTTCTGGCAGGTTACATTTCGGGGAATTACCTCAGATGTTCCCACCTTCCCACACCCTCCAATCTAATCAGAAAACTTCGAAATTTTCGAGAAAGTCAGCAAAATTATCGGGGATGGCCGATCGTATACGATGGGTCGACCATTTGTGAGGAAGTTCAGTTTAAAACAAAAGCAAAACACAACAAGAAACAATGAATTTCGCAGAATTATCATTCCATGCCAATGGAATGACAATACCCCACTCTATAAGTGACAACATAATCCACAAGTCACAAGATCAAACCTCCCAAGTACCTATCAACGAATACCTCAAACAGCGGGTAGAAAGAAAATGGAACCCGCAGAGAGAAGTGATCTTACTGATCCCAGAAAACCAATACGAACTACCAAAAAATACCGAATGAAATAAGCTACCAAGAAATGAGGCTATAATTCACTAAGAAAACTTCGACATCATAAGCATACCTTAACCATTTATCGCTGGCTAATGTGCTGTTGCAATTATTTCTCTTCATAAAAGACTTTGAAAAAAGCGTCAATGCTATCACCTCATAATTAGGAAGAAATAATTTTTTTTAAAGATCGCATCCTTACTGTAGAAAAATTAACCCTTCATCCACTACAACAAAGAATTGGCAATGAACCGAAATGAACAGCATATCTAAATTAATCGTTCTATTTTTTAAGTTCTTTCTTTCTTTTCCTCTTTCCTATTCAATAACCCTGCTTCGCATCATTCCTACTAAGTTATTCATCTCGATCGATCAGAATACCACAGTACATAATCCCCTTTCTCGATATCACTGCAAAAAAAGAGAGAAAAAAGCAATACCCAATCAAAAACAAACGAGCAAAACAATTCACCTCCCGTAAAAATATGATAACATTAAAAAGCCTGAATGGGGCTGATAATAATATAACCTCAGGTGCATTAAGTTAACTAACAACAACAACAACACAAATAACTGCTTGAAATTGCTGTAATCCAAACGCGACCATCGAAAAGAAATAAGTAATCAATAAGATAGACGATGAGGATGAATCAACTAGAAGCAGGTATAGATAATTACTTGTTGTAAAATATTCGAACTAAAAACTATTCCCAGGTAAGCGATGAAAGATGCCCCATTACACTTCCATCAAAAAAATTTCAAAGATTGAAAAAAATCCGCACAAAAAAGATTAAAATCCCGAAGGTGTTTGATTTCAGCGCTAGACGACATTTTATTCGAAAAGAAAGCGAAGAAAGGATGAGCAGGGGCACATTCTCTAATTATAAGGAAATCTCAAAGTGTAATCAAGTCTTGAATTTACACATATTCTCGTTTTCCTTCTTGACCTAATTCAATGGTACCTCTTCGCATGCATTCACAGAGAAATTAACCATTCAAACAATTCTTTGGTACCGTTATATAACTGGCGATCGACTACCGCAACGACGGATCCATACGCCGGCTAATATCCATCATGACGTCATCTACCGTTTCATCCATTGGGTTATTGAACTCTTCAGTGAATTCGTCACGCATTTCTTGCAATCTTAGTCTGAAATAGGAGTGTACCATTAAGGTCTGCTGTTTAAAAGACCCGATTAACCACCTGCCTATCCCGAAACACCCATCCCATAACCGATGCGCACACGGTTTGAAATTCCTATATGAGCGCAGTAAAAATCTGTATATCATCATAAAACTAATATGAAATTGAACTTAGGGACTTTTGAAGACGAACAGCCCCAATAACCATCGAGTTACCCGATAGTAACCAATATTAATTGAGGCAAACCTTTTATATATAATTAACGTCATAACATTCGCAATAAGGATACTTACAGCGTAACGATATCGGCATGTGTTCCCTCAATCGCCAAATCAAGCGCCGTTTCTCCATTACAATTCCGTAACCGTTGATCCGCACCACGTTTCATTAGTTGACAAACTAATCTGTAATTAGTGAGATACTCGAGATGCATCGTATTCACTCAAATAAAACCCTGCAACTCAATTAATTTACAAATTTTTATGGGGGATGGGGGGGAGGGAAAGGTTTAACATTCGGGGAAATATTAAAAAAAACAACTACTCTTATTAATTAAATTTTCGTTCACAATTTCGCTAATAATTTGATTAGGAAGTTGAGTTTATCGGCATCGACAACTATGTATTCTGGTCGCACCCAAAGCATCACTTAGGTTATAGACTGAACAACCGGCTTCCTAAGAACAACAATTAAGTCTAAACCGGTAGGTTTTCAAAAAAAGGTAACCATATTCATTATCATTTTCACTGCTAATACCAAGTTCATGATTCAAGATCAGATGAACAAAAAGCGCAAACAACTCTCAAATCATCACAACTTCAAGAACTTTGATCGAAAACATTATTTTTGAGATTTAATAGTTGGCAGAAAAACCAACCTGATCATCGTTTCGCTTGTCATGCTTAGTGATTTTTCGAGCATAACAATGATATGAAAGTCTCATGAGAGTGCATTCTGGGGGGGGGGGAAGGGGATGATTGGGCCAGGAAATGTCTTCGTATAACCACCAAAAAAAGTCTAAAGAAACATGGATACCTTGATCCTTCCAAAGAAGTGTGATCAACCTGAACCCTCCCCCCTCCCCACAGAAATGGGATGATCAACCTGGCCCCTGCAAAATTGGATGGCCGACTGACCCTTCCGAGAAATGGGTCATCACCAACATTTCACCTCTTCCGCACTATCAAAGTATAATTACTCGCTGCGAAGTTCACGAAATGAATAGAAACAATAGAAATGCATCAAAAATTAAAATGAGCAGAAAAAGGAATGAAACGAACAAAGTGAGCGCATTAGCGCAGGCGATATGAAGAGGTGAGTTAAGTGACGCATCCAATGCATTCACTTTTGATCCATTCAGCATTAGGAACTCGGCTGCCATTCCTTGATTCTGAAGCCAAACAACCTTTCTTGATAAGCAAACATCATTCAATAAATTAGAAACCTTCACTCGAGCTGATGTATATATATATATATATATATATATATATATATACATATATATATATATATACAATTCCATGAATTGAAAAAACCGTTAAGTAGAATTAAACAGTCAAAACTTAAAATGAATATTTAGTAACAATATTGAATAAATATAATATTCCGATTCGACTTCACAAATGGGATTCCATAAATCCCTAAATAAGACTCACAGATTATAAGTAATAAAAGAAAAAGATTTGAATAAATGAACTATAAGTTGAAATAAACGAACATTTTTTATGGCCGTATGTAAAGCGGTTGTTTTTGCATAAGGGGCATGTACGTCGACCCCTTCAGCAACTAGACGACACAATTCGGCCACATCGCCCAACGCTGCCGCCTTGAGCACACGTGCACCACACTTCGAGTTACCTTAAGCTACGTTATATGATAGTTTCTATTGAGTGACAGAAGTTCAAATGCGGCATGTTAAACCTCTTTGAAGCTCTACCTCAACCGCTCATTAATAGGAAACGGAAACCTGATAGTGATTCACTTAAGGAGATTAGAAAGAAAAATGAGGAAGAAAGGTTAGAGATGGCAAGGAAGAAAAAGATAAAACGCATTGGGCCGCATTAAGCGTCAACCTTGTTAGTGCAGTAAAAACACAGCCGCCATAGAGCAAAACAGCAATTGATACCATAAACCTCAACAACATTGCAAAAACTGACCTACCTAACACAACGCCACTTAACGCAACTTCGGTATCGCAATACCCTATTATCCTCCCCCTCTCCCCCTTCCCCTCCCCACCTCCAACAGGTCTAGTTTTTTTGTACTGAATTTTAACCCTCCTTTGGACATCCTTCAATGTTTTTATTTTGGATTTCAATAACAAATCTTTTAAAAAATAAGTTAAAGTATCTAACATAACATGAGAAGCGATCTTACAATATTAAAGTGTATCGTAGACAAGCAAATAAGCTAAAAGATTTGTAGAATAAATTAACGAAGAGAAAAAAATTCAGGATAAATCAATGGTCATATAGTGATCATCTCTACAATAAGAAACAAATACAATCAAATGGCTTAATTATGAGCAACTAGCTCATTGCAGGAACTTTATTTTCTATACGCCCATTTACATTCAATTTATTGGCCCAGTTTCCTCTCACAAAATAAGCCAATCCCCTTGGAAAAAACTGAACGATAAAGTGTCAGTGTTCCACTTGAAATTGATAAGACAGCATCAACTCACCGATCACTTCTTGTGATCCATCAATATCTGAATCTGAACTACATGATGCCACCCGTCTCAGATCAGCTGCAAATTAGACTCAATAAAGAAAGCGCATTTTCCTAATCTTTCCTTACCCCAGTCGACTACCCAACTGTTCGATCCTTCCCCCCCCCCCTCTTTTATGGGCTTCCAATTATCGATCCAGCTTTCTTTAAAAAATAATTGTAACTTGAAATCGTCATCGAATACGAAAGAACAGTATCCTCATCATATTGAAGCGAACGCCTTTTAATGCGATTACTACAGAAAAAGAAAGTGATAAGCGATTTGTAAATAATGAAGCCAGTGATTAATTAACATAATAATGCCCCCCTCCTTAACTTTATCCTATTACTTGCAAGTTTATGCCTAAGTTTGAAATGTCCCTTTGGATAGTGGTCAACTTTAAATATAAAAAAGAGGCTGAGTAACACAAGAAGAAAAATAATAACTTCATTAGACAGCAAATTGCCATAAATATTTAATGTATCAACAAACTTCCTTTTTCCTTCTACTCCACGCCAATGTTTCAGCATTTTATAAAACGCCGGAATTACCACTATGACCAGAAGAATGGTGATTCGAACCTGCTATAGAGGGCGTTGATTTCCAATCATTTTTTGGAGTAGCCGGAGATAAGCGTGATCCGGCAACCGGCTCCGATGGAGAACGCGCCGCGTAGCCATCCTCATAGAGTTTACGATCAGAATTCGACCGTGTCGGAGCTAAAAATGATCTCAAATCACAGCATTGCCCATCCCCAACACTACTGCTTACCAGCCATGCGAATTATGCCTCTTTCTGCCCAAAGCTGGTCCAACACTTACTACTACTAACCCCAAAATATATGCCGTATTACCTCGCTCACAAGGAGGACTTGTAAACGAAGCAATACGGTGTATATTTAGGAACCAGAGGACAGTCAAAATCCACAAACACTGAAGGATACTAAAGTAGCACAACTATAGAAATAATTAATTTTTATTACACCATCCTCATAAAAGGTATTCGTGACTTCTACAATAACTCTACAGGTAAACATAAATGACAATTTTTGAGCCGAAAAGTTGCGCGCTCAGAAACCTTGCTTCCTCAGCATGAATCGATTCCCCGACCTTCTCTCTTCCATCTTTCGCCATGCCGCCCTCTGCCCAGCCACTCCACAATACTTTCTTTGATTGCCACCGAAAATAACCGTGCCCTATTCTCAACTCTTTTTGACGTTTCGTCACGGTACCACCCCCCTTCCTTCCGGACTGTTCTCCAAAGAAGTCGCCCCACTGGCTCAGCTAAGCCAAATGCTTCAACATTCTACTCCTCGACCTGAGGTTTTCAAACAATAGAACATAATAAAAAAGTTATTTTCTAAAATGAATGAGAAAGAAGGTACGATCCGTTGAATGACCCTTTCTCATCGAACTATTTTGCTACACCACACTAAACTACCGTTCAGTCATATCAACTATTGAATTCACTTATAAAATTTAATTAAATATTTTTTCAAATTCAACGCGTTAAAAAAGTCGAAACACATCTGAGATTTCTCTTATAAAATAGCATTTTTCAGCCGCAATATTTTAAAATTTCAAAAATCGTTATTCTGAAATGAAAATTAAAATCGTCACAACTAACATATCGCTTTCGCAGCTGTATTCCTTCTAAGTCCTTCGGCACGTACATTCGCTGAACTACGTGCCCGTTCTATATCCAAATGTGCAAATCTTCTTTCTACATATTTCGCTTTAATCCATGCCTCACGGACTGGCCTAGAAATAGACCTTTTCCTTGACAATCACAATCGATTATTCCTGACAAGGCCTTGACAACCGGGAATGAGATCATCTTTATAGTGGAAGGAGAAAGGAAGAAGAACGGAAGACTACACTGAACCAATACTACAGACTCCCAATGGTTAAGCACTTCCACACCACACCAAGCCGCCTACCTATTGACACCTATAGAAATATCGATCAAGCAAGTGCTCTTAGAGATAGCAATAACCTTGCAATGAACGCAGTGATAATTCCACTAACCTTGAAGAGGTAGGTCGTGAAGGTGGTGGAACGATGTTGGCATTGGGTAGATGTGCCAAATAAATCGAATTTACAAGTCGATTGCCCAATGCTAGCATCAGTTTACGTTGTTCCGGTTCAAGTGAATCCATCGTTAACGAACGCACTTTTGACACTTGCACTCCAAAACTGCGATGAATACCACAACATTCAATACACAGTAGCACCTGAAGTAATCTTTAATGAGCAAAATACGACCATATGAAGGTAGAGATCCGTAAGGCATAGTGGGAGAAGAGGGCAGGGAGTATGAAGAGGAGGAAAAAAGAGTGCTACAACGGTGTTGAAGGATATGAGTGGACATCTTAGGACATCTGTGGTATATCCCATCGATAACTTCCCATCAATCGCACTGGTACCAACAAATATATGATTTCACTATAAAATCATACAAATGCTGTATTACCAGCCCATATTATATAATTTTTAACCTTCAATTAATATTAATACCGGCGTAATTCTGGTTCAGTATCAAATTTAATTTAAATAATAGCATCTAATTTTATTTAATCAATTCAAGTGACCTGCATGACCCGCTGGCTTAAATCAGCATACTCATAGTACCTTCTCATCATCTGATCTCCCACTCATCGGCTAATTCGAAAAAAAAGGAAGCGGGTAGGCGTGTGGACAACGCACTACTCATAAATGAGTATACAACGCTCGTATCAGCAACATCATTTCAATGAATCATAATATACACTCAATTATACCTATACCTTAGTGATTTGAAATTCCACAAAATATTTCGTATCTCATCGCGGTAAAGTTTAGTGTAAAATTTGATCAATATTAAAACAATGAATGTGCACCAATGGTCGGTCCTTTCACGTCGCTGTTCCTATTACTCAGATCATTACAGGCTGCGTTCTCATACAACCCAACCCAATAACAAACAGGCAGAAACATGCCAACAGATATATCCAGAGAAAATTCATGCATCTGAAAACGTGACAACCATCTCCACCCAACATAATATAGCAAAATCAAACAAACAAAGTCACCACTCTTGAAAGGTTCGCCGAAAGACTTTCTGCACCAATAATAAAACCAAAAAACTATAAGCAATCAACGTTCACCTCATAAGACAACAAGCCGAATCATATACCTCTACCCAAACCATCTTGCCGCAACAATAATACACCTCGGAAATAAACTTCTTCAGGATGCATCCATGAAAACAAATGGAAGAGTCAAATACCATGAATCAGATAAGTCAACAAATACACCATATCATCAATAAATTTTCAAAAAGGAGCCCTAAATATAACGTACCTGAAATTACCATTCACCCCTCCCCCGTTCTTCTTTCTCAAATCATAAAATCATAAAAACTACAGCTTAAAACTTAAACTCAACTTACACCTAGGTTGATGCTAGCCCATTTCGGTGAATCGGCACCACAATCTGCACATTTATCGTTGCCCGGTATTCGTCTCAATTCTGCAAGGAGTGTATCCTTCGATTGGGCGGGTGCATTATAGTTGACTGTCTCATCATTCGTCGATGTAAGCGTTCGTACATGTGCTGGTAAACTTTCATCATTCTCGTGCAGATGATGGATTGTCCTTTGCAAGGCACGCATCCATGCAGTGCACAACGTCTCCGAATCGGCTTGCAGCAAATGGCTCCTTCAAGATAATTCGCTCTTGATCAACGTTTAATTTATTCGGTTAGATTATACCAAAAAAAAAAACTGCACCATACCACGGTAAAACTGTACCATACTTTCGGTAAAACTATACCATACTTCTAAAACTGCACTACACCTTTGGTAAAGGCGCACTACATCCTTGGTAAAATTCTACCGTGTCCTTAGCAAAACTGTATTATACCTCTGGCACTGGTACAGTACAATTTGAGGAATTCTGCAGCATTCACGAAGGTCCTATACAGTGGAATCATTAGTCCCGAAGCTTCATTCTTCGAAGCTTAACTTTGCCTCGAGAAATATCGACGAAACAAATGCCAAGTAGAGTGGCATCAATATCTTGTCCTACCACAGACGGTCAAAAGTAAATGACTAACGAAATGCTAATTCGGTGGTTATTTACAGTGATTTTAAATTGCATGCACTGTAAACATGACCTCAGGTGACCTGCTCTCCTACAGCATTAGTTCCAGCTGCCGGAAATTCCACCAGTTGTGGTGGCACATTTACGCAAGTTGAACTTTTGTCATGCTGATAGACATCCGCACATGACCTTAACCATACATTCACCCAATCGGCCATAAGTGAAGTAAAACCGCTCACTTTGTTGGAGTAACCAATTCGAAGCAACAAGCTCTCTCTACAGAGGAGGGTGCCTGCCGAACCAAACAAAGCTTAAGATCGGCCTCCATCACGGTTGGTGTTTCGACATCGGCCGAACGATGCGAATATAACTGAAAAATGTTCTCTCATAAATAAGGCAATTATAGTCAGCCATTCTTATCGGCTTCACATTTTACGCTTTTCCGAAAAAATAATATTTTATCACAACTGTTGAGCTTTTTGGATCAGAACTCCGGAAGGAGTGCCCTAAAGGCGAAGAGACTAGATCGGAAGAAGATAGTAGGAAATAGAAGACTGCGAAAATATGGCAAGATATTTCAACAATAATAAATAACATGAGACAACCTCCCAAATAAAAATTGCAATACCTAAACGCGTAGGAACGGAACTGATTGAAAATCCTCCTATCCCCGCACTCCTCCCCCTCCCCCTCAGTGAGGTGAAAAACTAATAATTAAAGATATGCATCAACCGTAAGGTAGAGAAAGGAATACAGAAAAATCGTTCGCAGTCCATCAAAGGCAGAAACTGTAATAATTTGATGATTCAACAGCGTTAAGCTACAAGCAAGTAAAACGAATGACGAATAGTAGCACTCACCAATCTATTATCTTTAATTTGGAACCATCGTCGATGCCACGTTTTGAAAGCATTCGTTGCTCTCTTGAAGAGATAACCTTCCATGACGACATCATCTTCAGGTGACATTCCGGTTGGATGCAAAAATACTTCCTGAAAATTCATTTCATATTATGGCCGATAATCGTAACTAGTGGTCAATGTGATAGTAATACCTAACTCTGAGATTAATGCACCGAGTTTAATTCAACGTCCAAGTTTTATTTGCCATACGACAAAGAACTTAACCTACAGTACAACGAGGTGATGACTTGCATCAACGATGAAGAGATCACACATGACGGAAAATGGTTTAAAAGTGGAGACACCTTAGGGTAAAACCGGAGAGGAAGCATCGGTGTAAAAGCGAGTAAAGTTGGCTTGCTGCCATGGGGACAAACAATCGTCGGGGAGCGAACTGGAAGAAATGCGAACCTCAATGAAGATGTCGGGGAAAACAATTAAAAACAAATGATAAATTTCCAGAACAAGGCAAGAAAGGTGGAGATTTAAGCAAATCTGCAAATTCAGGTTGTCAGGCAGAAGGGTGGGGAAGGGGGGGGGGAGTGGAGCATTACATCTATTATGCAGATTACTTCAGTACATCAAATTTGATTATTGCAAAAAACTTTTGCATAAAAGTAAAAAATAAAGAATAAAATAAAATATAAAATATTTTACACATCCCAAATCATCAATCAATAAAACAAAAAAACAAACAAGCAAACAAGAACTCGAAATAAGAAAATAATTGAACAATAGATAAATAATCATCACAAAGAGCATCCATCATTGCTAAAGCAACAGCGCTCATATAAACGCATAAGAACGCATCGCATTCGGGATGAATCATTCACTCTCAAGCATAAAAAAAACTTCTCCAACATCAACATAGAGGCGATAACATTTTGTCAGTAAGCTTGCAACATTTACTCACATATGGAAACCGATAAAATCATATAGAAAGCTTTAAATTTCGACGAGAAAATGTTTTAGATTTGAAATATACAACAGCAATAAATAAGAAAATAAGCCAACCAGAAGGAAATCAAGGATTCAGAATGAACCTATGATATCCTTAAATTCTAAACTTAGATGACAGAGGGAGGGGGGGGGGGAAGGCCCACTCACGCAAATGAAAGACAAAAATAACACTTCGAGATGGCTTTCTAAAAATGACCGTAAAACGAAGTCACTAATAATAATCCACCAAAACGTTAAAAGAAATACCCATCTCAGAATTATACTATTCATAAATGATTAAAGAAATAAAATAAAACTTAAAATAACACATAAACAAATGCGTATAAAAATAAACTACATCTCCAGCTCAATCGACATATCGCTGCAAATAACTGATATATAAAACGCATCACCACTACTAGATCGATTTCAAATTATGATTCTCTGAGTGCTGTTAAACGACCTCCCGATTATATAAGGCTTATCTCGTCTCAGTTCAGCACATGCGTAATCCCCTCAAATCGTTCATACATCTCTCCCAATCCTCTGCTCCCTCTATCATTAACAGCTATGTAGCCAGCCTATAACATCGAATAAAGCCTACAATATTCCTTTATTGAATTCTTGAAGTGACTACCTCTAGCTTGCTCTATATTACAGATGACAGGATGGTTAGTTCGAGCTCAAAATGTAGTAAAACCTTCAGAAACTTTCAATTCAATGTACTATAAACCAAATCAAAAAAAAAGCAAATATAATAGAAAATTACGTATGAAAACCCCACCAACATTCCCTTTTAGTGATGGAATAAAGAAAAGTGAGATGCTTGTGAGCCCCCCGGCCCCAATTCCACAAAGAAAAATGCAAATTTCTATGCATTTTACGAGAAATTTTATATTTTTTCATCGAGAAAATACATAAATCCATCGTTTACATACAACTTCCCTTATAAGTCATGAGAAGCCGACTCACTGTATCAATAACCTCCTCCACCCACTCGCCCCGTAAGTCTTGAAGTTCTACCCTCTTAAATCAGTAAGTATTGCGGTTTCATTGCAACGATGATTGTGTCGTTTTCGGATATCCTTCTGGGATCGAATTCGGCCACTTCAACTCTCATTTTGACAGAAGCCACCCAAGAGACATCATAAAATGCTCTATCGTAAACTCCTCTTCATGGAGCGATAATAGAGGATTACGAGTGAAGAGTTATGACCTCATATTGCACTCACACAACAAATAATTCAACAATATCCCACTTCTGCATTCATGGATATGCAATCATACAGATTAGCATTCCATGCAGGATGATCGCTCTATCCAAATATAAACTACCCAAACATCCAACAATTTATAAATCCTGGGGCTCACATTCACCATACACGGTTGCCTAGGTCATCTTTCAAACAACAGAAGCTAACCTTTGGAACTAATGAGTGTCGATCTTGCATTTTACGCTCCACACATTTCCCCTTATTGGTCAACGCTGCTACCGTATCCGATATAGAGCCATTCTCAACTGCGGTCCATTCATCGAAAAATGCGTGACCACGGGAGAAGAACGAATTGCATTCCTTTACAAATGACCAAAACTGAAAGATTACGAATCAACAGAATACAACGCATTCGTATTAGCAGGTAAATATTCGAAAAAAGAATAATGCTTAGAAATTAGAGATTGAATAATACTTAATTTTTAAACATAGCAAGCATCGAATCCTTTATTTCATGTAAATTAAAACATAATTAAAACACCGTTTATCCAAACATAAAACGGTATCAATGAGATAGGTCCTATTGCTCACATCTAAGCTACAAAAAAACACTGAAATTTCCTTGGGTAACTTTAGCCCACTTCAAAAGTTGCACTCTTGCTGCAGCTTTCTTTGCCAGCCTTGATAGCAGCACTATCAGCAATGGTATTCTAAGATACTGCAATGGTATCCTGTAAACCTTCGCATCACCTCAGATATAAAGCAATAAGAAGGTGGCTAACCGCATCCAATATAACATGATCCTTATGGGCTTGAGTGATGTTAATCTGTGCCACATAATCAAGTGCCGTATGAGCAAAGCATGTCCCAACTGCGGTAAGTGCATTCTTCGCGTCGGCGAGTTCGGCGCTTCGCGCCCGTGGCACGGCAGCCTTTCGAGCCAACGCATCATCTAACGACGTCGAAAGACTCTCCAATTGTGAACGTGTCTCTGACACTTTCGCAAGTTCACTGTAACAAAAAACTACCCATGGGTAAACGCAGTAACTACCAGTCATGATAGGCAAGAAGACTATTGAACGATGCAAATCGATCGATTAACAGTGATCATGATTTAGTAATCACTGCCCGACTAATCAAAGTGAGTGTCTTGGGAGAACAGAAAACTACTGCCGACTGTTACTCGTTTTCTGAGGAATTCTGAATTTCTGTGCTCCTTTCGGCACATGAAATCTTTGCACCCCCACTAATCAATGTCTGCGAAGAACTCACTCCTTCACATCACAAACGCCGATCGACTTCATCTATCTTTGTTACAAAGGATAAAGTAAGATATGTAAAAATAATAGATATTTCAACACTCTCCCCCTCTCTCCGTCCCTCCCCCCCCCCCTTCCCAACAGAAGTCACAACTGTTCTGAGCAATGGCTAGAAAATTCGACTGATCTGAGAAGGCGATCAAACCCAATATTCCTCGAAAAGTGAGTGACCCCTCTCTACCCCTTCGCCATATTCACTAATCCTTTGATGTTAATTCACTAATCACTAATCCAACAGAAGTCACTAAAATCAATCCTTCCTCTCTCACACCTGTATTAAAACAGAACAGATGACTGGAAGCGTGCCAAAACCAACCTTTTGATGAAGCTGTTAATACTGCTGCAAATATTTGCACTAGCATTCTCAATAAGCACACGATGTAAATAAACCACATGTGCATAAGCGTCCGAGAGTGACTTAAGTGTCGCCACTGTTGCTGGATCTTGTGGTAGTGACCCTGCGCACAACTGATTCACCAAAATCGAAAGTGAACTGCAATGCAAATGAGGACATTTATCGTAATACTAATTAGAAGCCCATAGTTGTTTCTAAATAATATAATATTTATTACAGAAGATTATAGCCGAGATGGATGTCGTAGAAATTTAGTATTGTATTAGGGATTACTTTTGTTTTTTGATCTGATTATATAAAGAATACATAACAGATGAATGCTTACATGGAAAACTAGCTTTGATGGGAAGCTAGGCTCAGACTGCCTCGGAATGAGCCTATTTCTGACTCCCCATTCCACGGATGATGTAAGCCCACAGCCTTGACCCACCAACCGGGTGAAGGAAGCATGGCTATTTTGGAGTTCCACTTACCATCGTTAAATTTGTCCCTATTAAAACCAGATGGAACTTCAACCACAGCAGGAAAAAAACATTAAAGGATAGCACAGAAAATTTGCACCTTGAGGATTTTTTGATGAACTCTTTTACCAGTGGGCACTGGATGGGGGGGGGGGGGGGGGGGAGGGGGATGGTCATACAGCCTCTGAATCAGAAAAAGCGATGCCAAGAGAAAGAAAACAGATGCCGAAAGAAATTTCTGTCACTCTCTCCCTCTAAATGTTGTGTATGCCCAACTACCAGGAAATAAAGGGAGTCGGAGAGGAGGGAACAGAACTGCCAACAAGATTGCTCTATAACGATCCTTATATTAAGTACTCTTTTTAAGTTCCCAATTTAACTCAAGTACAGATAATAAGCAAATTTCCTCTAAGTCTCTAAACGTATTCCCTATAAACAATGCCATTGGCCACTAAAATTACGCTGAAACAAACTACCGTTACTATGAATTCCACTCGGTGATCGCAATAAACACAACTGAATATAAAAATTGAAAAAAGGCGATCAAAATAACTCACTAAAATGTATCCACATAATGCTTCCCATGCTCAGTCATCGTGGTCAACAATCGAATCAACTGAAAAACAAAGAAATAATAAACAAAAAAAGGGAGAAACCAAAAGAAGGATGTATCATATGTTCTATGTTTTCATAGTCCAAAATATTAGATATAAATCCGAAAGAGAGCATATTAAATGTATTGTCAACCAAGTAGTTAGATCCCCCATGACGAACTCCATTGAACCTGACGACTATTCAATAAATAAAGTGCGATGCAATAAATCAACATGACCATGAATGATAGCATCCCACAGGAATAACACTTGAAGATCTTTGTATTCCAGAAAGGAGCCGA
The DNA here is from genome assembly GCA_006503575.1 of Baylisascaris schroederi. Lineage (NCBI taxonomy): Eukaryota > Metazoa > Nematoda > Chromadorea > Rhabditida > Ascarididae > Baylisascaris > Baylisascaris schroederi. Next base: position 377,838 of record QEWY01000169.1, on the reverse strand, counting down.
ACCGGGATCTTTTGAACGTCAGTCAGGCAATTTAACGATTCAACCATGAAGAAACAACAGTTGAGTAAATAAGTATAAGCTTTTGACATCTAATATGCGGAAAACATTGCTTATAATCATTCGCTTATAAAAGAGATGGTGTAACTGGTAACGATGGGGCTGGTAGACAATGACACTGTAAGGTTAAAGGCTGCATACCATACACTTGACCATTTTGCCCACACTGGACGGAGAAGGAAAAAAAACCTTGGAGTTTTGGCTAGTGTACTACAGTAATAACTCTATCACCAGCAGCTATAGTAATAAGAACTCACTTCATTCAGCCTTCCTTCGAGTCGATTGAAGTAGCACTCATGAATGGCAATCATCTGTCTATAAATGACTATAGTAATACATCAGAACATACCTATAAACATGACATCAATTTTACACTCCCCGAGAGGGAGATAGCAACCATGGTATTGAATGCACCACAGTACAATAAATAAATAGGATTTTATGAGAAACTAACTTCCTTTGAACGTTGAGGAAAGCGTACTGCTTTAAAAATATGTAACGTCGTTCCTTTCTGTTAGGATCGTTTCCTTTCATTTTGCCTCCTTCCCCTTGTCAACTGGTTGATTTTATATCTACTACCCCTTCTGCTTTCAACATAACACATAATTTACAACCATACTGGCCACACGCTATGTTAAATGGGGAAAAACAAATCTTCAGTGTTGTCTTAATCTTTACTTCTTCAAATCAGCATTTTTGTATCTGCATCAATCTTCGTCCCTAGTATTCGATAACTTCCCAAATTTCAAAATATTAAAAATATAAAACAATAATTTTTGAAGGGCTACCTGAATCTAGGTGAATCTTTGAGTGCTTCAGTGAAATCGAGCTTCGGTAACGGCTCGATCGTATCCATGGTTTAATTACTTCAATTGTTCTTTATGTATCCCTCACCAACTGAAAAGCACTTGCAATATCAGCAAATACGCTCTCATCTAGGCGGTGGATAAAACGCCGTTGCCGGACCACGACTGACATCAACTTATACCCACATGGCCATCAGTTGAACCATGCCCTGATCACAATCATGATCGGGTGATCGTAGTCTTGATTAGATCCATATCAACTCAAAAGCTCTCATTCGTTGATAATGGTTAAAGTAGTAATAATTAGTTAAACAATTAAAACCAATCATGCAATAATAATTCAATTCACGACGACATAAAATTTGATTTAATATTACAATTATTAACACATTAGTGTTAGAAGTAATGCCGTAAGGGGTGATTTCCGTGAATATGAGGCATTTTATAAGCAATCACGAATATAAAAACGACGCAAGGAGGGCATCGAAACCCTCTCATCTATGCAATAAGCTCACACTTCAACGTTGAGCGATGCGCAACAACTCCGACAAAGAAAAATAAACGCTAAACACCTATCAGTGATCACACCAGCAACATAAAATAAACAAAGAACAAATGGAAATTTCATCACCACCAGAAGAGAGAGAGAAAGAGAAAGAGGCAGAGGGAGAGGGAGAGAGAGATGAAGGCTCGGCAAGGTTGTTGACCGAAATGTGACATGTTCCTAAATTCCCCTTCATCGAATACATTGTCAAATCATATGATAATATAATATTATTGTACTATTGCATAATCAAACAATACAACTAATATTATAACATTAAAACGCTACATAATCCCTAACAACAGTCTTCGAATATATGATGTAATAAAAGGATTATAAAGGGAAGAAACGAGTGATTTAAATTAAATAGAATGCATTAATGACAGTCAAACATTAAAGGCGATCGAATGATGCGATATATGAAGTTCTTAATTACTGCTATCTATTGAAATATGAAAAGAAGGGGACTTTCAGGCAAATCCTATGATTTTGAGTGCTACAATCTACCAACGGCGGCGTATTAGAAGGTCAAATGGATGCAACTCAAACATTCTTTTGAAGACCCCTCCCTATCAGTTAAGATATCCTTTTAAAGCTCTCCTCCCACGATATCTTTTTAAAGCTTCCTTCCCGGGATATCCTTTTAAACTTTCCCTCCCAGGATATCCTTTTAAAGCTTCCCTTTGTTTTCCCCAACCCCTCCCAACCAATCTCATTTCGAACTCTCCTTCTCCCCCCCTATGTTAAGACAAAATCACTGAAAATTCTTACATTTCTATGAGCAAATCCAAGAAGTTAAAAAAAAGACAGAAGTAACAGCGATGATGTGAAGAGCGAAGCACATGCCTCACCACAATTCTATCAACCAAAAAATAAAAAAATAAAAAATAAACGACGTCTTTTGTGTGCGCATTCGTTATCGTCAGACGAATCTGTCAGCATGACGAAAATATGTCGAATATATTCACATGAAATATTCGAAAACTTTTTAGATATACATCGAGACAACATGAATATTAGGCAAAATTTGCATGTCTCTACAAGTTGCTATCACATTTTCTCATAAATTATAAAAGTTTATAATCATATACACATATATGCTAACATGTAAATTACCAATCACATATCATCACCCTATTCGCAATTTATATAAAATCCCTCTCGGCGGAAATTTGTAGCTCACTATTTCTGTGGGTTTTTCTAAAAGCAATAAAACCTTGCAATTTGAGGTGAGAATTCCCCGCAAAAATTCCTAACAGATTCAATTCTTCATAATATATTTTTCTGAACTTTGATCACTCCTTCCCTTAAAGAAATAAGGAATTTGCATTTACCCCCCTCCCCCCTTAATCGGGAGAACAAATCAAGACATCTTTTAATAACATCCATTTCCATTTACGAAATTCCCCCGGTTATGCATATAGTTGACTACAGCCAATGCATATGACCACTATATTTTATGAGAAAAACCTCTTCCGTACTCTATGATCTTAAATTTTTATCGAAAATAAAATACCTGCCAAAGTTTCTTAAGTTCAGCTCACCTTCTCAAGCATGCTACCAGATATATATTCTCCATGGGACTTTATCCAAACATCAGCAAGAAAAAATTTCTACCACATAAGAAAAAACTGAGAGGGTAGAATAATGAGATGTTGCAAAGAATGGAATCTTTTTATAAAATATGGAAAAATTGAAAAAAACGGAAATTTTTATGGAGAAATCGAAACAAAGATAGGATTCACACTAATACAACACTTGTATCGTTGTCTATCAAACTAGAAATCGAACAAGTTTTTCATGTCATTCAATTTTTCTTCAAATAAATCAAAAATCTATTCATATATTCATTTTATTCTCCATATCCTTTTGCTTTTTCAACAGGATAAAAAACATTTTCAAAAGAAGAATGCTTGCCGTACTATTTTTGAGAAACAAATCCGCTTTCTTTAAGGCAAGTATATTCGATGTTTTCCATAACACCTTCAATATGATGTCCAACATCTATAACTTAGTCGGCGCTTTAAAATGTCCCACAAAGGAATTATTCATTAAATAAATAAACAATATTTATAAATAAATGAAAAATAAATAAATAAATAAATAAATAAATATATAAATAAATAAATAAATAAATAAATAAATAAGAAGTATTTATGTAGTTTTCAAAAATCGTTCAACAGGAGAGGGGGTAAAGGACAGACCAAAAAAGAAAGCAAATGATCGAAAGAACAACAAATTGCCTCAATCTTTTACCACTGCGAATCACTCATAAAAAGACGAATAACAATTTAATTCGTTGAGAATTAGAGAAACAGTTTGTTGAATATAGTTGGAAAAAAAACCGGCTAGTGAAAAAAAGAAATCAAGCAGCCAAGAAAAAACGACAGCTAATCAAAATTGGAAAAAAAACGATGAAAAAATAAAATATAAACAAAGGAGACGGAGAGATAAAAATTCCCGTTAAAAAGTGAACTAAACGTTCATCAATTTGTTTATATTTATAAAAGGTCGACAAATCAATCAGATTTTTGACCATCACCGAATGTGTAATGATGGAAATAGAATATCTGATAAGCAGAGAGAAGAAAAAACTAAAAACAAAAGCAATATGTAAATTCTTTCAGTTTCCCTATTCAGATAATCTAAACGAATTTTTTGCTTATTTCTCCCCCNCCCCCCCCCCCCCCCTCCGTCTTTCTCAATCTCAGTTTTCATAATCCTTTATATCAAATTTTCATAAAACGTCTTTCATCATTTCGTATAACTTTTCTCGTGCGTTAACCTGAAATTGTATTATCAATTACCATAAAACGTAAACGGATATAACCCCTGGGTTAATAAGGTATTTAAAAACATAAGGCAATAAAAATAAAGCATAAGAGATTGCGTTAAAGGCTGACAACAGAATAAATCAAATCGCAAAATGGTCGATGCAATAAAGAAGAATCGGCGGTGCTGAACGGGGACGAACAAGAAGAGGAAATGCAAATGCGAGCGAATGTGTATTGGCCCCTCCCCACTTGTACATACCAACAAATTAACTCCACTGCTCAGTGGGAAAGACACTGCTCAGTGGGAAATATATATATGGGAGAAAAGATGGTATTTAGAGGTAAGTTTCCCACCTCCTTCCGGTAAAAAACGGACCAGGGATTACCGGAATTCAGGCTGACAAAAAAAAGGAAAGGAAACGAAGAGGAGCTTTCCTCTGCCCTTTTGGCATATAGGAATTCAATTACCTTCGGACATGGAAAATCCAATAATGCCAGCATAGGCAGTATATTCACTCAAACCTTTCCAGTCGATACGCATGCACCACACTTACTAATTACCGCAGTTACGCTTCTCTCTGATAGAAACTGCAAGTGCGTCAATAGAACCTCCTCCCTTCCCCATCCCTCCTTCCCCCCTCCCCTCCCCCATCCAACAAGTAAGCCGAAATTGATAGAGAAACGACATGATGGCTGGAAGATTAGTAAATAAGTGGAAATGCACTCCAGGGTGGCCTGCAAGAACATTACTAGGCTTGATGTCAGCTCAAAGAGAAGGAGGATGCTATAGCTACTATCTTCAGCTCGACCTCTAACGTATTTTGTCTCCTAAGATGAGATAACTTCACCCTCCCCGTTATTTATTTGGTTTAAGTGAATTGCTTCATATCCCCAACAGAACGGATTTATCGGGTATTAAACTTTTCTTTTGAAATACTTTACTTAAAAATATTCGTTATTTCCGAGAAAAAAAAAGAAAACTAAATAGTTTAGAAAATGCTCTGATAATCGTTTATCAGACAATCAAGATTTTTTTAATGAAAAAATTCAGTGACTGAAAGTTTGTTATATTCCTCTCAACTCAAAAAATCATCCGTCATATTTAATCAATTTTTTATCAGTTTTTAGTTGTTGAACTACTCCATGATAAGAGAATGATTGTAGCGATATTCAGTGATAAAGTGATAAGCTTTCGAGTAAACAATATTTTAAACTCATAGATCCTTTTCTCAGCAATTGCGTAATATCAGGAAGCAATAAAACACCCTGAATGAAGCAAAATTAAATCGAGTTGAAGCTAAGAAACTGAATCTGAAGCTGAAGCAAGAAAGTGAAGCATTTGAATGAAGCAAGATCAAGTTCAAGGTGAAGCTAGATATTAAACTTGAGGTTGAAACAAGAAAATGAAGAATAAGAATATAACGAAATCAGCTCAAGCTGAAAATAGAGACTGAGCCTGAGATTGAGGCAAGAAAATGAAGCATCTAAACGAAGTAAGAAATCAAAAGAAACACATCGACAAATCATTGATCACAAGAATAACATCACAAAACATTTGTCGATTGAATAAAGTGATCGAGCAATGTGGCCACTCGATCGTCAACACACATCCCCACTAAGGGCAATGAACGCAAATATTGTTTCGTTAGCTGATCACTTACCATTATGTGGGTAACACATGCGCAAACATCGACCACGATGGTGAGTGGATAGACGCCTGATAGCTAATACGGGTGAGAACTACCTCTCCACCTTTTACTTTTCATCTAACGGGGTCGGCGCACTGGTGGGGGTCGGCGAACTTAGCCAAAATGAGACGGAGAGAGAATTAATAAATTATTTAATTCATCAGATCTTTTAAATATGCTTGATTCATTTAAGCTATCAATTAATGTATTTATTTTGTTTATTTATTTACTTAATTAACAACTCACATTTGAGGTATTGGAAGAGAGCGAATTGTTAAAAAACATTACGGTGAACGGATAGCAGTTTTATTTAGTCATTTATTTTATTTTATTTATTTTGCTTATCTGGTCTCATTTAACTCATTTATTTTATTTAGTGTTTATTTTATTTATTTTATTTTATTTCTTTCATTTTAACTATTTCATTCATTTGATCGTATTTAAATTATTTATTTTATCTTATTTATTTTGTTTCATTTTTTTATTTCATATAATTCAATTCTTTTTTTTATTTTATTTCCTTTTATTTTATTTATTTTGTTCAACCTATCTTACTTATTTTATTTAACTGCTTTTATTTTATTTGCTGTGTTTTACTTATTTATTTTCTCTATTTAATTCTATTTGATTTATTTTAATGGTTTTATTTTGTTTATTCCATTTCATTTTATTCACTTTAATTATTTCGTTTTGTATATTTTATTTGTTTCATTTAATTTAGCCTGTTTATTTTATTTTATTTACTTTAGTTATCCCGTTTTATATATTTCATGTTCTTTACTTAGCTTAATTCATTTAGTTTCATTTATTTTATTTTATTTATTCTATTTCATTCACTAATGTGTTTTATTTTACCTATTTTATGCATTTTATTTCTTTCATCTTATCTATTAGTATTCTATTTCCTTCATTTAATATTGGAAACAAGCCAATTTTCAAAAGCATTACGGTAGGAGGAAACCGTTGTAGGAGGCAAGGCACATTGGAGGTATTGCAAGAGAGCCTATTTTTAAAAGGCATTGAGGTGAGCGGATTGCAGTTTTATTTAGTTATTTCTTTTATTTTATTTATTTTGGTTATATCGTCGTTTTTACTTTATTTGTTTTATTTAATTTTTATTTAGTTTATTTTATTTTATTTGTTCCATTTAATTGTTTCGTTCATTTGATCTTTTTTTTTGCGCTTGTATATAAACGTTCCATTGCTGAAACCAATTTCTAAGAGAAATCGAATTGGCTATGCAATTATGATGCTCCTGTTTAACCGATGCATCTTGTGCCAATATTCATCATCGTTACATGTATCGGTTTCTATATACAGTTTGGTAGTTTGACACAGCAGCGATGTAACGAGTCGAATTGATTGTCTTCTTGATCGTTAGTGCCTTTTCTCTTGATTTCACGTGCTAATTGATGATTTTGATGATGCCTCGCTCCCGCTCCCACCCTCTCTTCTCCCTCCGTTCCCTTACCCTTCCCTCCCATTCGTTTTCAGCTCGCATGTTGCATATGTTCAATCTTTTTATCATTAACTCGAGGTAGGATATATGTAGTTTGCGCATTTTTAATAAAGATGTCTTGTGCATCGCTGACTTTCGACTTGTTAATTAGAAATGTGAATTGCTATACATGAAATAGTCAGTGAAATGTTGGAGGTGATTGTCTCTTGGTAACATGAGTGCATGAATATAGCAATGAGGAAATAGTTCTTGGCCACTCAACGAATTAAGTTTTCTTTGCTCACTGTTGAAAACATTCACCACATTGACATCACATGTTATAAGATTTCGCATTGCTTACCGACATGTCTTGTTTGTCGATGTTGCGTACTTTAATAGGTTTCATCATCATTTCATTTCATTTTAATAAGCAGTTAGATGGAAAAATAAATGTTTACACAACATTTGCACGGCGGTTGGGTTTAGTCGGAAACCTGCGCATTGTTTCCATGTTTCGTTGTTTATTAATGCTTTATGTCATTGTGGTTTGAAGAATCGAATTACGTTCATCTTCATCATTCGTCATCTAAATGGGTCGATGTGCAGCACATCGAATTGTTTTATTTGAGTTGTTGAAATTGTCGCAGGCGATGAAAAAATTTAGCTTTGATGTTTCTTCTCATTATTGTATGCTAAAAAGCACTCGTGTAATCTCTGTGAAATTGAAACACATTCATCTTCGCATGTGACAGGTTTTATTTGATCGTGAATGTCTATATTTTCATTCTGTCCCAATTGCATTCCGTAATTCAGCTAGTTCGTTCTCATGGATAATTTCTACCATCGGTCAGCGATTTTCAACCGATTGAACGGTGGACTCTTTTTTTCACCTTAAATTGATTCGCGCAGATATCTTCTCATGTCCCTACAATGTAAAGCAACATAAAGTGCAGTCTTAGAGTCGCTCTTTTTTACTAAGTGAATCCTGTGGTCACGGCAGTATCTCCATTGTTATGTGGATTACCGCAACGTTGCAAAGAATTTTGTTTTGCTTTTAATATTCAGACCTGATCAGTTGGCAAGCAGAGCCGGATTTAGTGCATACATCCGTCAAGGTCGAATGAAGTGGTCGAGGTATAGGATGGGCTAAAATTGACCTTCTGCTCAAAGAGTGAAAATATTTATTGGGCATACTTGTCAACGAAGAAAAATTATTATTCTTATTAGTATCGCTGTCTAAAAATAGGAATTTGTCTTTCATGTTCCAAAACTTTCAAGGGTTTTTAAGAGTTTTTAGTTCGAAAATTTAGAGCGTTTAAGATTTTTGGAAGAATACTGTTCCTTGATTGCTGCCGTGATGAAGAAAAAGGAATGGCTGAATAGTGTAAGGAGCTATGCGAAGCAATATACGGTTTACATTGTGAAATGTGTAAATTATTGTAGATTTATGTATTACTAGGCGTTACATAATTCAGCCTTCAAACTTTGCCTAAAATATGGGTCCATTTGTTTGAATGTGTTGCGCCCTTACCATTTAGCACTTTGATAATAAGTTATCGTGCATACTTTCCGCTTATTTACTTTGAATTGAGCCCGCTAAACAATTCCCATTGAACAAGTCGTTGACTCACGTCATTTCTCATAGAAACGCCACTTAAAAAGTATGATTGGTTGAAGTGCACAAATAAATATTTTTTCAATTCGTTCGTCGAAAATTATCGCATTTCTCGATGAGATTTGAATCTCTTTTCTCCTTTGAGATTGTATTAAGGATGATAAAATGTTGTTTCACTTTACTGTATCAAAAGTGTTATTCCACTTATCTCAATCGCGAAAAAATCGAGTAGTATACAAACTGCTGAAACCTGACCCAACATCAATCGTCTACCTGTATCGTTAGTTGAAGCTGAGACCGCATTTCATTCATGTAGGAAGCATTCATTTCAGGAAATCGATCATTCATCACACAACGAATCATCAGTAGTGCTGTCAATCTCGAGAACGTTCTAGCACAGTTGTTTCTCAAATGAGGACTGCGATGATGTTGACCGATGAACGATATGTTAGCCCTGCAGGGTCGAGGTTTGCATATGCACAAACTATTGTGGTCACTAATGCTGTTATGAGCTGCCATGGTCGTAAATCCGGACTCATTTATGGGTGCAACCATAGGTGGCCTTATTTCAGTTACCAAGTTTCTCCGTTCTTGTCTGCGGGAGCGTGAATTCCGAACCGTTAAGGGAGTTTTTTATGAATCAAGGTGCATAAAAGAATGCATTCACTTATTGTGGTAAGCAATTCCCTGTTCGTATTCCCGTGTTGGGAATGTTGCCTAATCTGTATCAGACCACGGGTGATATCGAACACCGGAATATGAAGCATTGCGTAGCTTCCGTCGCGAATTATGCACCATACCGAGATGGGGAGCGTAATCTTTCAGTATTATGTGAAAGGGGGCTGCGGTGACGTGATTAGTCCGGTCCGGCTTTTTAGTGCAAATGGACAGTTTCAAGAGGCGTAGCAAGTTGTTTTGCGTGCGTACCGTTTGAAAAATTGTGGAACGACCCTTTATCAATGTGAACGAAAGCATATACTCGTCCTCCTTCTCTCCGAGATCTGGTTTATGATCATTTTTGTATTGCAACAAGACTTTGAGATGTTAAGGTTTTTGACAGCATTCCAAGGATAGGTCGTCCAGCTGATTCGATATTTCATTATGTCAATGTTTGCGAGATTGTTTTGTGGAGATGACGCAACTAGAGTTTTCCGGGTCATGAAACTCTTTCCGTTTGATTGATCTGGTTTGTTCGCTGTTTAATTTAGGCACTAGACGAGCTCATGCTGCAAATACCGAGAAAGTTTTTGAGGCAGGAATGTGATGGTGATTGAGGTATATAGAGGCAATTTTTGGAGGTGAACTGAACGTATGCCCAGATATTCGTTCGAATCTCCGCAATGGAGATCTGATTTATGCGAAAAGAGAGAGGATTAGGGCTTTCGCAGTAGGTGTGCTATTGCTCACTGAAGTAAAGTTTTCATATAACGGATCAGAAATTTCGGCGAACTGCTCTGTGGCAGGCAGTATGTAATTGCGTACTTGGGAGTGTGTTCATTCACCCGTTTCCTTAGTTCCTTCTCAAATAGGAAACAAAAGGCTTAATTATAATCTGAAGTATATGTTAATTTTCTAGATTGTCATGAGCGGCTGGTTTCTGTAGGCGCCCTTTAGGATATCTGATTTAGAAGGAGGAGGAGAAATATATGCTCAAATTTTGAAATGTGGGGAGATGATGAGTCGCAGTCTGATGGCTCCGCCTCATCACGTGAAAACAACGATGAAATTTATAATGAAGTCGATGGAATTTTAATATATCATTTGTCGGGAACCACGTTCATTGCAGGGGACTTCACGATGCCAGCACGAATCTCAGATTCTCATATTACGCGGATTTCAATAAGAGACGAGTACAACCCAAGGAATATTTGGAAGTCGAAGAGTGCGCCAGCGTCAATGTGATTGAATAGTGATGGTCAGCCATCTACCTTCGATTGTAAGTGTGATTATATTGATTTCGATGCCTTCGTTTTCAAGGAGGTACGTCAGGAAGCTAGCGAATAACAAATCATTACACCAAACAAGCTCCAGCATTGCCTCGGAAGGGAAGTTTCGCATCACTATCGTTACCGCTGTCTCATATATTCCACATAGCTAATGTATCTAGACGTAGATTGGTATTTGCAAACGACCACTCGTTTTGGCTGTTTTCGAAAACAAATTATAAAGGAGAGGTACAAATTATTGACTTCTTAATCTGATCACTACTATGGGCAAGACGATGAAGTTCATGACCAACGAGAACATTGTTAAAGATCTCCTTGGTTTCGATCTCCTTGGTTTCAAGGGTTACTATCCTTTGTATCACTCAGGGTTGCCCAATAGGCGATCTGTTGTGGATAAGTCTGCTGTTACATTCATATTGCAGATCTATCATCACGAATCATAAACAGCGCGTTTTTTTTAAACGAGTACATCTTTCAGAACGCTGAAGTCATTCATACCTGGATTTTTACATGACTCGCTACTTGGATCGTTCGTGTAGACTGATGAGATCGATGAAAGGCTAGATTGGTCTCACATCGATGCAATGATGCCAATCCAGGTGGACGTTGAACGTGAGTTTTTTAAAGGTAATTCATTGTTGCATAGTTATGACATTAATGATGAATTGTCTCTTTATATCTCTTCGGCTATCCACTGCGATTGGCAAAATCTTTAGGGAGACAAGACCACTTCCTTGGTGGCATGTCCATAATTGCAGATGATATCTTCTGTGAAGTGGATGTTATCATTCCCGAAAGCATTTCCTTCCTTCTCCATGTATCTTTATTATATTTGGGTATTGCACTTATCCAACACCATTGTACATATTTTCATACTGAATGACATTTCTGTGCAGGGAAGAAGTCATTACGCATCTTTTCTTCCTATGTTAGAATACTATCCTTAAGTATATCGTCCTTTTACAGTTCAAAATATTAACTACAGAGAAAATGCGCGATATTCTTACTGTAAGAGAGCCTGCTTCATTGTGGGCGATCTTATAACTGTGGCAATGAGTCTGTTCGGTATTTTGTTTTGTTCTGAATATCCTTTGTATCACTCAGGGTTGCCCAATAGGCGATCTGTTGTGGATAAGTCTGCTGTTACATTCATATTGCAGATCTATCATCACGAATCATAAACAGCGCGTTTTTTTTAAACGAGTACATCTTTCAGAACGCTGAAGTCATTCATACCTGGATTTTTACATGACTCGCTACTTGGATCGTTCGTGTAGACTGATGAGATCGATGAAAGGCTAGATTGGTCTCACATCGATGCAATGATGCCAATCCAGGTGGACGTTGAACGTGAGTTTTTTAAAGGTAATTCATTGTTGCATAGTTATGACATTAATGATGAATTGTCTCTTTATATCTCTTCGGCTATCCACTGCGATTGGCAAAATCTTTAGGGAGACAAGACCACTTCCTTGGTGGCATGTCCATAATTGCAGATGATATCTTCTGTGAAGTGGATGTTATCATTCCCGAAAGCATTTCCTTCCTTCTCCATGTATCTTTATTATATTTGGGTATTGCACTTATCCAACACCATTGTACATATTTTCATACTGAATGACATTTCTGTGCAGGGAAGAAGTCATTACGCATCTTTTCTTCCTATGTTAGAATACTATCCTTAAGTATATCGTCCTTTTACAGTTCAAAATATTAACTACAGAGAAAATGCGCGATATTCTTACTGTAAGAGAGCCTGCTTCATTGTGGGCGATCTTATAACTGTGGCAATGAGTCTGTTCGGTATTTTGTTTTGTTCTGAAAGATTATTAAACTACAATCTCTAGTTTTAAGCCGTGTAGATTAATTATAATTCTCCTACGAAAAGAGTTTGAAACAAGTAAAGAATTACGGATCCTTGCTGCAATTGATATCGATAAGTGTGTTGTTCTATAGAGAAAGAGAAAAGGTCCTCAGGTGACAGATCGGAGAAAGGGCAAACTATATTTAAACAAAGTTTTGAATCAGCCTTTACACACCGATGCTCTAGCCATTAAGGATAATAAAGTTTTCGGTGGAGCTTCAGTACCACCAGTAGTGGTGGAGATGCCGCTAGGTAGGAATATAGCTAGTTAAGAGCATTGATGACGATATAAGTAATTCTATAATAAGAAACTTTAGCAGCGTTATAGATAAGGAAGCACCTCAGAGTTGATATCAGATACGCTTTCCTGCCTGCGCGCTTAACGAAATATTTTCCCAACTTGTCAACAAAACAAAAATATGCAAAATTACGTTTTCGTGTTTTAATTGATCTAAACAACTGTGCAAACCTTTAAAGATTCGCCCTTGCTTAATCCGATCGGTGTTAAAAGCACGTAAATTTTTTAGCCTTTCAAAATATTTATGCTTCCTTTCGTATTACGTGAACAACGGGAAAACAGGCAAGCAAATACGCGCAACTCATACATACATAAGGAGGAGGTGTCGCTATGATGCGCCTGTGCAAAGCAACTTTGTTGAAGCGTATAATAAGATGAGAGGTAATAGTGTTTAATAGAACTAGCAGCATTGATGAGTGATGGTGGTTAAAATTCTGCGAGCACTAATACTAACTGCACTAATATTTGCTAGCAGTAAGGCCGCAATATTTTGCACGGCACTGTTACTTCGGAATTTCCGGCTCACTTGCCGTGGAGATCTATGAGCCCGTGAAATTTCACCACCTGTCTCGAGAAACCAGGAAATTCAGCGTTGTCGAAGTATAGGGCTTACATGGCATCAGTTTCTAGTTCACGAAGCCTGACCTCAAATTCACCACCGCACAGTATCAGTGGTTGTGTCGTGCCGGAACAGTAGGATGAAAATAGAGTCTGGTGTTTTAGGTATGTGCGTTTAGAAGTATTATATTATTTACGGTTATGTTGCACTCACTGTTGTAGCCGCTAATAACTAACAAGTCGAGAGTGGAATCCGAAAGCCGAATCGATGACGCAGATGCTGAGAGATGAAACGCTAAGGCGATCTGTTGAAAGAAGGTCATCAATGAAAGGTGTTCGAATGGGAGAGTGGATGGATGGACTTTCTGCAGTGATGCTGGTTGCATCAATTCAATGCAGGTGCGCGTGATGGACATCCATTGTTGTGTGGGCAGTGCAACTATCGAAAAATTCCGTTTTGTGGCGTTGCCGTTTCCACACCACTTACATCGTCTCTGTGTCGATCGCTGCACAAATTCTGATCCAATTCGAACTAAAACGGGTTGTATGACAACTGCACCGAGTCGCCATTCCTTTCTTCAGCAGCTTTTGCGAATGCTCTTTACTAATTGATTATGCTTGAGTTGTTATTGTAATCTTCTTGTGTGAATTATTTTCATATATACTCATAGATATTTTTTCTCATTGGACTTCACATTCGTGACATGTTTATCAACGATTTTGTTGACTAGTTGAATCAGCAACACTTTAAATATATTCGCATCGATGCTATGAATCCCAGAACTGTTTATTGTGAACTTAGATCAGCCAGAGGAAGTGTTATTGGATTTGAGGAGAGATATCAGTTGTGCAAAGTGGCGCCACCTAATGAAAGGATGGGGAGGAATGTGGTGGAAGATTGAATCTGAGCGACTTGTGAACAAGACGCCTTCGGAAGGGCTCTCATGTTGCTTTGAGAAGTCTTATGTTGCTGTCTACAATTTGCCAGTATAATTCACTGCTGCTCTTAGTACTGTCTACTGCCATATCCAATACTGTTATATTTATCCGTAGTTAATGATGCAATTGAGAGTAATAAGCAGCATCTGTAACAGTAGAATGTACTATCGATAGCAGTGCTTTGTAATAGTAGTAGAGCAAGAAGTAAATTTTTAGTAGTAACTGCATAAGTGCTACCGGTAAGAAGCAGTAGCAAAAGGAATTCAGTGATTTAATTAGTGATTGCTAGTAGCGGGCACATCTTGCAAGTAGTGTGCAAGGAATGTAGGAACAAGCATAAGGGAACCACTAATCTCAGTAAGAACTTGTTTAGGAATAATAATGGTAGTTTGTTGCCAATAGTAATAGTAAGAAAGCAATGCTAGAAATATGAGAAATTTTTCTATAAATTTGTCGTTAGGAAAATAGTATAAGGCGACAAGGTCATTAGACAAAGAGTGGAACCTTTGTTAGGTATATATATACCGTAGTAAGCATTTCTTAACTCTAATCCTGAATTCACAACCCATTCACTAAATGTATTTTATGTGAATTTTGATGCCGCAGGATTGTTCTTGAAAAGTTGATAACGCATGCACATTGAATGTTTGCTTTTACAATTCTTCTATCTACAAACATCTCAATTTTGAGGTAGCGTTCTGACCTTTCAAACATCCGCGCAGGTGATCGAAAAAAATGACACGATTGAAGAAATACTGACAGCATAGAGTGTTGATTGAGAGTTGCGCACCTTTATAACTTTAAAAAAGAGCAAAATTAACGTTTGAGCTTTCAATTTAGAGTAGTAGCGCTGTTATTAAACGTAAGCTAATAAAGCCAGCGTTTCTGTTCGGTATTCGTTTGTACTTTGCGTGGTTTTGTTAAGAACCGAGGAAAAATCCGCGCAGAGTGCGCAGGTTTTGCTTAGAACATTGGTGCAACTGAAGGTGAGTGATGGGAGCGGCAAGGGGATATTATTCTTTCTTTCTTCTCTTCGCATATTATTGTTTCTGTGGACAATGTGAAAACCTTTAATCTATGTCCCGGATTGCAAAAATGTTTTGTGTACAAAGAGTTAAACTATACGGACGTTATTTAGAGCCTACAAAGCAGCGAAAAGGATGCCTAATGAAATATTTTGTTGGAAAGTTTTCGTCATTTCGTCGTATTTCGTCACTCATATTTCGAAATGACAGAGAAAGGGATCAATGAAGAGGCGACGGGAGGGGTTATTTTAATGATCGAAAGAAGTGATGTAATGCGAAAAGGAGGAATTGTTCCATCCCTTATTAAATAGAGGTAGAATCAAAAGATAAAAGAGAGATGTCAGTCCGAAATGCTAATATTTTCGCCAGAATGTTCGCCGATTGCACTTCAACTATAGTGGCATTCTGTCGGCAAGATCCGCGCTCGCAGCACGGATTTTATCCGCATTGTTTGCTGTGCCATAAATTTTTCGGCTGATTCCGGTCGCGTCATCATCTCAAAATCTATCTCTTCGACTCCTAAAAAACGCAACTATTCGTTTATGTAACCATTTTTTGAGGTGAAATCTCTTCGCATTTGAAAAATCGTTTCGTATTATTCAAAAGACCGTTCTCGAAAAAAATATTACCAAGTAGCTATTGGTTTTAAGAATAATCTGCAGGGTTTTTTTCAAAAATTCCTAAGATGTTCTCTTGTTTTTGATATGAGTAGGTGCTCACTCGCTCGGTTTACGCTGAAACACTCGAATATGAGCAACATTCGTTGTTCGATCGGATGCATATGCTCATCCTCTATCTTCATACTTACCGCTTTTAGCAGAGCGGCCTCATTTATAAGTCTTCCATTCCAATTTGTAAAGCTGGTCGTCCATATCCTAGATTCACAAATAAGGATGAAATAAATTGAAACTTTAAGGTGATAGCGCTCAAGGCACCAAATTCAACTGTGAAGGCTAAACTTTTTCTACTGTTCGAGCAATGAGGGTAGCTAAAATATGTCCCTTCCTATTTGGTATGCGGAGATGTGGTTTTTTTTTTTAACGTCTCCACCATGACGCTTTTAGTGGACAGATCCCCGGAGTACAATAGGTCTGTATTGAAACTTTCCCCAAATAGGAAGGATTATGCGCACAAACCCTATAATTCATTTTGGAACATGAGTCGGTGGAGAATCTTCTCTCTTCATTTTGATTTATTGCAAATGAGTCTTAACTTTTCAAATGAGTGTTGATATTCGCTTTCATGTTGTTCACTTTTGTCTTCTTTGCGAAACTTTAGCAATAGACTTCTCTGAACTTGTGCTGCTATAGAAAATAAGTATTTTAAATGAAGTCTTTGAAGCTTATGTTCAAATCTATGAAATATTCTTTCAATATTCAAATTCAACGAAATGTTGTATGATTGAAGTCGCTGAAGATCATAGATATGGGAACCACAATGACTCATAATGAGGAGTTTCGCCTTCATATGCGAAATTCATCTGTCTTACAAGCACATAATTTATGCAAATTTTGTTGGTAGTTTCCTCTAATGTTAATATTACAAGCGATTTGCACATCTTAGAAGATGGTCTTTCATGATTACATATGAACGATTACCTGGATATTTCAGTAATACGGATGAGCATTTTAGTATGCATTTGCGAAGCGAGAAATTGGCAGATTTGAGGAAAAAGAAGAGGAAGAACTAAATATGATTAATCCTCTTTGCACATGTTTATATCATTGAAGCGATATGTTTTATTTAATCGTATCTGATTGAATTTCATTTCGATGAGCACACCTATTAAATACGATCGGCATGAAATAACTATACTTTTTTGAACGAGAAGATTTATACCTGCGGTGTTAACTCAACCTGAAGAAATGACTAAGAAACGGGATCCCATTAAAATTCAATTGATTAATAAAGAATAGCTTTAAGTGCGAATTGAAAATGAATTCGCACCAAACAGGCTAATTAGTTTTAAGGCCATTGACCGGTTGACCCGTACAATGTATTTACTTCATTTGGTTGGCGGACCAACAAAATGAGTGACCGACGCGAATAGAATTATTGGCACGATTTTCTGAGTGATCATTTAATACGTAAGTGATCTGTGACCGCTCGATCGCAAAGGTACAAATGTGCACAAAGATAGGTTTTAACATGTAAACATTGGCTAGAGTAATTTATACTTTAACATGTTTTTGTGCAAAGTATATATGTTCATTTCTCAATTAGTGAATCCCTCCAAAATATTTCCACTGGAACTGTTGAAGCAGAAAGCAATGCAAGAAGTATACGCTAGTGATATAACTAATATCGATTAATATCGATTAAGTACTATTATATAAGTAGAAGAGCGGGAAGGGTGTGCAAACTCTATCTTCAATGGAGGGAGACTGTTTTAGAGTTTATTGCTCTTTTTGTGATGTTTCGTTGAGATCGATCTCCAATATTTTGTATGTTGCCAGAGATGGCATTGCGAATAAATTAGTTGTGTTGCCTTCAGCAATCGCCCTATGTAATATTGAACCATTGTGCTCACGTGCATCTTCGATGTATGCATCTGTCGTGCCTGCCAATTCGTTTCGCCTTCTGCTCACAAGCTTGCAACACTTGCTGAACGTCAGTATTTTCAATCTGTTATTTATATATTTTCTAAGTTGATTATTTATAATTATATAGTGACAGCTCTTCTAGAAATTTATCGTTAGACAAATAGTGTAAGGCGACAAGGTCGTTAGTCAGAGAGTTAAACCTTTGTTTGGTATGTATGTACCGTAGTATGCTTTTTTAAACTCTAATCCTTAGGTCACAATCCATTCAAGAAGTTTGTTTTGTGTGAATTTTAGTGCTTCAAAATTGTTTCTGCAAAGTTGATGACGCATGCACATTAAATATTTCTTCATTAAATATATTTCTTTCGTTTGTATAGTTAGAAAATTCGTTGAGTAAATTTCTCATAAAGTGAATTTTATTAGATTATTTCTGCCATTCAATTAGTGAAACAAGACTTCACGTTAAAGATTGATTAGTTTTAGTGTTGCACGTAATGCGACTTTAGAGTGTTGTGCATAGGTGGAATCGAATTAAGATTAGAGGGCGTAGTGTTCGATTGCTGCATACCGGATTCCGTGAATACTCTTACGGGGGTTTTACATGTCTAATGAATTAGTGAAAAATGATGTTGTCCGTGCATTTGTATACCTCTCATCATGTGTCGGTTGTAAAAATATGTTCGGCCAGGTGATACTTATGCAACAGTTATACTAATCAATGAAAATCAAAATTTCCTCGCTCTAAGCATCGATTTTTGTAAGATCAGTTTATGATCCAGTAAGGAATATTGAACTTTCTTATTCACATGAGTGCTTTCGATTTTCCTGGAATTAGACCTTTCCTCTAATTTTAGAAAATTCTACTCTTTTGTGCCGGAATTCGCGATTCGCTAGTTGGCAAATAATTAAAAATCTTTTTGCGGAACGAAACTGGAATTTCAGTAGTACTTTTATGATTTTGCACTTTCGGATGATCTTGCTAAAATAGTCTTACTTCAGCAATTCAAGAGCGAATGAGATGGTTACTTTGGCTGACGAAGTTTTGCACTTTCGGACGACCCTTTTTTAAAAAAAAATTTCTACAGGTGTCGTCGTCCTATCGTCTGATTGCGGCTTATTTCTCGAAGGTCTCGAAATGTGCCTTGACCTCTCTTCTAATTGCTAAGTGAGACTTGCTTGTGTATCGTATCAGAAGATATCTTTCTTTAAATGACTCAATCATCAATCTGCAAGCTAATGATGGTTGAAATATAGTAGGTGTTAGCATTGGTCATAAAATAGGCAGATTTTCAACTTTCTAGATGAGGTTGCCTATATCGCCTCTGTTTGTATTTGTTCGTTCTTTTTTCAACCTCTGCGTAATCCTTCGAATCTCCGCGGCATCTTCTCCTCTTCCCTCTTTCAACTACAGTTCCTGGGCGAATGAGAGAGCCAGGGGAAGGGGGAGGGGGTAGGGGAAGGTGATATATTATTAGTGCATGTTGTTTAGTTTTAAATACAAAAGTTGCCTGATAATGAAATGAGTTATCTTGCTTGAGAGCCGTGTCTATGAGAGATAAATTACTTGATAAATTAAATAGTTGCTTGCTTGATAAAATTACTCATTAATAAAAGTGAGAGAATTTTAATTTGTGCATGTGATTTTTTATGGCAATGCAAACATTCTCAACTGAAAGCGAAATTACAGACATTTTGGCGAATACTTCACTTGTGAATGTTTTATATTTTAACTGTAATCTAGACAATCCTGATTGCTACTATCAGTCAACATTTCTTCACATTGTGACTAGGATGTATTAAATCCGGTCGATTGGTCACATTGTTATCAAATCCATCAAACAAAACCATTATATGTTTATTCGGCTAACCGATCGGCATTTCTTCTTAGATTAGCACATTTGCATATAAGGATTTATTTGCATATTTAATTAAAGTTCACGCAGTCGATTGCTCACTTACGTGCTAAACCGCTCTATCAACTAGTGTGATAACTGTTCCGCTGCATCTGAATGTTCCGCGTAAGCCTGTGTTTTGTGAACATCTCACATTGACACAATTACCACAGAGGTGAACCGAAGAATTGAAGTTTCTGTTAAGAGAAGGGGAACAAATTCGAGGCATTTCATGTAATATGATTTAATTAATATAGAGTTGCTTTAATACAGCATTATTCTTGATTAATGCAGCCGTTTTATCGTTATGATTATGTGATTTGTAAGATTTAGGCGATAGGCTCTTCTTGTGATCGTATTTGTCTATAGGAATGATTTCGCAGTGATTGAAGATCATTGCGTGTTGATGCGATGCAGTGTTCACTAAACGATTCCGCATTTGTTTGTTTCCCTTTTTCCGGTATCCACGCCATTGTTTCATTGAGAGTCATTCAGTCATCGACAACGACATTAATTTTCCTTTTCGCTGATTTGCAGAATATTGTTATTATTAACTTCTATGCATTTCTAATCAAATATTTTAGATTGTAATATTTATTAAACATTGTTAGGTTAACTATTAAGAGAAGGATTAAATTCTTGTCTAAAAGTATAGGATTAAGTTTTTGAATGTGAGAGGATAATATTGAAAAGCCTCAAACTATGCTTGGCATTTCCTTTCATTGAGGACCTATTGTTTGGAAGAGTTTGCTCTTTAGATGCGAGCAAAGTGGGAGATCCATCCACAATAAGATACCGTCTCCTGGAAACATAGGGGAGGTGGAAGGCACGGCTATTCTATTTGTGGAAAGAGAGCAATTTTATTAGCTATGATGATGCTCATTTTGAGTCAATTATCTCTCCTTATAGTGCCGATTCACTATCGATTTGCATTTGCTGAAGTAGATGATTCGTTGAAATCCCATTTATCCATGTCAGAATCGTCTTAATGATCGAGAGGACAAAAGTTGAACAATTTTCATAGGCTATCGCTTTCAGTGTGAATAACAGTTAATTTGCTCAAAAACCATCTGCTATGGTTTTCGTCTCATTTATTCATAGCACAAATTCTCTGTCCACAGATATTCTAATTGTGGTCGTTAATAACTGCCACTCCCACTAGTTTTGGGCTGGTTGGGAGGTAAGGGAGGGGTAGGTGAAGAAAGCAGAGGATCCAACTTGTAGCATTAGCGAATTACGTCAGGATGAGTTCTAGTGAAAAAAAAGAAGAAATTTATCACTTGTGAATTGTTCTGACGATTTATATTGTATTGTTGAGAAAACAAAAGGAGGATTCTTCGAGGTTCTTCCCGCCCCTCTCTGAAACCTCTTCTTCCGTCCCACTATCATCCTCTTAAATTCCCTTGTTGCCAGTCCTGGTTTTTGCAGTATGATGCTTGAAAATGAAGAAAATCGAAAGAATAGATTTCTTGCTGATGAGCAGTTTTGTGTGACTGAAATTGTGAAGCCTCTTAATGCATTAAGTGGTGTAGTTTTTACATATATTCGTCAATGGTGATTATGTACTAGCAGAATTCTTGCTGCTGCAAATCCTTGGGAGTTAGCGCAGACCTTTTCAACACTGTGTTTCAGGTACGCCTAATTGTGATCCTCTTTACGAGCCATAGATCGTGGAAGAAATTCCTTCCGGCAAGGCAATATATAAAATGGATGCAGTGCACCTAACGGAAAAAATTCATGGAATCCCATATAAATTGCCCTATTTCTTAAATATTGCTGCTTTATAGTTAGGGCGTTGCACCATCATAAATACTGTGCTCTTTGCCAGCCGTGGCATGTAACAGTAATTGTCCATTTTGCTACTCAGACGATTGTGTTGCGCAGTACTTTGTACTCGAAGCGGGACTGAATGGGATATTTGAGCTTAGGACACTGGGCTGAAAAAGCAGGCGAGGGGAAATACCCAGCGGACATCCAAAAAGGAGGAGTCTGAAATGCGTTGGGAACACGTAAGTTGTGTAGCACAAACAGATGAAAGACTAGAAATCCGCTTGGCATTTACAAAGCTGATCTTTTGAATCTGAATTCGTTGCTTTCTCGTTTCTTGCAAAGTTTTCGCCAAATACTGACTTTATTTTATTGCTCATTACAAATTCTGCAGATCCCATGAGAAAGGGCTTTATGAAATGACTTTGAAATATAGTGGCATATATGAGGCGGCAGGCTGATCGCTCAACTGTGTATGGAATATATATATATATATATTTATTTATTTGTTTATTTATTTATTCGTTTATTTGTTCACTTTTTATTTATTTATTTATTTATTTATTCATTTGTTCGTTTATTCATTTATTTATTAACTTATATATTTATTCATTTACTTAATTCATTTATTAAATAAATTAATGAATTTGTTTATATATTTAATTATTTAATTATTTATTTGTTTATTCATTTATTCAACATATTCATTTAATTCATTTATTTGTTTAATTAGTTCATTTGATTAAATTATTTATCCGTTCATTTGTTTAATTGTTTCTTTATTTATTTATTTATTTATTTATTCAACTTGTTTATTTAATTTATTTACTTTTTGATTTATTCATCTATCTAATTTATTAATTTATTTAATTTCTTTATTTATTTAGCTAGTTTGTTTTTCTAATTAATTTGATTATTTAATCAATTTATCTGTTCAATTTGTTCATTTATTTAATTAATTGTTTTGTTTTATTAATTTATTAATTTAATTTCATTTATTCATTCAATCAATTCGTTTATGTGATTAATTAATTACTTTGGTTAATTAATTTATTTAATCAATTTATTTTTTAAATTTGTTCATTCATCTGATTTATCCATTAATGTAATTTTTTGATTTATTTGATTTGTTTATTTATTCAAATCATTTATTTATTTAATTCAATTACTTTATTCTATTTATTCATTAACCTTATTAATTGATTACTTTAATTAATTAATGTGTTTAATTTGTTTTTTTAACTACATTATTTATTCAATTCATTTGTTCAATTTACATATTTAATCCATGTTTTAATTTATTTATTTAATCTGTTTATTCAATTTATTGATTTAATTCATTTATTTACGTAATTAATTTATGCATTCAATTTATTTATTTATTTACCTGTTTCTTTATTTATTCATCCATTTATTTATTTGTTCATATAACTCATTTATTTAGTTTGATATGTTTATTTATCCAATTGATTTATTTACTTGATGAATTACTTTAATTAATTAATTATTTAGTTAATTGATTTATTTAATTTATTTATTCATTCAATTCTTTCATACATTTAATTAATTAATTAATCAAGTTTATTTAATTTATTTACCTGATTGATTCATTTAATTTATTTACTTGAATTGTTCCCTCCTTTTTAATCAAGTTATCCATCTAATTTATTTGTTTGTTCAAGTAATTAATTTATTTAATCAATTCATTTATTTGATTCATTTATTTATTTTATTTATTCAGTTTATTTTTTTATTCAAACAACCAATTTATTTAATTAATTAATTCATTTTTTCCATTCATTTGTTTAATTTATCCTTTCATTTATATTTATTTGATTTATTCATTTCCTCATTCTATTTATTTATTTTATTTATTCATTGTATTAATTGATTTGTTTATTTATTCTGTTTAATTAATTAATAAATTGATTAATAAATTATTTAATTCATCAGATCTTTTAAATATGCTTGATTCATTTAAGCTATCAATTAATGTATTTATTTTGTTTATTTATTTACTTAATTAACAACTCACATTTGAGGTATTGGAAGAGAGCGAATTGTTAAAAAACATTACGGTGAACGGATAGCAGTTTTATTTAGTCATTTATTTTATTTTATTTATTTTGCTTATCTGGTCTCATTTAACTCATTTATTTTATTTAGTGTTTATTTTATTTATTTTATTTTATTTCTTTCATTTTAACTATTTCATTCATTTGATCGTATTTAAATTATTTATTTTATCTTATTTATTTTGTTTCATTTTTTTATTTCATATAATTCAATTCTTTTTTTTATTTTATTTCCTTTTATTTTATTTATTTTGTTCAACCTATCTTACTTATTTTATTTAACTGCTTTTATTTTATTTGCTGTGTTTTACTTATTTATTTTCTCTATTTAATTCTATTTGATTTATTTTAATGGTTTTATTTTGTTTATTCCATTTCATTTTATTCACTTTAATTATTTCGTTTTGTATATTTTATTTGTTTCATTTAATTTAGCCTGTTTATTTTATTTTATTTACTTTAGTTATCCCGTTTTATATATTTCATGTTCTTTACTTAGCTTAATTCATTTAGTTTCATTTATTTTATTTTATTTATTCTATTTCATTCACTAATGTGTTTTATTTTACCTATTTTATGCATTTTATTTCTTTCATCTTATCTATTAGTATTCTATTTCCTTCATTTAATATTGGAAACAAGCCAATTTTCAAAAGCATTACGGTAGGAGGAAACCGTTGTAGGAGGCAAGGCACATTGGAGGTATTGCAAGAGAGCCTATTTTTAAAAGGCATTGAGGTGAGCGGATTGCAGTTTTATTTAGTTATTTCTTTTATTTTATTTATTTTGGTTATATCGTCGTTTTTACTTTATTTGTTTTATTTAATTTTTATTTAGTTTATTTTATTTTATTTGTTCCATTTAATTGTTTCGTTCATTTGATCTATTAATAAATTATTTAATTCATCAGATCTTTTAAATATGCTTGATTCATTTAAGCTATCAATTAATGTATTTATTTTGTTTATTTATTTACTTAATTAACAACTCACATTTGAGGTATTGGAAGAGAGCGAATTGTTAAAAAACATTACGGTGAACGGATAGCAGTTTTATTTAGTCATTTATTTTATTTTATTTATTTTGCTTATCTGGTCTCATTTAACTCATTTATTTTATTTAGTGTTTATTTTATTTATTTTATTTTATTTCTTTCATTTTAACTATTTCATTCATTTGATCGTATTTAAATTATTTATTTTATCTTATTTATTTTGTTTCATTTTTTTATTTCATATAATTCAATTCTTTTTTTTATTTTATTTCCTTTTATTTTATTTATTTTGTTCAACCTATCTTACTTATTTTATTTAACTGCTTTTATTTTATTTGCTGTGTTTTACTTATTTATTTTCTCTATTTAATTCTATTTGATTTATTTTAATGGTTTTATTTTGTTTATTCCATTTCATTTTATTCACTTTAATTATTTCGTTTTGTATATTTTATTTGTTTCATTTAATTTAGCCTGTTTATTTTATTTTATTTACTTTAGTTATCCCGTTTTATATATTTCATGTTCTTTACTTAGCTTAATTCATTTAGTTTCATTTATTTTATTTTATTTATTCTATTTCATTCACTAATGTGTTTTATTTTACCTATTTTATGCATTTTATTTCTTTCATCTTATCTATTAGTATTCTATTTCCTTCATTTAATATTGGAAACAAGCCAATTTTCAAAAGCATTACGGTAGGAGGAAACCGTTGTAGGAGGCAAGGCACATTGGAGGTATTGCAAGAGAGCCTATTTTTAAAAGGCATTGAGGTGAGCGGATTGCAGTTTTATTTAGTTATTTCTTTTATTTTATTTATTTTGGTTATATCGTCGTTTTTACTTTATTTGTTTTATTTAATTTTTATTTAGTTTATTTTATTTTATTTGTTCCATTTAATTGTTTCGTTCATTTGATCATATTTAAATTATTTATTTTATTTTATTCATTTTATTTTGCTTCTTTCATTTTATTAATTTTATTTATCCCATTTCATATATTTTATTTTCTTTGTCTGTTCAATTTATTTTACTATATATATTTAATTTTGTTTATTTCATTTTATTTTACTTGCTTTATTTGGTCGCAGCTTCGTGAACCTGAAGCAATAGTTGCGTTAAAATCCGAGGTAGGCATATACGAATTGCCATATTTTTATTGATTAGTATTTTGGCGTAGTGCCAGTAGATGTGCTTACAAATTTTGTTAGAAGAGTGCTATTGATACGGTAGCAAATGAATTTGCCTAAAGACGGTAAGGGTGTGTGTTTGTGCTCTCTGAATGTCATTTCGTTCACGACCAAGGAATCTCCATCACATCTGCGGCTCTCTGCCTGTCTTTCTCTCTCTTCCTTAACTAATTGGTTGTGTACGATTTGCTCAGATGTTGCAGTGCAGATGCCTTGCTGCTGACATACGTTGTATTAGTTGCTTTCTGCGGAAAGTGATGATTTTTGTGTTTTAGGTCTTATTCATTTCCCACTTTCGTCCTTCATCTTGAAGCTTTAGAATCTCAATTGTCCTGGTCTATTCTACTCTTGCCGTGTTCTCTTCAGTCTCGTCTCCAGAATTTCATATCCCTCTACTATTACTGCTTATTGAATCGCATCGTGGAAGCTCATCCATCGTTTCTTTGAAAAGTCTCTACACTCAAATCTTTAACATCCTAACTAGTAAGGGGATTGAATTTTTCGTGCTGCAGTCATTTCTAGAAATAGTCATAAGAGCTATTTTTTTGAACTGTTTGTGATTATTGATTGCTTGCATCAAAATCACTAGATCACGAATGTATTCTTTCATGCCTTCTATACTTGCTTTCGCTTATGAAAGCGGGCAATCATGCAGTCGCTTGAATAGTTCGAGAGAACACATCTTTTCGTAAATGAAAATTTCATTTCTTTTTTTCTCTGCAGAATTTATCGTTTTTTTTTTGCGCTTGTATATAAACGTTCCATTGCTGAAACCAATTTCTAAGAGAAATCGAATTGGCTATGCAATTATGATGCTCCTGTTTAACCGATGCATCTTGTGCCAATATTCATCATCGTTACATGTATCGGTTTCTATATACAGTTTGGTAGTTTGACACAGCAGCGATGTAACGAGTCGAATTGATTGTCTTCTTGATCGTTAGTGCCTTTTCTCTTGATTTCACGTGCTAATTGATGATTTTGATGATGCCTCGCTCCCGCTCCCACCCTCTCTTCTCCCTCCGTTCCCTTACCCTTCCCTCCCATTCGTTTTCAGCTCGCATGTTGCATATGTTCAATCTTTTTATCATTAACTCGAGGTAGGATATATGTAGTTTGCGCATTTTTAATAAAGATGTCTTGTGCATCGCTGACTTTCGACTTGTTAATTAGAAATGTGAATTGCTATACATGAAATAGTCAGTGAAATGTTGGAGGTGATTGTCTCTTGGTAACATGAGTGCATGAATATAGCAATGAGGAAATAGTTCTTGGCCACTCAACGAATTAAGTTTTCTTTGCTCACTGTTGAAAACATTCACCACATTGATTTTTTTTTGCGCTTGTATATAAACGTTCCATTGCTGAAACCAATTTCTAAGAGAAATCGAATTGGCTATGCAATTATGATGCTCCTGTTTAACCGATGCATCTTGTGCCAATATTCATCATCGTTACATGTATCGGTTTCTATATACAGTTTGGTAGTTTGACACAGCAGCGATGTAACGAGTCGAATTGATTGTCTTCTTGATCGTTAGTGCCTTTTCTCTTGATTTCACGTGCTAATTGATGATTTTGATGATGCCTCGCTCCCGCTCCCACCCTCTCTTCTCCCTCCGTTCCCTTACCCTTCCCTCCCATTCGTTTTCAGCTCGCATGTTGCATATGTTCAATCTTTTTATCATTAACTCGAGGTAGGATATATGTAGTTTGCGCATTTTTAATAAAGATGTCTTGTGCATCGCTGACTTTCGACTTGTTAATTAGAAATGTGAATTGCTATACATGAAATAGTCAGTGAAATGTTGGAGGTGATTGTCTCTTGGTAACATGAGTGCATGAATATAGCAATGAGGAAATAGTTCTTGGCCACTCAACGAATTAAGTTTTCTTTGCTCACTGTTGAAAACATTCACCACATTGACATCACATGTTATAAGATTTCGCATTGCTTACCGATATGTCTTGTTTGTCGATGTTGCGCATTTTCTGTGAATTTATTCGCTTGAAACATTGAGGTGTTTAGCTAAGTTATGAATGGTTATTTCATGCACGCAACACTCATCAGTTCTTGCAAGAGTTGCCTTCACAATATATGTTTATGTGTTATTTCTTCAGAAAACAGTGTGATGTGAGGAAGGACATAAACTAACCGACCTCATGGCCTATTTTAATTTCGAAAAAGACATAAAATTGCATCACTCTTCTTCCACCTTCCCCTCTTCGCTGTCCTCCACTTCCTCTCCCGGTTCTGCCCCACTTCCGTTGGGCAATATATCGTAGTTCCACTCGAAACTGCACACCGCATTGCTTTTGCATTGCGTTGCATTAGAATACTTCCTTGTTGGGTTGTTTTCGTTTTATTTGAATAGGAGTCATAAGATCGCGGACAGTTGGACGAGTATTGCGATCGTAGTGGAGTAGTTGAAAGCTTTTTAGGGGTTAAATGCATGAAATTGAAAGTCGCAGATAAAGTCGATAAGAAAGATGTGGCCAGCAAGAAAACTCCTTGGTCGACGCATCGTACCTCATTGATGAAATCGTCGTACATTGCTAGAAACAAAGGGAGGGGGGGGGGGAGTTTCCGATTAAGTGGTATATGAGTTGAACCTCAACTTGAAAGCTGCCTCTCAGGGCTTTTTGCATTTTTTGTATAAAATTCAGTGGCATTTCTATTGCTGTATGTCCGTATGTTTGTTTGCTTCGGTCTTTGTGCACATACGCGCAACGTTTGTCGATAGGTTTCAAAAGGCGCAGTCGCATACTCTTATTTCTGCTGTCTATATCTATGTTGGTGTTGTATGTGTATGTCTGAACTTCTTGGTTTCAATTGACCGGAAGTACAAGCTGCGACGAGATAAACTTAATGATATAAAATATAACGATCCGCGGTCTAAGGTGTTCTCCTAGAAATGATTTAATAATCCTGTTTGAAAATTGCTCAAACTAAAGGTGCTAAAAAATTTAACAATCAATTTTTTTCCAACCGATCAGTTAGTTGCAGTCATTAAACCGGTCTGTCTTCGAAGATTTATGCAAAACCGGTTGCAAGAAAGCTTGTTTAATTGTTTATTTAGATGATTCAGTACAACTGGTTGACTTTTAGTGAATGAATTTGCAAAAAAAGCCCGCATATTATCATAGCATCGATAGACTTGTGCGGCAAGCAATATATTATTTTGTCAGCCTATCTACACATGATGATTTTTGCAAGAAATTTGGAAGTATCACTTAGACAGGTGCAGTTTTTATCGTAGTATTCTATTAGAAATTTATCTTTAATTTATCTGCAGCGCATCTCACGAGTTGTTTTGAAGTAATGAATACTGTAAGAATGAGTGGTGAAGGATATGATGAATCATCGCTTAATAACATGCTTGTTTAGCCGTTACAGATTGCACAGATTTCAGTATAAAAATTGAAAACACAAAAGTCATCTAGGTATGGTTTTAGGCGAGAATCCACTGTTCATAAGGTATTTTGAAAGAAAATTAAAGGGTAATATCGCTAAATGCGATGCACTGATTGCTGAATGATCAGCGATGTTGAAATGACCAATAGAAATATGAATATTTGAATGATATATCTTCATTAGAATTATTGTAATTATTGCTGACAGAGAAAAGCTTGTTTTGCGAGGAATATGGAGAAATTCAACTGCGCTTTTGCAAAAACTTGTAGTCCTAAAAATAAGTTTTTGTCCACTTGTAAAGCTTTCTATAGAGTTATAAATGCGGTAAAGTGAATGAATTTACTCTATAAATTACTAAAGCAGTGAGAAAAGCGGAAACGAAACAAGCGGCTGCATAACTGTGTACCTCTACACGTTAGGGGAAATGAAACATAGATTTTACTTTTTATGGCCAAAGAATGAGAATTGCAAGCAAGAAAAGATTCAGGCGAGATAGAAATGGAAGTAGCAGCATTGAAAGCTGGAAATGAGTTTGCGATTGTGTTGATTTGTTGCTTTCGTGTTGATTGTAGTGTAGTGTGTTGTATTGTGAGATTTTAATTTATATGCAATGAGGTAACCCATGGCTTCCTCATGCATTTGGACTTTGTGCGATCTGTTAGATTTGTGCTTGTATGAAGCGTAATGCCAGTATCGCCTTTCATTGTAATTAACTTCATTTTGGTTCTCTTCATTCCTATGCAAACAATTCCTTCACTTCTGTAGATGAGAGAGGAGGTGGAAAGGGAGGGGCTGAAAAAAGAGAAAGGATTCGGTCAGCTAGAGGTAACAGTTTATCGGCATCTGTGCAATATCAGTGAGATTTTTGAAAGTAAACAAACAAACAAACAAACAAACAACTGTGCTTATGATGAGCAAACGGCGCTTGTGACTTGTTCTAGAGGTGACCTATCGTATCGTATTGTATACCATTGTATATATCGCATTATTTTAATATATCTTCCAAATCATATCTCAGCATATTTCAGTCTTTAACCTGCAATTTTTCACGTAACTTCATCCGTCACCTCTTTAATTTGTTTACTCTATCACCATTGAAATTCATTCATTCCTTAAGTGAATCATGTATTTCATGATTTCTCTAGTACTTTTTGAATTGCTGATGAAGAGTTAAGAAAACTCGTTTTCGATTACTGAAATATGTGCAGAATCAAACGTTCAAACATCGTATTGCTTAAGGCACAATATGATATAAAATATTTTCCAGTGTTTGGGTGCGAATGGAGAGCTGCTGCTCGGTGGCCGAGTTGAAAACGCAGCGAGCTTTCTATGTGACGGGTCTATTTATAGGGCGACACCCGAAATTCTGCCTCATATTCACGTAAGTCCATTCTTTTTTCTTTTTTTTTTTTTTTTTTGAATGCACTATATATGCTGTTCCAGCAATATTAGTTGTTTAGTCGCAATGATGCTTAGAGCTCTGAATAGGTCTCTTTGTACCTCAACGAAATCAATGAATATTTCTTAGGCAATGTATTTTTTTTTTTGAGATGTATGAAACAAATAGCTAGCTGTGCTGCAGGGCAGGATAAATATAAACGATTAGTCAAGGAGTCGAACTCCTGGTCATTTGCTCCGCCTGGAACCAATTCAATGAAGTGAGCTAAGCAGGTGTAATGCTCGCTTTAGTCGCATTTTCTTGGTTTATTTCGCTTACCTCATGGTCGGGAATTTTCTGTGAATTTCTTCTGCTTGAAATAAAAAAATTCTGCATTCGCTGCATTTTTCTCACTTTTATAACTCTTTTTCGTCTATGTAATTTGCACTGAAATGTGCAAACTTTTTTCTCAAATTCTTTGAATCGAACTTTATGATGATTTGAGTATTTTGCTGCCCACTCTCAGATGCTATTGGTTACGCATATGAAGGTTTTTTTTGCAAAGCAGACGAATGTATCGATGAGGAGGTCATATTTACATGAATTATTAGGGCTAATAATATGTTGACACTCCTGAATTGAAATTTTTTTAGAACCATCATCTTTGACTTATCCCTGATAGCTCTTACTACCTTCCTGCTCGCTTCTTGGTCGGGATATGAGGATTTTGAGGTTCTGATAAATCATATCCGACAGTTACCACCCGATAGTACTGCCACCACAGATCGAAGGTCGTAAGGCTAGCTTTCGGACTGGGACCCGCAAGAATCTTAGATAACTACTTTAAAAAAACTTTGGTATGTTTATTTCATGGGTTATGAATTTTGGGGCATTCATGTGAGACTTGAAATAAGGTCCTCAGCTATGTGTTGAGGGTTTAATTATCGAAATGGGCGCCAGTCATTTAACATTGCTTTCGGATGAAAACAGTTCGCAATTGAAGATATGTGGGTTACCGCATACGTAGGTGCCGACATGGCTGTTGGAAAGTAGAATTAATTGTGATATGCTACTCCAGCGCTATCTACCAATTAACCGAATGCACAATCCCAAGTTGTAACTAACTTCCGGAGATCCTTAGAACTTATGAAATCTATCACTTTATCAGCTGATAAAATTCATCTCATCTATGGAGAGTTCTGAGTTCTCAAGATCAAAGGTTTTGTTCATAAAATTTCGCGTGTCTAGATTGTTTGAGTGTGCTTGCGAAGAATTTAACGGATTGTTGCATTGGATTCTAGTCTAGAGAACAGTGAGCCATCGCATTCCACCGGAGGCGGAAACACTGAGCAACAGTAGTTAAGATGCCGCATCGCCCAATTCAAAAATGGTTCTTCCATCGGCTAGAACGAATATGGAGCCGGCACGGAGGTCTAACCGGGATCTAACAGGGAGGATGGGGGGGGGGGGTCTAAAACTGCTATTTCTGCCGGAAACGTCTGTTTCATGTATGAAGAAAATTGGAAGAACGACGTAGAAGTGATGAATGACAACATGTTTTACCATTTACAACTACTCAAAACAATCTTGGTGGAATTTCCTTCAACGACTATGTCATATAGAAAAAGGGGTTGCAGGAATCTTCAACTGTTAAATCACCCAATTATTATCAGGCAGTGGTTCGTAAGTTTGTTTAACCGCCGGAAAGAGATCATGATTTGTGGATCAGAAATTACCTGCTGATTGATGCTATGTGAAAACAGTAAAATTATTGACGGATGGAAAATTGTAGAGACTTTGCAGTGATGTTTTCTTTGTAGAAATTGTGCCGATTTTGATGCACATCTATTGGTTGGTTGCATTCACCCAGTTGATTAATCGATGTGATCGGTATATGCCATAGAGACTTGTCGACGTTTTCATGGGTTATATAAGTTTCTTAAACTTTCTGATGAAAGGAGATGTTTCGAGAGGAGCTTCTCCAAAGTCATGCGGCGTTTTAAGCACTAAGAAAGGCTACAGGTTTGGTCATATAGGCAACTTCGAAGACGAAGCAAATCGGAAATAGGTCGGGTTTGTCGTGACCGGATTACTGAATTTTAAGAATTCCTTATCGATGCTGCGATGAGATTGACGTATGCTTTAAGAGCGGTAATGATTAATGTAGGCCAATAGACAAAATGAAGACATCTTGATCAGATCTTATAAATTCCATAATTCAAAAGTTATCTCTTTCTTTCTTTCTTTTTGCCTTTTCGCCTTTTCGCCTCTCTCGCCTATTCCATCCTACCGGTTTCACTGTCGAACAAGCATTGAACTTCAGCCGATCTCCTTTTGTGACGTCATCACGTCATCAAATACTGATCATTAATTCGATGAACTGTTAATTAAGATCACTTCATAACCAGCGTGAGAATCTTGACATTTCAAGTTTTCATTGAAGTTTCATTGAAGTTGAATCTGAAATTTGAAGTTCACCTGGGGATCTGAAATTTATTCTGGCGTTTTCGCTAAATATTGTCCAGTGGGATTGTCGAAGGTATTGACCTCGGATAGGGGAATTGTTTATGAGAACAGTTCCTTTCAGGTTTGCTGGTTCCCTTTGTACATATAATCATTCAGCGAGGGGCGTTCTTAAATTTTCTGTGCAAGTTGTCTTCAGAGTTTTTCGATATATTGAGAACAAGTACCGAGCTTATAGCCTCTAACGTCGTCGTCGAAAATTTGCACATTTGAGACAATCCACACATTCAACTCTTATAGAGGTTTTTATGTTAGGCGGCTGGGTTCTACATTTGAATCTGAGTGCGTTTTTTATGCGTTAATATTGTGGTGCATTCACATTGATGTGTAAGACGGTTCTAACTTATAATTTCTGGCATATCTGTGGACCTTAGATCCTAACTTATAATATCTTTGAACTTTGTCGGATTAAGTACAATAACCCTTTCTGACTCTCATCTCCTTTCTAGATTTTCGGAAGGTTTATGGCTCACTGTTACAGCCAAAAATTTATAGCTTACCAACTGGCGAGACTCTCGAATATTGGTTTCCAGATTCAGTGATCTTTATTAAGTCATCAACGAATGAAGAGTTTTGATTTGAGAGGAAATAAAATTTAACATAAAAAGAAAAACGCAATTTTGAAAGAATTCCTGGAGATTTCAACCTGTTTTTCCACTTCCTACTAAAGTTTGATGATGGCCTCCTCACTGGAAGTCGTAGAATTTATACTTATTGTTGTTCCTCTTAGTGTGCGAGCTGGTAATAAAATTAAAACAGTCATGTTCTCTTCCGTTGTTGCCTTTTATTTTTTAGACACTGGATGCAGTAGCCTACCTAGACGATTTTTGGTATACAGAGCCTCTTGGGCCCTATATACCAACTTAATCCATGAGGTCTTATATATTAATTCAGCCTTTGGGGTCCTAGACTATTTTGTTTTCACCACTTTGCAGACGCTATATTTCCAATGTTACCAAATCTTTCAACGCTTTCGATCTTATGACGGTTATTTTGCTTTACCTTTATATTGCTCATACCTTTATGCTTAAATTTCTTTGCATAACTTTTTCTTGCGGATTTGAAGTAGGGAAGTGGACGGAGAATAAGAGTTGCTAAAAGTTTCTTTGTAACATTTTTATTGAAGATTTTGCAACAGAAGCAACATCGAAAGAAAAACACCAATGGATGTTTTCTTGAATTAGTCAATTAGCAGGTAGACAGTTGTGATGATAAATTTTGGTGAATCGTAAAGCAGGCGCAATCAAGCACTTTGTCGTGAAGCGTTTCCTTCGAAGGGGGTGTTTTTCCAGCATTCCTCATTCGTGTCGTATATTTCATCCTTCCACCTCGCCAAAAATGAAATGATAAGGAGCTGTAAGTGTAAGAGGAAGGGCAGAGAGAAACACCTCTCATGCTTCCATAATGTAGAAGGGGTTTCTTGGTTATCGTACTGACTGTTTCAAGCTGCCATAGCCCTGTAAACCGGATATGCTGGACTGTTGAGAAGCATTGTTGAGAAATTTTCAGCATGAATGCCGTAAAGGAGCGGTCAGGCAGCTTGAATAAAGCTTTTATCATGTTCACATGCTAAAACCGAAAGTATATTCAATTGTCATTTTGTTCATTTAGCTCGAAGCAATCAACAGCCGGCATGAATAAAATACATTTCGCTGCCCATATTTCCTTGAGGCAACTAACATAAA
Organism: Baylisascaris schroederi; assembly: GCA_006503575.1. Taxonomy (NCBI): domain Eukaryota; kingdom Metazoa; phylum Nematoda; class Chromadorea; order Rhabditida; family Ascarididae; genus Baylisascaris; species Baylisascaris schroederi. Next base: position 342,822 of record QEWY01000169.1, on the reverse strand, counting down.
AAACCGCCCCGATCTATCGCGACTGTTCGTTGATTTGCGGGCAGTAATTTGACCACCTCGGTAACATATTCAAAGGAACGACGAGTGAACGTTTTGTGTATTAGGGCCAAAACTTGTTGGTTTACAATGCTAAAGCATTTCAAACGATGTTTACGTCGACGATGAATAAGTTTAGATATTACTAACATGTTTATAGGATCGATGTTTGTTGCCTATGAATGTATGTCTTTGAACCTTTCCTGCTGGAAAAGGTGCATCAGAGTTAACCTGAACCTATTTGTTTAACGTGAGTCTTTTACTGCTTATTGGTTCGTGTTAAACTATAATCCGTTAAATTTCTTGGCAGAGGAGGCGGGCTGAAAACGTTCCGCTAAACGTTACGTGGAGATGAACTCAGACTCATCTCAAATAGTTGTCCTTGACTGGCCTTGTGGTCACTTTATTGTCTAAAATAGTCCCCAACGATGAAGCTGCCGCCCTAAGATTGTCATTAGAGTAATAACGTCATTTCTATTCGCTTCTTTCTCTTTTTTCTCGATTTTTTATATTTCTTCAATATCTCCTCATATTTGCACCCGTTCTATGCAAATTAGTTTAATCAACTTTTGGGGAGAAAATTAAGCTTATTGCCATGCAAGCATTCCTAAGATTTAATTGCAGTCTTTAAATATGATCTATAAAATGAATGCTTTCGCGACTATGATTCTACAGTGGTAATTGATTTATTTTATAGAAGTGTGTTGGCGTTGGTGCTGTCGGCTGGAGTGCTCAAATTCCGTGAATTAAACGATATTTTGGAGCACTTCACACCGGATAGTTCGCCCTCACGCTATGAATACGCAGTGACGCGCGAATTCTTCAGAGACTATGGATCACCGTTTCACGTCGTCGTCGCAATGAAAGCTGCCGATGGAGGTTCACTATTACGACCCGAGTAAGTTGTGGATTCGTCAGGATTTGTGATATAGGTGTATGCTTTCAAGCGTACCTTCTATCCGTTATTTAAATCTCTTTTAGTTATGTATTTTTAGATTGCAAAAAACAAGGTGGGTATCGCTGAAAGCTGAAAGTTTCAGAGCTGATTGTTTATAATCGGTGTGAATACGCCCATCTAAACATAAGACAATGACTATACTAAAATGTTACAAAGGGCATCGCAATATATGACCGGCTATTCACTATTAGCTTAAAATAAAGTCATTGAAGTTATCTTATCAAATAATGCAATGTTGTTTAAGAAGGTTAGCATGTTACCTAAGTCTACTTGGGATAGAAGGAACTGAGAGGATATAAGTGTATAATCGAAATTCTTGAAGGACTAGTGCTATGTCCAAGTCCTCTTCTATCACTCTAGGTTAGTAGGATGATCGCTAAATAAAGGAGAAAATATTGCATCATTTGGAGTTGATATCATCTCCGGTCGAATTTCAGACACCTCGAGAAGGCGATAGAGATTGAGAACTCTCTTCAGTATAAATTGAATGTCACGCATGATGAACGCACCTATGCGTATTCCGATTTTTGCGGATCGCATTGCGAAACAAGTGACGCCTTAAGTATTTTTCTTTCGATGTACAGGGATGTCAAGATAAGGTTTGTTAGAATGTTTTTGAAACTCATTCTGTTCGCCCTTTAACCGGATAAAATAGGTGTTTTAGAAATCTTAAATTCTCGTTGAACTTCGAGAGGAGGTTTTTTGAAGTCTGAAGGGTGAGGGGGAGAGTTGGGGCAGGACGATGTTCGGGGCTTAATTACAGTTATCTTCCTATCTACGAGGTCCGACTATCTATGGTGATCAATGAAAGTGTGAAAGAAGGTTTCTGAATGCTGAACGTCAAGTAAAATGCAGCACTCATTGTATCCAAAAGTATAGACGACGCTGAGTTTTATCGTGCAGTCGAGCTTGAACACACCTTCCGATTCACTTCTGTATACTTCGCTTTCAACCTTTGACTGTTACCGCAAAAAATCGAATATTCCATAATTCGAGAGGTAAATTTCATGGAAGAAGACATAAGAGCAGATTTGGACGCTTTGTTGTAAATCTAGTTGAAAGAGTTTAGAGTCGTATCGAAATTCAAAAATCCACTTATGTATGCTGCTTAGAAATCTTAGCTTCTCCGTCATGACGTTTATGTGGGGGAACGTTTTTTCTGCTCTCTTGGTGAATTTTCTGGTTTGAGGAGATTTACATTGTAATATGAAGGTGAATAGTATTATCTGACGAGGTATATATTAACCATTTGACGAGATATTTCTGGATTTCCAGAGAGGGAAAGAGGGAGGACTTGTGAGATAAAATTTGGTAAAGACGAACGTACTGAACTTATGATTAACGTTCAGCATTCAAGGTTCAACACTCCAAAATTCAATGCTCACAGCCACAGAAATCTATGCTCTTTGGAAAAAAATCTGAAGTTGAAATGAATGAGGCGAGAAATTTTTCGTTAAAGATTTTGGTCAGCTATTGAGCTGTCCCATTTGATTTCATTTCAATTGAAATTAAGCCCGAAAATTCACAGCATGCAGATGAAGATTGGAGGCACATCAGTATTAGAACAATTTCTGACTAGAACTTTTATAAACATTAGTTTGGACCTGGGTAACCATATCCGAGTATCACTTCTCTCCGATTGCATCTTGTGGATGTATTATCTATTAATGCAATTCGATTTCTTTACATAAATTGCGATGCACTTTGACCGCCTCCATCGAATGCGCCACTAAAGTATTTCGAAATTCATTCTCTCTACTTATGTGAAATGTTGCGAAATTGGGGAGGATGCAGTCGCTTTTGTATGTTCGATTGAATATCGATACGATTATTGGTGTATAAGTAACTAGAGGGGTGCACAATAATTACTGCGTAATGTTTGATGGTGGTGGAAGTGTTATGCTGTACCATGATTGATCATGACCATGCAACATGAAGTGATGATTTTGATGACTTGAAGTTATTGGGAAATATGCGAATTATGGTGGAGTTCATTTTGTTGCTGAAGAAGAGAATTTATTGCTGAAAATTTCATCGAAGTGTAAAATCCTCTTCGTTTAATCGGTAATTTTTGGAATATTATCGACCAATTGTTATAATTAAGCAAATTTATTATTATTCAGATTTTGCATTGTTGTACACATCGATTTTATTAACACGCTAGATTATTTAACACTTCCAGGAAGAAAGCGAATGTGAAACTTACTTACCCAACTATGGATATTTTTGGCCATCGTATATATTTGGCGAATAATATATTTCAAGTAGACGTCAATAACAGGTGATTTTATTGAAGTTGCAACTATAATGAAGAATAGGACTTGTGGTGCGCGAATGGGTTAATAAATGAAACATGAAGTTAGGGATTTCTATAAGTAATTTACACCGAGCGGGGAATATTGCACGATGCACGATATTGTTACCTTCAGTGTTTTGAATTGCTGATGTGTACCGAAGCGAGGGATGAATGTCTGCCCGGTGGATATTCGCAGGACTTACTCTCAAAAAACTCAGAGAACTTATCCATAAAGAGTAGGTCATGAAACATAATGCATGAGCAAGAAGTGCTAACATTAAGCAGCTCTTACAGGTTTAGGGCATTTAAGGTAATGAGTGAAATGTTGGGACCTGCTAAATCTCCGGCAAGTCATGGTGGCGTAAGGAATTAATTAGTTTTTGGGTTTAGACGAAAATTGCAAATATACTGCTGCGAAGGTAGTCATGTAGACTGAGCCCTTGAAATATCAGATGGGACATTATGAGGAACGTTCGCGTTATCTCGAATAGGTCATTTGATATCAGGGTTTCTTTTCTTGTTTTCGCTGGTTGGTTTAATCCTTTGTGGAAAGAAGGAGTTCCGAATCGCTTATGCAAAAATTTGATACGGAATAAGCACTCACTCGATTGCAGCAACATTCAGTGCGCTCTTATTTATTTTACTATGCAAAGAAATAAAATCAGTGTAGCTGTTCACACTCAAAGGACGCATCGAGTCTATAGAACTAGCGTTGCTTATAACTGAGGAAATGCAAGGCATATAGTTTTGTCGATGCGCTGAATAAGCGGAAATACACGCAATTGGTTATTTAAATCCAGTATCTGAACAAATGAAAGGCGTCACTTGTTTCATCCAGCGTTCAGCCCATTTCATTTAGCTCTTCTTTCAATTTGTACTAATAATATGCTTCCATGTGCCTCTTCTATCTGAATTTGCGAACTTCGTTATTGAAATTTTCGTGCCTCTGGGTGTTTATAGTTATGCATCTATCTTTCTGCCTGTCCATTAGTCCCGTTCAAGAGAACTGCTAAAGCTAGATTTACAAAATACGCTGCTTATGTTGTTCACCGTTGACTGGTTTCCTATGCCCTACTCAAATTGATCCATCAACTCAGGGAGGTGCTATAGAGATTCAAAGATGGGAAAAATTTGCATGCATATTGCATCAGTCGATTTCTTTGTTTTATATCACTTTGGCTTGAAAAATTAAATCCTTTGCAAATGGCCGGATTGACTGGAGTATGGCGATAATTTACATATTTATTATTTATTAGGAAATTGTAGAAGTGGTTTTATGGTGTGAGGAGCGTGAGGGTGCATTACTGCCAACTCATCTAACATGCTTTTACGATTGTTCAAAATTATGGCTGTAGTTTTATTTATTTCCTAGCAACATTTTATTTAAAATGTAGCTGTTCAATAAAATAGATCAGTCACAAACAGTGGTTATAAAATATAAATAGTGAATTCGTCAGAAATTCTTAGGTCGCATTTGATCGAAGGATGTCGTCTTGTTTCGATAAATTTTCATGCGATCATCGCGAACGCATCTTATGAAGCGATCATGAAGAAATGGGAGCATAAGGTGTTCAACTATTCAGAATCGACTAAGGGCGATTCACTTATTAGAGTCTTTGCAACCTCTGAAGGACTCGTTAGTGAGGAAGTTCGTAGAACAGGTCAGTGCCAACTTCACTCGCTACTAAATCTTTTGTTTTATTGAGTCAATGCAGGTAATAAATGGCAGGTACGTTGAGTTGGGCTAACGTAAAGGTTGAGCGAAAAGCGTTGACAAGCTAATGCAAGAATAGATGGAACAAGAAAATGTTTTCGCTAAGGTGGCCGTTGCTTAATTTTCCAAAATGTTGGCCGTTACCTTTACCCTTTCTCGAACATCTCGATTAATCGTATACCGATAATCGGGTGTATTTTTTCGAACATACCAAATTTTATTGAATAGGAAAAACTTCGTTCATCAAATTTGTAACTGGATCGCAAAAAAGGCAGAATAAGGCTTGCAGGCCTCACCTGTCAGAAGGGGTGGTGTGCAAGAGAGAAGATTAGGTGTAAGATCAATACAACTCCTTTAGATGCTGCGCAGCCTATTTTCTCGACCTGACCTCGCCATGTTGTAAGTGTTGACCTCAATGTAATCCATTAGCGACCCTTTTTTCATTCGACCTTACCTCTTTTCCGCCGCGATGCTATCAATAGCAGCGCTTTCTTTTTCAGTCTCGATTTTTCCTTCGTGAATATTCGGGTCTTATGTTTGATCATCACTGCAGATAGATTGCTTCATTCCTGAGGCACCTGCCGCGCTTGTATAGTTTATATTTGCCTTGGCTTGGATAAGTCGATGATGTTGCAGGTATTGTCTCCACTGAAGGAGATTTAAGAAAGCGGACGAAGTGTTTACCTTATCATTCGTTTAATTGTCGCAATAGTTTTAAATAAGTGCTCAGCAAAAGAGTTTTAGAGAGTTGTTAAAATCAAGCTTTGGGCTCCGCTGTTGTTCAGCTATGATACCGGTGAACTACTCTCCAAATTCTTGAATAGTTAAGGTAGGGGTGTTCGGGTGCTCAGGAACATTCCACGCCATGATGATGTTTCGTATGGGGATATATTTTCGGACTTCTCACGTTTTATCAGATCCGAGAAATACCTTCCTTTCCGCACCATACTATAGCGATTTCAGGGGATCTCATCCTTAACTAATAGTCCCTCTCTCTTCAAATGAACTGAGGTAATTCGTCAGGTTTTAACGGAAATTGCTTTAGGGATAGAAGCAATGCCGCTGATGTCAATTTCGTTCTTGGTTGTGCTCATCTTCACAGTGACGACGACTCTAAGAAGTGATCCGGTGACCAGTAAGCCGTGGGAAGCAGCTATCGGTGTCTTCTGCCCGATCCTGTCATTAATGGCCTCATTTGGAACGCTGTTTTGGGTGAGTGAATTCTCCTGCTTCAGAAGCAGATTGACGCGATATTCCTTTTATATGCATACACTTTGATCATTTGGTGAATGAATATTTTTCAAGCGTTTTTGAAAATTTTTCCAGGAACGCATTATGATGGTATCATGAAACTTTGTGTTATTCGTTGCTGCTATGATGGCATAACAAGTGATCTTCTGACCTAAGCGATGTGGTAGGAGCGAGACTTCCTTCTCCTCTTTCCTGTGAAGGGCATGGAATATCTGCGTGGTTTCACTCGTTTCATTTATTTTCTCGCATGGAGTGGTCGAATCTTATCTCTTCTGCACTCTTAACTTCTTTTCTTCAACTCTCTCTTTTTCTTTTCTCACTGCTCACAAAAAAAAAAAAATTGCATGCAAAGTTTGATACTAGACCCTTTATAAAAAAGCGTTAGCATAAGCGCGATGGTTAAAGGTGATTTCGTATGCTTAAAGCTCAATTCGTCGAATAGTACCTTGGTAATTACTCTGTCGTTGAGCAATTCCGTTGAATAGGAAAGTTTTTGAGCGTAACATGTATGTTAAAACTTCAGTAAGCGAAAAGCAATTTGTTCGCATACATAACGGAACAGATTAAGTAGCAACTCTCGTTTCTTTTATTATTATATTGATGAGTACTTTGTTGATGCTCATAGCATTAAGGAACGAAAGAGAGAGCAGTTGGATAGCGTGCAGGTCTAATTCCATCGTTGATGATGCCGATTGTAACTGATGCTTAAGAGCTTTAGTTATGGGCGGTAATTAATAGAACGGCTTGTCATGGCGACGTTTATATCTCATTGTTAGTGGTTTTCATCGAAGCCAAGAAAAGAACAAAGATTTTTTGTAACTTTCTGGCTCTAATGTATGGTTGCAGTTTCCTCGTTCTAGACTCCATCTTCTCCTTTGTCAATTTTAAAATGATGCAAAAATTGATTGCAAAACAAGCAACAAAGTTTCTCTTATTGGGAAAATAAGAGTGCTGCAAAGCATAATTGAGAGTCAAATCTCAGGAGTCTATATTGGTATTGTAAAGGATGGTTTTATGTTGAGACGATAAGGTGTTCTTACAGTACCATGCAACGCTGCTTAATTTCTGTTAGCGTTCTTATAAGCAGAAACATAAGGAAAGGGTTTGCACCAATATCATTTTTACTGGCTACTCTACACTATATTTTTCTTGTACTTCACGAAAGCAATCGCTACTCAAGGTTCTTCCCAGGTTTCCCTCTGCCCGCTAACTTTTGTGAGGGAAATAATGTCGTCAGATTTCATCACCGGTGTTTTGCCATTCGTTTCCTTCATATCTCTCAGCCGGAAACCATTACATAGGCTTTGATTGTAGCGGTCATATCGTTTCACAGTGTCACTCGTGGAAACCAATGAGTCCACCGGCGAACTCCGGAACCGGCGATAAATGTATAGGCATTTATTGCTGTACTGAGCAGGTGTAATTGGGCCTACAGCTACGATCCTTATTTCTAATCTCATCTTATTAACGGCTCAAAGATTTGGTGAAAGAATAAAGTGCCAAGTCTTCCTTGCTAAGTGTGTTAGGGTATTTCTATACCTCACTGTTGTTTACTGATTGTCAGAAGCAAGTGTTGAGGTGAAAGTTAGTGAAATCTTTTTTATTTGTTAAATGAATTAACACATCGTTGACCTTGACCTTTGACGGAGCTGGCTGAGTAGTTAAAGAATCTGAGCAATCTAGTATTTTTGACGATACTATTGTTCCGCAGATTGATATTCTAATGAACCAGATATGGGAGGATTTTGCCACGATTATGACTCGAAGAGTCGATTCGCCAGCATAGAAAAATCTCATTTTCTCGTTCGATGCATCTCACGGCTCGAGTTATTTACCAATGAACAGAAGTGGAACTGATATGTAGACAAATTTATAGCAAAATTTGAAAGTCGTTGCACAAAAACCTGGCTAGACAGTTTTATATGGTTGAGACTAGATAGCTTGAGTGGATAATTGTATCACCCTGCTTCTATTGGTAGGGTTATTAACATGTTGCTTGGTTATTTGAAGCAATATTTGAGAGTTTTGAATTTCATATTGCAAAACCCTTGCAATTTTGTGAGCCGATTTCGTATTATGAGCTAGAAGTCCTTTCAGTCATGAATTGAGATTAAATTCCGGTTGAAAAGAACATGAAAGTGGTTAGGGTAAGCTTTTGTTATCAGATCAAATCGCTCTAAGGAAAGGAAGGTACAGGTGTAATACATTTAATACATGTTACAAAAGGTAACATCATGCGATCTGATTTAAAATCGATCATTGCTTCTCGATCCAGAAGCAATAAAATTATAATGCAAAAGATGAATATTACAAATTGCAGCTGGGTTTCGCATTTCTTCCCATTGTAAGCGTCGTACCATTTCTGATTCTGGCGATTGGTGTGGATGACGTGTTTATATTTTTGTATTGTTATCATCGCACGGATAGGAAACTACCTGTGGAGGAGCGAATCGCAGAGATGCTTGCTGAAGCAGGACCTTCGATAACGATTACATCGTTGACGAACTTTTTATCTTTCGCGATCAGTGCTTTCGCACCAACACCTGCCATCCAGGTTTTTCTTTATTTTTTCACTTGACGCTCAATAGAACGGAAATGCTGTTGGGCAGATATGTGTATATGTCTGCCTCGTGGTTCGCGCTAAGTAGTTTCAACTTGAAAACCACTGAGGTTACATATCATGGAACTTAGTGGGTATAAATGGGTATGAATAGGATTTGCCATTGGTAGGTTTCAAAGCGCATGCATTTCAAGAATAACGTGCATGGAGGCGCAGATATGTGTTTGGGAAGAATAAGTGATAGGACGTTTAAATAAAAATCATTATTTCTTCGGTTTTAATGTTATATTTGGTGGGACATTTGCCGTCATTTGTTTAACCGCATGCCAACACGGCGGATAACCAGTACAGAGTATCGATTCGGGACGGGGTTTACGTTAATAGTGTGGAGGTGGTCTATAGCGTTCGCATTTTGCCGAAAGAAGGTGTTGAAAATCGCGACATATAACTGAGGGACAATGCGAATCACACGCGACTGAAGGCCAAGAATTTGTATCGATATCTACAATTCCGACATGAATCTTGCATTTCAAAGAGGAATCAGGAACATTGATTCTCAGCCTTCGTTGAGAAGGTGCAGAAGGATGTGGAATTAGCAGCTACGATACAAAGCGTTGCCAGAATCATTTTTTGTATACTGAAAAATAGTCACATTTAATAACTTTGTATATATGTAAGAAATTTGGGCACCAACATTGCTGCACATCGCTGCCTTTACTTCAATGCGGAAAGTAATTTGTACCTTTCGACCCATGATTCCATCCTGTTTGAAGTGATCTATCAAAGGCTTGTTTAAAAAAGATTTTTTTTCACAGCAATTACTATATCAAGTTTTGCAGGTGTTCAGCATATTTATTAGCGTAGCTGTTGTTTTCGATTATTTCTATCAGATATTCTTCTTTTCTGCGATTTTGACCTATGGAGGCCGTCGTGAGGAGATGCGTCTTAATGCTTATGCACCGTGCATAGTTGTGCCTGAATCGAAACCGGTTGGTCACTTAGCATTTCGCTTCTTTATTCCCATAGTCTAAATTTTTGATGGTTCATCTCGACCAATTTTTGAATCAATTTCGTTTGTTTGTTGCTTTTGTTTTCCCGTTTAGTGCTTTCCTTTAGCCGTCGTTATTCAGATATGTCTGTCGTCTTCTGGACTGTTTGTTTTAATCATGGTGGGTGGTCATAGTTCAATAATGGGCAGCAATGTTGATGTTGCTTTCCATGCTTCAATGGCCAAAATACTGACAGATGTTGCTGTGAATATCTGAAAAGTCATCATCTAGAGGCGTGATTTTATTCATTTTTCGGCATCTTCTCCCTTCTTACAATACTTTAAGTGAACGAGAATTGTAGTCTTGCAATGAACGCTTCAAGGCTATGCAAGTCACACGCGAAAGGTGAATAACAGTTTTTAGAGGGTCAGATGAAGCTATGATGTCTGTGTTTTATTTTCTGTGGTTCAGTTTAGTAGTTTATTTAAAAGGAAGCACAATGGAATGTTAATATCGTTGCTCATAGTGTATGCTAAAATACGATAGCACTGAAGTTAGTGCTGTCCGTTTATTGCAACGGCTGCGACAATGAGCGTTATGTTCTTACTTTTAGATTTCTGCAAAAGTTTTGAGAGAATCGATTTTTTATGATGAGTCGTTAGATTTTGGCGTAGGAATTCTCTTCTGTTTATTTGGGTGTAAATAATGTGAAGTTTGAATACATCTAAAAAAAACAGAAAAAAAGCATAGGAAATATTGTACGTCACTTGTCGAATATTCAGGTCTAATGGTTATTTCTTTTACAATTATCATCCCGAATCTCATGCTACACAACCTTAAAATTGTTCATATTTGCTCATGAAAGGTCGGAATTGAGCATTGCGCTCATTCTGTCTCTTGATGTTCTCTTTCTGACCTGCTTCAATATGAGTTTCTTAGAATTATATATTGGTCGTTTACTTCGATTAAGGTCGGCCTTGACTAGTTAGTTTTCCATGGTTTTGCTCTTTTTCGCTGGCACAGCTTCATTTCAAATGATAAAATTGATTGTTGTGATAGCGATATTGTGATAAACTGTAAGCGACTATCCGAGTGGTAAGCCATAATATAATGTAGTAACAAAGTATAAGCAATACATATAAATATATAAAACTAAACGTGCGATGAGTGTTTATTTATTCGTTTAATTGTTTATTTGCTCATTCATTTAATTAATTAATTATTTATTCATTTATTTTTTTATTTATCTATTTACTTATTTACTTATTTATTTATCTACTTATTTATTTATTTATTTATTTATTTTATTTATTTATTTATTTATTTATTTATTTTGTTCATTTTATTTGTTTTATTTATTTCTTTTTTTTATTTATTTTATTTTAATTATTTTATCTATTTCAT
>QEWY01000169.1:84180-330891 GCA_006503575.1 Baylisascaris schroederi | reverse complement strand
TTTTTTTGCTCATTTTATTTATTCATTTATTTCATTCCATTTATTTTATTCGCTTTATTTATTTATTTTGTTTATTTGTTTATTCATTCCCTTCATATGTTTCATTGATTTTGTTTATTTATTCATTTTATTTATCGATCTATTTTATTTGTTTTTTATTTATTTATTTATTTTATTTTATTTATTCATTTATTTTGTTTATCTCTTCATTTAATTAATTTGTTTATTTAATTCATTTATTTATTTTATTTATTCATTTACTTTATTTATTTATTTTATTCATTTTATTTATTTATTTCATTTATTTTATTTCATTTATTTGATGCATTTATATTATTTATTTTATTTATTTATTCTATTCAATCGTTCTGTTTATTTGTTTGATTAATTTGTTTTATTTTTTTTATTCTTTTTGTTTTCATTTATTTCATTTATTCATTTATTCAGTTAATTCATTTAATTATTTTATTTATTTAATTTATTTATTTCATTTGTTTATTTCTTTTATTTATTTATTTCATTTATTTGTTCTCTTTGTTTATTTATTTTATCAACTTACTTTATTAATTTGTTTATTTGTTTATTTATTTATTTAATTCATTTATTTATTCTATTCATTTAGTGATTTTATTTATCCATTCGTTTTAATTATTTATTCTATTCATTCTGTTTATTTATTTCATTTATTTTATTTCATTTATTTATTTATATTGTTTATTTTATTTATTTATTCTATTTATTGTTTTATTTATTCCATTCATTTTTTGCGTATATTCATCTGTCTTATTTATTTCGTTTATTTATTTCATTTATTTATCTTATTTATTTATTTATTTGTTTTATTTATTTATTTTGTCCATTTATTTTACTCATTTTATTTTTTTTTCATTTTATTTCATTTGTTCTATTCATTTATTTGATTTATTTTATTTATTTGTTTCATTTAATAATTGTTTTATCTATTTATTTGATTTATTTATTTTATTTGTTCGTTTTGTTTTTCATTTATTTATTCATTTACTTATCTATTTTATTCATTTATACATTTATTTTATTTATTTATTTTATTTAGTTATTTATTTTATTTATTTATTCAATTATCTTCTTTATTTTATTCATTTTATTTATTCATTTTTCTTGTTTATTCATTTTATTCATTTTATTTCATTTATTTTGTTCATTTATGTTATTTTATTTGATTTATTTATTCTATTTCTTTTATTTATTTATTTCGTTTATTTATTTATTCATTTTATTTATGTTTTTTATTTATTTTATTCATTTATTTATTTTGTTCGTGCATTTATTTTATTTATTTATTTATTTTATTTTATTTCTTAATTATTTGTTTCAATCATATGTTTTGTTTATTTATTTATTTTATTTATTTATCTTATTTATTTTATTCATTTCATTTATTCATTTATTTTATTTATTTATTTTATTCATTTTTATTTATTCATTTTATTTATTTATTTCATTTATTCATTTATTTTATTTATTCATTTATTTTATTTATTTTTTTATTCTAATCATCCATTTATTTCGTTTATTTGTTTATTTTATTTATTTTATTAATTTATTTTATTTATTTATCTTACTTGTTTATTTATTTATTTTATTTATTTATTTTTATTCACTTGTTTTATTCATTTATTTGCTCATTTGTTTCATTCATACATTTTGTTTATTTACTTAGTTTATTTACTTATTCATTTTATTTATTTATTCATTCCATTTATTTATTTGTTTTTATTTTATTTTATTTATTTACTCGCTTCATTTCGTTTTATTTATTTGTTTATTTGTTTATTTATTTATTTATTTATCTATTCATTTTATTCATTTATTTATTTATTTATTCACTTTTCTTATTTATTCATCCAATTTATTTATTTGTTTTTATTTATTTATTTATTTAATTCTCTCATTTATTTTATTCATTTATTCATTTTATTTATTCATTCATTTTATTAATTTATTTCATTTATTCAATTTATTTATTTAATTTACCTGTTCCACTTCTTTTATTTATTTCTATTCTTTATTTTATTATTTATTTAATTAATTTATTTATTTTATTTATTTTGTTCATTTATTTTATTTATTTCATTTATTTGCTTTATATATTTGTTTGTTTTGTTTATTTATTTATTTTATTCAATTATTTTATTCATTTAATTACGTTTATTTGTTTGTTTTATTTGTTTATTNTTATTTCATTTTATTTTTTTTTTCATCTTATTTTATTTTGTTCTATTTCATTTCATTTTGTTTTGTTCTGCTTAATATTTATTCTGTCCATCTTATTATTTTATTTTATTTTATTTACTTAATTTCATTTTATTTTGTTCTGTTATTATTATTATTTCATTTTGTTTCATTTATTTTTAATACGCTTGTCTTATTCCATTTGCCATATTTTAATTAATTAGTTATTTTATTCTACTTATTTATTTTTCGTTTATTTTGTTTTATTTAATTTTAATTTTTATTTTTTTAATATTCTGTTCATTTTATTTTGCCTATTTCATTTGTTTTGTTTTATTCTATTTTGTTTCATTTTATCTTATTCGTTTCTTTATTTATTTGGTCATTTAAGTGAATGAATTAATTAATTAATTTGTCTAAATTTATTATTTCATTAATTTATTAATTAATCTATTTGTTAATTTGTTTACTTGTTGTTTATTTATTTATTTATCTGTTCATTTATTCGTTTATTTGTTTACTTATTTATTTATTCTCTTATTTATTCACTTATTTATCTGTTTACGTAATCATTTATTTATTGATTGTTTTTTCAGGTAGTAGAAGAGGCGAAATTCAGCGTAGTACTAATCAACGCACTGAACGCGCTTGTTGATCTTTGGGTGGATATTTCGTTAAGTACGGCGGCTCGAATATTTATATTCATTTTTCTCACTGCATATTGGACATTTTCCATGTTGGGCCTTATGCAAATAAGGGTATGTTTCGTTTAATTTACAAACAATGTTATTTTATTGATGAAGCCAATCGTCTAATTTTGCCAGTTCATCTTTCGTAGAAAAAAAAGATCAGATCTGAAATCTACAATTGAAATTTGATGATTTTTTTTGAGCATTTTCGGTAGTTCGTTCGACGATGAGGGTTTCATGCTATATTTTTGCGGCCAAAGTTGTGGAGAAGAGAAAGGAAGAGTTGGATGATTAGGCAGCAAATTGTAGCAAGCATCCGTCGCGCCTGAGATATATTTTGTTGAGGCCCACATTTGTCCAGTTGAACAGCCCTCATACAGGCCGCTATCCTGATCGATGGTTATTACTGCAAAATCAATGATATTAATAATGAAGGAAGGGTATGTTGAGTTATCCAGAAAGTGGCATCTAGGAGGTGAAGTTTGAGTCTTTGATGTATATGTAAAGGGTTCTGTAAGTGTTGGGAATAAACGGAAACTGCCCATGACCAGCATTTTGTTGGCTCATTTCATTCGTCTTAGAGGGCTATGTTTTCATCATCTTATTTCGCTAATTTCAACTCACAAATTTAAGACTTTTTCATTGGCTTTAGCATTTGACATGAGTGTGCAAAATAATGAAAATGAAAATTCCACTCTTTTAAATATTTCGAAAGAATCACTGCTGTCTTGGTCAGGCTAAAAAAAGAATTTTTGTTATAATCATATCAAAGTTATATTCTTGCTTCCCCTTTCTTACTATTTTTAAACCTTAGAGGTTGTTATTACATCTAATGTAGTTACCTGCTCTTCAAAGAGACACTGTTTTGAAGGCCGTTGAGTAAGCATTTTCATTCGACCTCTAAAACGTAATCGGCTCTTATATCTTTGTAATTTTTTATGCTTATTTCCTGCCAAGTAGTTAGAATTTTTTCGTGCTTTACATTAAAGTCTATAAATTTTTATTGAATCCTATAAGGTATGTGGGTTATAATCGGTAAAAACAAAGGCAAAGATCGTTTTATTCAACTCATCAATTCGGAGCATATAGACCAGTTGTTGCGCAATGAACGGTTATTATTAGATATAAAGATGCATATGAGAGGAATTAAATTAACTTTTCCGGATTGGCAATTGCAAGGTACAGTGGCTTTCATCGACTCAGCAGAATAAAAAACCTGAAAGAAAGTGAGAAACACTGAGAGGTATCTGAGGAACGCTGACTGTGAGCGGAAGTTGAGATGATTTCGAGGCTCCTTTCATTTTATCAAATGTTGATCGCATCTCTGGATTTTAGATTACTTTGACCGCATATAGTGTAGAAATATGGTTAGTTTTTTATTTTGCAGGTTGGACTGACCTCTGAGAAATTGTTTCTGGACGATTCGCCTCTTCTACCGTTCGTGAAGATCCAAAGGGATATTATTTTCAGGGAAGGCGGTCAGGTAGTGTTTCATTTTCAGCGGAAATTATTTGAAATTATTGTGTTTTAAGACTGAAATCTTTTGCTTTTCACTTCGAAACATTACGTCTAATGTTTGCTTGTTCCCGGCAGCATACTAAAGAAAAGGCTGTTCGTTGCGTCTGGAAAACTGGATGAATCTTCATAAAAATTATGTAACTTTCACTAGTGGCATGTTTGGAAGATTGCTTACAAGGAAAGAAAATGCTTTATTTAAATCTTTATATTATCCATGTATTGACTAGTACAGGAGTTTTCTTTGGGATTTACCTATCGAAGCAAAACAATTTTATTTTCTTATCAGCTTTCTGATCATAATACAATTAATAAGTACTACTTGAAACTGCTGAAGCAGTATGAACTTAGTGAGGCAGCACCAGAATCGAGATTCACTTCTTATCAACTGGTGGGAAGGGAGAGAGCGAGAAATTCGAGAAATTTCAAGAGCAGAGTGTCGTATGAGGAAACTACCGTTTTAAAGTTATTCACAGTAAATTCGATTTGGTAATTCTATGACTGATAAAAAGTTTTGAGAAAATTTGTGACCTAAAATCTGAGAAAGAGTTTTTTAATTTATTTCTTTTAATTCTTAGTTTTGAATTCTAACTCGAATGTTGATTTAATTCGAATCTTTTTAACTTAGCTTCAAATTTCAATAGATTAATATTTTTTAACCCTAAATTTTCAAACTAAATCAATTCAAACGATAATCTTAAATGAAATAATTTCAACCTCTGTTTGACCAAAAATTTCATCTTAAAGAAGCAAAATTTCTCATTTCGTTCAATCTCCAGATAGCATTCCAAATATCGCAGTAGCAAAATGAGATTTTGAAGAATAGGTGAATAACGATGGTTGTTGCAGTCTGGTTACAGGTGATCGTATTCGTGAATAATCCGACAGATTTGAGGCAACGGGATGCGGTGCCTGAAGTAATGCGCCTGTTGGATCGTTTCGAGCACGCTACCGGAAGTGTGGGCTCGGTGAGTACACAGATGTGGCTCTTCGCTTACCTGCCTTATGTTGGCATTCAGGTATGTTTTTGAGATCCATTTGCTAGAGGCAGTTGATCGGCGGTGAAGCGCATGGATGTGTCGCCCAAAGTTTGCTCTAATTTTTTGAGTCATCAATTTTTAGTTGCCAGTTTTAATGCAGAAAATTTCGCCCGCTCTTGGCACTTTTTAGGAATTTTTTTCTTGCAAATTTTGATTCCATTCCGAATAGAATGCAGCTAAATACAGCATAAAATTATCAAGATCACGGCGCTTAATGACAGCCATATTGCAAGGCTGTCAGATGCGTAGGAGTGCGCGGACAGCTGAATCATTCGTTTTTTTGCAATTAGGAGCAGTCTTCGGGTTTTGTGGTCTATAAACTTTCTTTGTGAACTCAGTATGAAGCTCGGCATTTTGATATTTATCATCGTCGTAAACCTGAGGCGCCATCTGAGGTGTAGGCCGAGAGACTAGTAAAGCACAAAGTAACTGTTGAGGATGTGGAGCAAGCGAATTATTTTAACACGAGAGGAGGAAATGAGGATTGAGATTGCCTTGAGCATTACTGAATATGCTTCTGTTTGAACATGCTTGGAAATACTTCTTCAGCATGCGTCAGAAGCCTCTCTTCTATGTGGCTTCACGCTTCGATCACATTACTGCATTCGATTCTGTTTGAGGGGATATAATTAGGATGTATTTCAGAATCATGGGGATATCGACTTCCATTATAAATATCTACCCGAATTTATGGCACAGCGGGAATATCATCGATGGAGTCATTTCGTCAATCTTGGGCCACACAGGTTTCAGACATTGCATTCATTTATCGAATTTCCAGAATACAATAGAAATATAGTGCCACATTAATTGCAACAAATCTGCTGCCTCATTTGAATGTGTATAATTGAGATGATTTATGATGAGGTGATGAATTTATGTGATGAATAGTTTAGGGATGGATGTGAGCATATATGTAGCTGGTCTTTTTTAAGAGGAGGAAGGGGTATGCAAAATATTTAAAGTGATGATAGCTCGTGAACTAGATAAAAAAAATTTTTTAACAAAATGGAGTTGAAACTCGGGAGCAATAATGCGATATGGGTTTTTACATCTATCGTAGTCAAAAATTGGCAAGTGAATAGTTATCGAAGATAGAGCCACTGGAAAAGGATTCATAAAAAAGATTTTCAGTTTATTAATTGGGAATTTTGTAAAGCCTGGAAAGGTTGGAACGTTAACATAGTCGTACTTATTCTGGGCGAATGATTATAGATATGGAATTTCGTTCCTTTAAAAAAATATAAATCCTTCACCTATTAGGTAATAGAAGTAAAATTTTATGCGAAACTTGTATGTAATTGGAGTCCCTTTGGGCTAAGAAATATTACCTGGTGTCCATGGGCTAAAGGTGCTGGATTTTACATCCGTATGTCATAATTTTTGATTCCTTAACCGGTAGACTTGTCTAACTTATCAGATAATAAGCTAATCAGTTTGAATTTTCATTGGAAATGCTTTTTGAGATCAAGAATTGTCCTTATCAATTTTCCTATCTTCTTGTTTTTAGGTATTGCCAGAAATTTTTCTTTTTTTTTTTAGCTTATTAGCTAATAAGACGGTTTACCTTAACCGTTGATGAACTGATAACAGTGAATTTGCGGTTTTCGGCTGTTTTGCGCCAAGGATTATACCGGATATTTTATCATTGTTTCCATGAAAGTAGCTGAGATAAAAGACATGGTGACAGATATGTACATCATGGATTTGTAATTTGAAGCTCTTTGCTCAGCTCCGGAATCAGACACCATTTGCAAAATTCTGGCCCTCAAGTCTTTATTCCTTATGTTGATAAAACGCTTCTTTTTTTGTTGATAAAACAGTCCTCTTTACTTTCTCGTTCCTTCTTTATTGCACCATTTAACTCGAAATAGAGGGTTTATATCCGCTCATCTGCAAGTTGTTTGTGGTCTGCTAAAACTTCGAGAAGAAATATTTATCATTAAAACCGTTTTCCTAAGCTGTTGCGAATTTATACTCTCAGGATTTCACTTCATCTAGTGCTGCAATTTGTACTGTTGCAGTTACGTTCCTTTTCATTTTTATTCTGTCACTGGAAAAAAATTGCTTCGA
Organism: Baylisascaris schroederi; assembly: GCA_006503575.1. NCBI lineage: Eukaryota > Metazoa > Nematoda > Chromadorea > Rhabditida > Ascarididae > Baylisascaris > Baylisascaris schroederi. The sequence continues at coordinate 323,363 of QEWY01000169.1, read as the reverse complement.
ACCACAAATTTCTCTGCACTTCAGATATTTTTATTCGGTGTGAAGCAAGGAAGGGAGCGGTCTCAAAAGTTTTGCGGAGTTCGATAGCAATGGAGAGTCCAATTCGAGCCTTTTTCTTGAGTTCCCTGATGAAGTTATTTAGTGGGTGATGGAGATGCGGTCATTTTTCTGCCGACGGCTTTGCGAGAGGAAGGGGAGGTTACTTGACGTTTTGTTGCGACAATAAGTTGGTTTTTGTTGTGACCATAATGGAAGGTGATGATGCGCTATTGCAGGGATTGCGAAGAGGAAAGGCCGTCGTGTATACAAAAGTTCTTCTTTTCAACAGGATTCAAAGATGCAGTAGAATGGTCCGAACGATTGCAACTACTTCAAGAATGGCGAAATATTGCTAACGAATTTTCTCACCTCAACGTGACTATCTATGAGCCGTTCAGTATGTACTCAGATCAGGTTCGCCTTTCGATCTTTATAGTCCGTTCTAAAAGCGCTTTTAGATGTTGAGGATATGATTTAATGGATTCGCCAATATTGGGCCGTTTCTCAAATCTAGGTTTTTGTTCATAAGAGCTTGGATTCTTGGATGATTGGTGAATTGTTACTTGCTACTGTTGCAAGATTTCGTAACATAAACGCTGACTGAAAAAAAAAAGTTGAAAGTATTTTGTAGTGAATTTAGAAGTTTAGGTTTCTTATTTAAGGATATCGTGAAAGTAAATTATAAGCATCGCATATTTCTTACGAAACGTCTTTTCGTACGTTTATATGGCATAGACATTGGAGGGCTCCAATGCGGTATCAATTTAGTGTGCATAATTTCTTCGCATCATCCAAGATCGATATGAATTCCTTTTTTGGGAATTAGTGATGATCTATAAGTTTTATCTATTAGGTAATGGATTAGATTATTTCATCGCATTACCACAATTTAAAGCTGTTGTAATCAATGCTGAGATATTATATTGCAGCGTGACACAGTTGTTTACTATTATTTTTGCGCAAGTCGTATAAGATGAAGATGCCTTCACAAAGACCTTGAGCTCGTTTCTTTTGAGATGATCCGATTTGGCTTCGCTGGGTGATAGCTGAATGAACAATTCAGCGGGACGTTATCACTTTCAATACGTTCTCTGTCCTCTTATAATTTGAAATGAAGGGGGATATCGTCTAAATAACTGCACCCGTTTGCTTATAGCATATTTTCAGATAAAGTGAAAAGCAGTTTAGTCTTTAGATATATCTGATACTCGCGTGCGCTAAGTCAATAGTGGGCAAAATGGCCGGGAGTTAATCTTTTTTTTTAAGTGATTGTTTGTGTAGGTTGTTTAAAAAAGTTCCAGTGAGAGAAATCGGCTATGCATCATAACCTTGAGGTAATAGTTGTCAGGTTCTTTTGCATAGCATCCCTGAAGATTTATCTTCTCTTTGAATATATTTACTAGAAATAGTAAAAGAGATCCGTTTTTATTATTATATCGAAATAGGTGAATGTGATACATTGGTCTCAAGATATCAGTAAAAGTTAAAAAATACTGTGAGGCCTTCATAAGCATCTATCGGTTCTTTTCAGCCTCGATCTTCCTATTTTTATCAAACAGGAAAATGGCTCAGAAGTTCAAGAAGTTGAAACAGCAGAAAGAAAGAAGTGAATACTTAAATGCTGCCTAACTGGCAAAGTGGGTCAAGCAAAGATAGCCAGAAGGAGATTGGAAATATGAATGTGGGGAGATTTTGAAAGTAGGTTGAAAATTTAGGAATTTCGTTATTTTCGAAATTTTTTGCGAAGGTTTGTTGTCGAATCGGCACAAAAAAATTTAAGTTTGAAGAGACAGGGAAGGGAGAGAAGATGGAGGTGCCCACCTCTATTGCTTAGAAGTTTCACATCGCCCTTCTTAATATTTGATTCATTTGCAGCTGCTTACGATCGTTCCGGTCACGAAATCAACGGTTATCTTTGCTTTTTTGTGTATGGCAGTTGTATTGATGATCTTTACACCGTGCATTACGACTATCCTCACATCGACACTGTCGATCCTGTCGATAAATTTGGGCATCTTTGGGGCATTAAGCCATTGGGACGTCGATTTGGACCCGATTTCGATGGCCACAACACTCATGGCGATCGGATTCTCGGTGGATTTCATCGCGCATATTACTTTTCATTATTACAAAGGCCAAATCACGGTGAGTCTCACTTATCAATCGTCATGATGTTTTGTCACCCCACTCGCCAGTTCTGTTTGCAGCGCGCAGTACTATTCATTTTGCTAATATGAATTTTTTCATCAAGAGCTGTCGATTTAGGGAGCGAATAAGAAGATATGTGCTTATTGTATACGTACTACAGAGCAGAATTGACGCGCATTTCACCCTCTGATTGCTTTGCTTGCATAATTGCAGTGCACTAATGAGTGAGATGGAGCGATTGTTGAAGCGATGAAAGTAACGTTCAAAATTATCTTGAGCATAATTAGGAAATTAGGCTTGAATCTTAAACAGATAATTTAGTTTTTGTACGACACAGCTGTCGTGACATCGAATCTGTCATTTGTGCAACCACATTATCATTGCTCTAACTTACAAATCATATCGGGTGGCGTAAATAATACGCACGATTGTTGTATATGTGCTGTTTTATTGAGTAGGAAATCGAGATATCACGGCACTGCCGCAACTGTGATTCCAAGTAGAAGTTGTACTTCCTTAATTGAATGAAATCCTGCAATAAAATGAAACATTCGGAGCAGCCTAATACCTCGGAAGGTATTTTCAGGATAAAAGAGAGAGGTTGCGGCATGCACTGATTTCAATCGCATGGCCTATGTCACAGGCTGGCATTTCAACAGTGCTCAGTTTATGCGTATTAGCGATTATTCAAGCTTATATGGTGAAGGTATTCGTCAAGGTTGTTATACTAGTCGTTGGACTTGGTCTTTTCCACGGTCTCATCGTTTTGCCCGTTGTTTTTGGTGCACTACCACTCGGCAAGAACGCTCCACAGGCCAGTGCCGCCACTCAAAAGGTTTGTTTAAACGGCTGGTTCATTCACCATCTTTGGAGATGACAGGAGTGATGCTGAACACTGAGTTCTTTTGCAAGCATAGAAATGAAGTGGGTAAGGATGTCGAAAGTTTTAAACAAGGTAGTAATATCGTAATAAAGATAACATGGTAGTAGAGGTAACATATGAAAGAACAGCAAGAGAACGAAATGGACAAAGCAACATAAGTGATTCAGTGACACATTTTATGAACGTATTATAGCACTGGATATGCAAAGTGTGCTAATGTGATGGGCTCAATGAGAGTAGTCGACGACTTAGTAGCTAATGCATCTGCCAAATGTCTCTTAGGTGTGTTTTGCCTAATTAGTGGGAAAGTGGATCCTATATACCTAGTCGGATCGGCTAAGGTTGTGAGAGGAGGACACTTTGCAGAGCTACCTGCCAACTAGCACCAAAATTCCTCTTATCGAGTTTTTAGGTATTTGAGCGTCACCATCCCCTCGCTCCTCGGCAGCTCACATGTTTGCTTTCCATCCATCCCCACTCAAAGTGAATGTGAATCTCTCCTACCTGAATTGCTATTAGTTACTGAGGATGCCTACACGGAGGAATAATGAGTAATTCTAGCAGTGGTAACAAGTAAGTGAGAGCAGAAGCAGTATTATTAGTGATAGCAATATTAGGATCGATAGTGGTCGTTGCACAGGTAAAGCAATGCGGTAACAAGCGGGAATGTTAGCGGTGTTAAGTAATAGCGGTGATGCACGAGAGGAGGAGCTAAGTGGGAGAGGGGAGGGGAGGGGGAGGGGGGTGGGGAAGCTGTTCCGTTCGGCATTCCGACTTCACTGCGAAGGAGTCAAGAATTACTACGATTTTTTTCTTTTTTGATTAGCTTCATTCGCATTTTCTCAAATATTTTCCACCAACTTAGCCAAGCCATATTTTATCTTCAACAATAAGGAACCCAAAGACAAGTAATTTTTTCAATCTCATCGACCATCTTATTCATTCGGTTCGAAGCATTTTAGGTGTTATTAGCATTAAGCAACGTTCTCTTTATCAATACTGGCAGACTTGAGTTCTCGAATCACTTCACGATGTTGCTTCAAATGAAATAGAAGCAGCGAACGCACTCAAGTTGGGAAAGATGCTAGAGTTGGATCACTGCAATCAGCATTCAATTTTATGGGCAAAATGAGGCTTTCAATACCTACGGCATCTGCGGAATCCACTGCTAATCGTATGTGCATTATGGTGTCACATCTTGTTGCTGTCATGATGGAATGGAGCAAATCAAGTTTGCCCTCAGGAACTTAACTATGAATTAGTTTATTTTATGTGATAATTTGACAACGTTGAAATAAAAATTGAAAAAATTTAGGTGCATATTGCGATAGTTGAGGCACCCATCTCGACGAAGAACAAAGTGGAAAAGAAAAGTTCATTGGAGCCGCGATTCCACAACTCGAGGGGCTAGCAGCTCAATAAACGTCATAGGCGTCGTTGGTTGCTTTAACATCGTTTGCATGGCACGAATCCTTAGGGACAAGATTTTTTTTTTTTCAAAACGTGGAAAGTTTCAAAGCATCTAAAGACTCCATTTTGGACATTGGGCAATGTGCATCCTTAAAATAAGGTACCATAACGAACTGAAGTTCAAGATGCTTTGAAAATCCCCATCAGCAGCGCTAATTTGGTGATATATTTATTCGAATATATTAAAGTAAATTAAAATGAAAATTTCAGAAATGTTCTCTCATAATTTAGTACCTCTCAGATTAATGAAATCACCGAAATATTTTGGGGCCCATCTATATACCCGCATTTCTCAATTTTACGGGATGTAGAATATTTAGGTGGCAAAAAGAAAGATGAATAGTTGTATGTTTAGTTTGTATGATTGGTGATTGCTATGCAGGTGTCCATTTTGCGCATCACTGATGCATTTACACCTGCTCTTTTTGAATTTGAAAGTGTGAAATAGAATTATGTGATGTATTACTCGTATAAACTGTATGTATCCTTTTTTATTGTGAAATTTTTCGATGTTTACCTTTCAGCGTCTATCATAAGCACCACACGGCATGGCAGATAGGGGGTCTTATTGCTCACCGATCAGTTCCTTTTGAAAAGTCAGTAATATGGGCAACGACTAAATTTCCATCGTATTACTGTTTTTTGGTTGTGACCATTGCGTTCATGTGGAATACTAATAACATAGTTATGCAGTTTTTGGAATCCGTCAGGTAAATCAACAGGTGCAGAAAGGTATGCGAAGATTTCTAAGTCAAGCTTAGCACCAACTTCCCCGGGAACTCATCAGTTTTATTGATAGTGAGAGTTCAATGATTTTCTTGGATTGTTCGATTCGCCTTCTTCCGCATGGCCTTGTATTTTATGCAAACATTATGATGTCAATGTTTATTACATGATGTCATTGTTTATGATTATGATGTCATGTTTATTGCTGTTTATTATATGATGTCATTGTTTATGATTATGATATCACGTTTATTGCCTTTTTCCGATGATGAGTCTTTCCAATTAGAGAATCGTCCTTCCTTTTATCTTTGAAATATCCATTTCCGGGTTCAATTCTCTTCCCCCTAGTCAGTGTTGGGGAAAGCTATGGCTTCCATTTAGACAGCTTAGTGATAGGCGGCAGCATCAAACCGGCTCTGAATGAGTGAGGTTAAATTGGTGCTATTGTAGAGAGAGACCAACAGGCCCGTAAACTTTGCGAGCGGAATCTAGCGCTAGATTCGCTGATTAATCCTTAGAATGACTGTGAAATTGTTTCTCACATTTGAAATTATGAGAGAGGATGTCTTCTCTTGAAAAGGCATCCCTTCGGATCGGAATTTCGAGTGCCTTCGGCAATAAGGACGACCTTAGAATGCCAAAGAATATGCAAGTTCCAGGTGTCTTCGAGGTTGTACAATTCCGGTTTGATCTTGTAGCAGCAATGCATTATGGCATCATTATTTGTGCGTGTATGCGTATGTTTCTGAATCTCTTTGTAGCTTAGTTTCCGTTCACGAATCATAGAAACTTTCGCGATGAAATCAGATGGACACAGTCTACACCCTAGACGAAATCATATGTGAAATCTTCTTATGAATGATGGGGCGCTTTTTCGATTATCAACCAGAGAATGGATGTATAAAGTTTTGATGTATGTGCGGTTAAGAAATGACTTTTTGGAAGCGTTTTATTTCAGTCGACAAAATCATCAAGGTATCTTGCACATGTTCATATCAGAACGAAATTTGTCTTGACAGAATTGTCAAGAAGACGTCATCGAAACATTCTCGGAATTCTGCTTTAGCCATCTCGATTGTTTCGACACTCGGGGCAAAATAATAGTAATTTCTTGTTTAGGGATGCCTACAGCCATCTGTTTCAGATGAAACAGAATTACTGTATTTTCATTAATCGTTTTGAGAGCTCTTCTCATTAAGAAAGCTGAGATTTTGTGGGTTGAATTGCTTGTTTTGTTAGAAGGTTACAATACGATTCAGGACAATGTATGTGCACAATATGCTGGAGTTTCGTGCACATTTGCCGTACTGTCTATCGCCTTAAAAGGAAGGGCTTTTTGTTCCTTAAAAGACCAGCCATGTACTGCCCCTCTTATTTGCAAACTGTGCGCTCTGGGGTGCTCTGATTTCTATCCCAAACGCATGCCTATTCTAAAAATTAGTGAACGCTTTGAGTTCCGGTGGTTATTGGCGATAAAACACGGTACGTTGCACATCAGCTAGTACCATATGTTGCATTTCATCTTAATATCTCTTGTTCACTCTATGTGTATGTCAAAGTTTGCTTTGTATAAGTTGCAAATATCCCCCCCCCCTCTTCAAATATTAACGCCGGAAATATTTGCCTAATTCACGTTATTGAATTGCTTTTTGTAAATAAATACAAAACTTGCTAATGTGTTATGTGTGTCCAGAGAATATATCGTTTGAAAGCGTAACTTCATGTTTACCTATTTTTCAACGTGCTGGAAAAGCTTGGCCAGGCCCGAGCGCCTAGGCTCGGTCTCAACCAGATCAAATAACGTGTGATGGAGGGTCTAGCTGGTTGGACGAGAACGTATACATAGCAGAGTCGATGAGGCATATGAACTCGATTTCTGTCTTCGAGATGGCTCTATCATATTTTCTTATATCTGGCATAGGTGTAACCAGGGCCAGCCGTAGCAAAGCACATGAACTCAGTTACATTTCCCAACCTATGCTTTTTTATCCGTTACCTAGCGAAAAGCTTCTTTCATCTCGATACGTCACAGCGCTTTGCGAAAATTAACATCCCAGATGAAAAACGCTTCGTGTTCGTTTCCGACATCCTTCAGCCTAAGTTGACCAGGACTCTCGTTCCTACTCCTGTGTCGAATAGACGCTGATTTGATGATGAAGTAGTCTTTGTCACAAATTGACCTTGTTTTCTGTTATGACGAGTTCACTTTGTGAGTAAATAATCGTTGATTTGGTCTAGAATGAGCTGAGTTTTGCGTTTCAAGCTTTTGCGACTTGCATTGATTTTAAAGCAAAGCAAAACTTGCAGTGAGCTTAAGCAAGAAAGTATGATGAGGGTTCTGAATACTGAACGATCGGATAGCGTGCTTTGAATAAAATTAGAAATGTAGTTTCACTCTGATTCGAATATCTTTGCAATATATTTCACAATCATCAACGTGGTGAAGTGAATCTTCTGAACTAATGAAATGAAAATTCACCCAAACTCAGAAATTTTGTGATGTATTCAATTTTAAAAAAATCTGGGAGAATTGCATTATGCCTTCAACTTGGTGAGAGCATCTTCTAGCGTCGTCATTTCTCCTAAAAATAAATAGATGATTAGTGCAAGGAAATTACCTCCTGCGAAAAAATTAATGGTTATATGTAGCAAATTTTTAGTTCGAATGCAACCTTAATGGTTTCGCCGCTAATACAGCAATAAAGAATAGTTATTTCAACGCGTTTGTAAATTTGCATCTGCAAAGTGCATTATTAGGATATTGTGTTTTGATTCCTATATATGTACGTCTATTCAAATGCTTCAATTGCGAACAAACAGAATTAGAGCTATGAAATCTACAGTGTGCAAGACCGTCATTTAGCATGACTTCAAATCGGTCAGTCAATCTCGAAGATAGTAAACGATGCTGAAAAACGATTGGAAGTTTGCAGTTTTTGTCATAAGCGATCGGATTAAAACTGATTATTTCTATTATCTAAATGATATATTTTCTTTATTACAAGCTCATTGCATTTTCTCAAATTGGATTCTTTTAGGGTCCTTTTTCCGCATGTTGATTCGCTAGGATTCAGAAGTTGGTTTATCATGATAGGCGCTTTGCACCCGACTTATCAAACCGGCCCGTTCAAAGCTTGTCAATAGCTAATAAACCAAACGATAATACGTTCTTATTTCAGTTGAAGCAAACGCTCTTGAAAACACCGTAGAATAAATATTTTTTGTACAACTGTGGCAACGTGACCGATGTGAAATCCGAACCTGTCGACTCGAAAATACGCGTGTTTGAATCTTGGATATGGATATCAAAGATCAGGTGAGTGACTTTTATAATTAAAAGAATATTTGCATCTTTGTATGGATAACTGGGAAGGCGTTATTTGTGGAGACTTTTTTTTTAATAGGCTTATAATATTTACAACCTTTGATATCTCTGACGAGCCGTCGAACTGAGGAAATCCTGTCGAGGATTTCAATGCGTTGCGTATATGGATTATAGCGCACTTGGAACGGTCTCGGAATCAATGCAACCCACGAGCTGCAATTTTTATTATCGTTTTCTTGCTTGTTATTATAATCGTTCGCAGAATTGCCATCGGGCCAACAATCCTATGTGACTTTCTAGAGTAGTATGTTAAAATTACTGCTATCTTCTACGAGTAAGTGGATATTCTAAATTCTAATCTCTCGATAATTTTCAATAGGTTTTAACCATTACCAGTTTATTGTAAATACTGGTTTTCTAACCGATCAATAAAAACAATCAGGCGAATCATTGTAAGTCAAAAAATTTGAATGTTTTCAAACAAAGTGAGTGGCATAAGGGACTAGCAAATAAGCGAAAAGTTTCGCGTATGCAGAGATGCGTTGATGTGAATCAGTTTTTAATTTGTGAACACACTGGTTAATTTCTGAAAGGAATTCATAAAATCGAAACGAATGAGAAAGAATCTTAACGTTAATTTTGCTTTGGCATCGGCGAACGAGTTGGCGAGAAAATATTTTGGTTGATATTCGGTAATCGGATAATTCGTTATCGATGTTACGGACGGATCGAAATACTCAATCTTGGGCTATAAAAATGCTGTTTTTTTATGATCATCATAGCTGATAGTGGAATAGCATAGTAAGGCGAAAACAAAGCGCTTGCTAATTTATTTTAACAGACGCAATCATAGTAGAACAGGTTTTCCCATTTCACTATTTTTTATTTCTTTCACTTTCTGTTCCATTTTTTTGCTTCAAATAAACGCCCATTCCGAAATAAACGAATGGGATAGTTAGCTCTACCGATAAGCTCGTATCGTATCTGCGTACGTTTTAGAATGTACTGGACGCATTTTATTTTTGTGAAATCCCTTCGAATATAACCAACCAGAAAAATAAAAAATCTGAGAATGGGTATGGAGAGTGCAAATTATATCATACATTCGAGCGCGTAATGTATGACTTGCGCCGTAAGTATAAGCGATGTGATTTTATAACTTTATGAGCCCTCCCTCATTTACTTCAAAATGAATTTTTTTAGGACGATGAGGTGAATTCAGGACATATTGAGATGAACTTAATTTAAACGAGTGAATTTCTGTATCTGGCTTAAAATTGTCCTAAGAAGTGGATAAAATCCCACATTCATCAACGAAAGGGTCATCTCTTAAAATTATAGTACATTAGGGGAGTCTGGCTTAAACCTGCTGGTGAATTTGCTTTCCTATGTCTTTTGATGATTTAATGACGGTAATAGACAATAATCACTTATCTCAAAGTCTTTTTCTAGTTTCTTTTTTCCGAAAGGAACGTTTGTTATAAAAAAATAAACTTCTAATATCTGAAAGAGAACCTTGTCAGAAAGGGCATACTCTAATTCGCCGAATGAGCTTAACAAACCGGCGCCGAATGCTTTGCGCTCACCATTTTGCATGCAAATACCAAATTCCACAGTGAACCAGTAGAGCTGAAAATGTATTATTCTCTCATTTTATATGGTATACATCACCTAAGTTTATTAGAAATAATAAGGCATCCCAAGTGCTGGTAAACAATGCGTTTTCTTTGTATACTTTGAGGTAGTCTTGAACATCACTCGAACAGACAAAGAGTGGTGATGTGCCGTAGGTAGCAGCTGCTGTTGCAAGCGAGTAGATTCTAAATAGCCAGTGAATTCGGTCCTGTCTGCAGCCTCATGCGTTAAAAAAGAAAAGAGTGGAACGATTTGGAAGATGTGTTTCTAGAAAATAAGCTGGGAAACAGTGTGCTTCTTCGAAATGATTTCCTACTTTAACAAGTGATGGTTGGAAGCATATCTGTGCTTTTGTTGGGTATGGCGCCAAAGAGCCAACCCAAGATATCCGATTGTTATCAAACATCATAGTAATTGCTTTGCACTTTTAAGCGGCGAATAATCACAGTTTCACACGCACTTGTTGAGTGGCCTTACATAATGCCATTGTCCGTCATTGTGCCCTTGACGGTATCTGAGTCCTATAAAAAGGGGCTGTCAGCCCGTCAGAATCAGTCCTCTTCTGGTGTTCTGTCGTGCTCGCTCGTCAATGTTTCTTCTAATCGTTTCAGCCTTTGCTCCCCTCTTGTTTCATCTTGGAAGCCGTTTTCATTTTCCCAAATAAAGTGCTTATACTAGCTCTGCCTGCCACACGACCTGCCTCCAATCGTCGTCGCAGTCGACACAGCAAATTGGTACACAGATACAACAAGTGGCGATCAGACTTCGGATTCGCGATAGATAGAACGCCTACTCGACTCGCTGGTTCTGCTGCTCCAACGTCAGCAGGAGCAGCAGGCGCTGTTGCAACAGATGATGGCCGCGACGCAGCAGCAAATGACGGCTCTCTCAGTCTGCACGATGCAAATGACAGCAATCTCAACGATGGATCCGACTTTCGACAGTGCAATTGCAACCTTCACGTACGTTACGGACGAAAACGTCACGTTCGAAACGTGGATTAAACGCTGAAGGCAACTTCAACGTCGACGCTCAGAAGCTTGATGACACAGAACGTATGCGCTTCCTGTTGCGGAAACTTGACGCAGCAACCTACGAGAAGTACGCAAACTACATTCTCCCGAGGCAGCCACGCGACCTCAAATTCGACGAAACAATCAACATCCTCAAGGACAGACCCAAGATATCGCTATTTAACCAGCGTTATCAGTGTCTGAAGCTTGCCAGAAACCCGCGAGACGACATCACGACATATGGTAACATCATCAACCGGGAATGCGAGAAGTTTCCTTTAGACGAACTCAACCCAGAGCAGTTCAGGTGTCTCATCTTCGTATGCGAACTCCAATCGCCAGCAGATGCCGAGTATCGACTTCAATTGCTCAACAAGATCGATACGAGCGCTAACGCAACGCTCAAGGATCTCATCGCAGAATACAGATGGTTCGACCGTCTCAAGCACGACAACAGAAGATTAGAGCGCGATCCAGACGGTCAGTGTTGCGACAGTTCGGAGCAAACCAAAACGCTTCAAACGGAAGGCGCCAAAGGAGCGAGCCAAGCACCAGACGCAATGCGACAAGGCAGCGGCACCAAAAACACCGTTATCAAAGGAGCGACCCAAGCATTCGACGGGAAACGACCGAGCAGCTACACCAAGGACACCGCGCTGGCAATGCGGCGGCATGCACTTCGTCAAGGAATGCCGAATCTCCTACCACAAATGTGCTCAGTGCGGAAACAGGACACAAGGAAGGCTACTGCGCATGCAATCGGAGACAGTACAAGCAGAGGGCCAACGAACGACGCCGGAGCTATCAGTCAGACAGTATTCGAAACGTCAAGACGACGACGAACGTGCAACAACGGCGGAGGTTCGTCACCGCGCTCATCGACGGACACTCAGTTCAATTCCAAGTGAGCACAGGATCGGACATCACCGTCATGTCAAAGGCGTCTAGGATCGGACATCACCGTCATGTCAAAGGCGTCATGTAAGCGAATCGGGTCCCCTAGTCTACAGCCAGTCACGGAGGAAGCCTTCGACGTATCGAAGAATCCAGTCCGTTTCTTTGGACAGACAACCAGAACGCTCGAGATAAACGGCCGAACGGCAGCAGCTCATCCTCGTTGGCTATGGCAACAATGCGCGCAAATTATTGGGCCTCGACTTCATCGACAAGTTGGACCTAAGGAACTTGGCCACGCTATGCGACAACGTCCGACGGATTACTCCCACTGACCAGTCCGTTAAGAAAAGCCTCGATCCAGCCACCGTTTTCAACCCGCGGGAACGCTATTCGGAGGTTCGCGACAAGGCGCTAGGACGATGTACGAAGACCAAGGCAATCCTCTATCTGCGCAACGACGCCAAACCAGTTTTTCGACCCAAGCGACCAGTGCCCTACGCAGCTCTCGAAGCAGTGGGGCAAGAACTCAGCCCGCTCGAAAGCCAAGGGGTCATCCCGAAGGTAGACTACCCGCGTTGGGCAGCTCCAATCGTCGTCGTGAAGAAGGCACCCGACAGTCTTCGAATTTGCGCGGACTTCTCCACTGGACTGAACGACGCTCCGGAGCTTCACAAGTACCTATTGCCACTGCCAGAGGACATGTATCCGACGCTCAATAGTAGACGCTACTTCTCGCAGATCGACTTCGCCGATGCTTATCTACAAGTGGAGGTGGACGACGCATCAAAGGAGTTGCTCGCAATCAACACACACAGAGAACTCTATCGCTACAATTGTCTCCCCTTCGGCGTGAAGTCAGCACCAGGCATTTTCCAGCAAATCATGGACACGATGCTCGCTGGAATCAAAGGAGCCGTGGCATACCTGGACGACGCCATCATCATCGGCCGAACACAGGAAGAACACAACGCCAATCTCGATGCCGTATTCCAACGTATCAAGGAATATGGATTCCACATCAATCCTGAGAAGTGCAGCTTCTTCCTTCCCTCCGTCAGATATCTCGGCTTCATCATTGACGCGAATGGTCGACGACCGGATCCCCAGAAAATCGAAACTATTCGACAGATGCCAGTTCCAACAGATGCCACAACACTCCGATCGTTCCTGGGACTCATCAACTACTATGAAGCATTCATCAAGGTAATGAGGGACCTCAGAGCTCCGTTGGACAATCTACTCAAGAAAAATGCTACTTGAGAGTGGTCAAAGGACTGTCAGAACGCCTTTGAAAAAGCCAAAGCGATCCTGAGCTGAGATTTTCCACTCACTCACTATGACCCAACTCGCCCAATCGTGGTAGCCGCCGACGCTTCCAACAACGGGCTCGGAGCAGTCATTAGTCACCGCTTCGACAATGGCTCGGAGAAAGCAATCGCTCACGCATCCTTCACAGCAGCAGAATGAAACTACAGTCAAATCGAGAAGGAGGCTCTCGGATTGATCTTCGCCATCAAGAAGTTTCATCGGATGATCCATGGACGACACTTTACGCTCCTTACGGATCACAAGCCACTTTACGCGATATTCGGATCCAAACGTGGTATTCCCATCCACACTGCAAGTCTACTGCAGCGCTGGGCCACAATTCTTGGATACGACTTCGAGCTTCAGTATCAATCGACGACTATGTTCGGACAAGCCGACGCTTTATCACGTCTTATTGCAGTTTACGTTCCCAACGACGAGTACATGGTGATCGCCGCTATCACAATGGAAGCCGACGCACATCGTACACTTTCCGACGCAACCAACGCACTTCCAGTAACGGCGCAGGACATCGCGGGCGCAACTCGAAGAGACGACCTGCTTCAAACGGCTATTCACTATACGCACGACAAATGGCCGCAGTCAATCCAGGACCGACATCTCCGACAGCTCTTCAATCGACGCGATACTCTCAATACTATAGACGGATGTCTCCTCAGTGCAGACCGCGTCATCATTCCCGACGCCCTTCAATCGAAAGTCCTTCGTCAACTTCACAAAGAACACCCAAGAATCACGCGAATGAAAGCGCTCGCTCGTATACTGGCCAGACATCGACAAGGACATCGAAACGACAGTCAAACAGTGCCAACCGTGTGCAGATGTTTCGAAAGCTCCGGTCAAAGCTTCACTTGCGTCATGGCCGACAACAGACAAGCCGTGGACCCGCATCCATGTGAACTACACAGGACCATTTGAAGGACACTACTTCCTAGTTGTTGTGGAATCGCACTCAAAGTGGCCAGAGGTCTTCATGACGGGCCGCGCAACGTCTTTCGCAATCCTCAGGTTCGTGCGACAGCTCTTCGCGCAATTCGGAATGCCGGAAGTGATTGTCTCAGACAATGGTACTCAGTTCACTTCCGCGGATTTCGCCCACTTCTGCGCAAGAAACGGCATCAAGCACGTCTTCTCACCACCGTATCACCCTTAGTCAAGTGGGCAAGCAAAACGTTTCGTGGGCACTTTCAAACGAACACCTCGCAAACTCAGAGGGGAGGAGACGACAGTGGAAGCTCTACAAACATTTCTGCTTAGTTACCGGGCAACCCCAAACGCGACGCTTGAAAATCGTTCACCAGCGGAAGTTCTCCTCGGACGTCAACTCCGTACCTCAATGGACTTGGTTAGGCCGACACCGCCCGCAGCAGTACGGAAAAACGACAAGATGGAGGCAGACTTCAATCAACGACATGGAGCTCGCGACCGTTCCTTTACAGGAAGTGATCTCGTGCTGGTCAGAAATTATCCTTTTTGGAAGACGAGATGGACAAGTGGAGTGGTGCTGCGCGGACATGGCCGTGTCACCTATTGCTCTTGACGGTATCTGAGGCCTATAAAAGACGGCCGCGTCACAAAACAAATGAAGAATCATGTGAAAGGAGATGTTTCATAGTCTATCAAAGACATGCATGCGCACATGTATATAAAGGAACGACGTGGCCATGATGCGCTTAATTTTTTATGGGTGGGAAAACAAAATGGGCTAACGGTTGCGAGTTTTTCGATAACTTCATCGGAGGCACCAAGTGAAGCAAGACCAATTTCTTGTGAGAATTGAGCAAAGTCAACATCAGCAAAGAGTGGCACATGTCCAAGCAGCTCGTGACAAACATCCCTTAAATATGAAATAAGCTTCAAAATTTATGTAAATCAAATACAACATGAAGCCATTACTACATAGCTCGAAATGAGCTAACGTTTATTTATTTAATTCTACTTTGTTTATTGTTATAGGATGTCTATATGTTATTTTTACCATTTTGTTACGGTACTTATACCAGTATTTCTTCGTTAGAATCTTTTAGTGAAGCTCAAATGTTATACATTTTGTTTCGATAGGTTTAACAATGAACATAGATCATGTGGATATTGCTCTATTGGAGTTAAGATCATATGAATATTGCTCTGTTGGAGCCAAGGTCATATGAATATTGCTCTACTGGGGTTAAGATCATATGAGCATTGCTCTACCGGAGTTAAGATTATATGAATATTATTCTACTCGCGGCAGTACTGTTCCAGAATATATTGTTGTATGGTAGATACTTTATTCGTTTTGTTTTGACCGCTTTCACATCAGGCATAGATCGTATGAATATTCCTCTACCGGGGTTAAGATCATATGAATTTAAGATCATATGAATATTGCTCTACGCGGGATTATTGCTATGAGGTCGGCGCCTTCAACATTGACACCAAGATTTATCGATCAGTAACCACCATCGCCCATCGCCTCGATAACACGTCTTCTTTGCTTTCTAATTTATACTATACGAATTTTTAGTTTAGTATTTTGTGTATACCTAGCTTTCTAAATATATTTTAAACGTACTCTAGTTTTTATACGCAATCTTTGTATTATAGCTTTTATACTCAATGTTTTTATTACACTATTTTTAGACTTTGTTTTTTCTTTTATTATGGCTTTTCCCCCATTTTTATTACTCCTTACTTTCGCTTTTTAATATAAGTTTTTATTGGCGTATTTACTGAAAATCTTTTAATTTCCTTTATTTCAATCTACCTGGGATTATCATAACCTTCACCAACATATTTATTTTAAATGAAGCTTCAATTTTTGTTTCATTTTCAATCTCTTTTATTTTGTTTGCTCTGAAACATCGCCTTTAGTTTCCACTATATAGCACTAGATTTTATATTACCTTTTAATAGAATTATGTTTGCGCATACTAATGTTTATCTCTTAAGGTATTAGAATTCGGTAATTTTGGGGAAATTATATTTGAATAGTTAAGTACGTCTACTTACGTAAAGGTTTGCTAGCAGTTGAGGTTATGTTAGTCGTCAGTGTCATACGTTTTTACTGCATGTTGGCGTAGAAGGCCTTATCATTTGTTGTTCTTCGCGTGTTACTTCTTCCCCTGGACATTTGACTACAAGCTCTTCTTGTAGAGACGGAAATGGAGCTCGATGATAGAAGAGGTTTGAATTCTATTTCTCAAATAACTGTTTTGGAGAAAAAGAAGAGAGAGGACTATGGCGATGAGGTAGGTGACATTTCATGTAACCTTTATATTTATCATGCATTTTTAATATAAGTTTTATCTACAGTTTTCTCAAGGTACACTAATTTATTTTTTTCCGCTGGAGAAACTTTTCGAATATTGAAGTCTACCTATATATTTGTTCTATAAGACTATAGTAAGTAACTAAGCATATCTGTGCATATCTTTCATCTTTATAAAGCTTTCAATCATTTAGTCAAAGTCTCTTTATTAATTTGTTTTTACACTTTATTCTTCTCTTTCACAAAACTCAAAAAATTTAAAAAATTTATATAGGCATACGACGTCACGTGTCAACAGAATGGACTTACGGTTCGGGAGTATAATTGGGAGCGGATGAATGACGTATGTACTGTGTGGAGTGGAACACGCGAAAGGCAAGTCCAGCAAGGAAATCCCTCGAGCTAAGCAGACCCGCAACTGGACGAAGTGTGAAGCCTGTACAGCCTAAAACGTGAGCATTCATTTTAATACATTTCTGAGATCACAGAGGATCATCGTAATATGTGCTGCAATATTTCATGGGCTAAGAGAGGCTTCCAACGTTCTATGTTTCAGTATGTTGATTCGCTTGTCGCTTAACCTATGCAAGGTTAGCGGATATCGATATAAAGCTGTCACGATCTTCCTGCATTCGTTAGTGAGCTGAGATCTGTAATTTTTTTTCATTAGATAATATGAAGCCAGGCATGCGCGTTTTATGATTACCCACAGTTTTTGATCATTGCGCTCGAAGTTAAGCGTCAGCAGCTGGCAATCAGCATTCTCGCATAAATTGTTCACATCTGCTTTAATCACCAGATCTCTTTACAAATCATCTAATGATCGTTGGCCGAAGTAGATTGCTCACGTTTGCGGATGTATATGAATGAAACATTTACACCAACATAAAACCGGTGAAGAAGAATGCCAGAGGACCTGCCACGATATGCCCTTGGCATTCTGCTCACCTGGCCACCCAAATCCGTACCGAATATGCAAAGTTTGGCCTTCATATTTTTTACTCGCACAAACCGTCAAAAATTCGCTCTCGTAATCGGACAGTTGCGAAATCAAAAATTTGCTAGTGTGAAAAGCATTTGAATTTTTCACTTCAGGCCTCACTAAATCCTCTCCCAGTTGATCGATCCGTGTAAAGCTTGGTATAAGAGGCCACTACCCCACCCACCTCATTTTGGAGCTTGAGCTTTGGCAATTTCCCAGTTTGAACCTGTTCAACGCACCTTTATATGCTCAATGCACAGGCATATAAACACATTCATATATATGTACACAAAAACATAGCGCTACTAGAATGCGGTAAAAATGCGACATTCTCGTTCTCGTTTTATCACTTTAGGAGATTAAAGTATTTCTCAAAAAGCACAACTTCCGGGTAGATTGTTGTAAAGGAACGAATCTAATAGTAACGCACTCTTCAAGAAATCCGACACATCTTGTAGTTGAGGTATTCTATCAGGACCATAGCCACAATTCTGTTGCAAAAGTGGAAAAATATAGTTGAACTCAGCACATGCGTGCGTTGGATAGAGTCGCGTTAATTCGTTGTAAACCATACGCCAAGTGCTGATCTCCTCGTTTGTATATTCAACGGTGGGAATTTTTTCGCCGCTGAAATAGGCCAGAAACTGTGCATAGTCATATGTGTTTTTGCGACCTTACCTGTTACATCTTCCGAGTTCACTAACTGCTTTGAAAAGGAATAGAATATGCGCAACAAAAACGATAAAATGCATTCATATTTTAATTAAGCCAGCTGCTCGTGCTAGTTGTTCATATAGTAGTTGTATTTCCTATGTAATCGACTGCAAAACATGTCCACCCGTTTTTTTTTAGTTGGTTCATTTTATCCTCCTGTATAGGCACGTGGACGTTCATTTATTTCCGTGCATCTTTTTTTATATATTTATCCTTCTGCGTGATCGATGATTTCAGTTCGGTAACTCGTGAGGCTAGATTTACTGAATCCTTGAATATAGCTTAAGACACAGTTGACCCACCGACCACTGCTCAAGTAGATCTGTGAGTTTTGGAAGAAGTTGTGGCTGCCGTAACATTCAAAAAAAAAAAAATTGTTCATGCTTCACAACCGGTCAAACCACAAAAAAAACAGCTTTTATAGATTTATGGATTTAGTTATGTTTAATGAATAGATTATTGCACGAAAAGCAAAGGTGGATGTTGTCGCAGTGCGCCTAGTGAGCCATTTTTTTTTCTCGATGTTAAAATCAGTGCAATATCTCCATGCAAAGAATTTTGAAATGAAAATAGATCTCACCACTTTCATTGCTACTCTCTTATTTCATTTCGACATCTCTCAAATCATTGCTTACATTAGATCTGCTATTACGAAAAGGGGTAAAATCAACGAAGCAAAGCGGAAAGTATATAGCTGGGCATGCCTTAAGTTACTTTTTCAAACGAGAACTCGAAAAACAATTCTTTAAATTGCCTGTACGGCAATCAGTAAATAATAATTTGGACTGTATAACTCACTCATTCGTTAATCCATAGATTACCGAATGAGTTTCAGATCACTTTTTACAAAAACTTGTTCTCTTTTTTTGAAATATAAACTCATGAACGCATAGCTGTAATGCTTACTGCTTGTAGTTGAAGGCGATATCAGCGAAATGCTTTCTGCGAGTACGATACGTTTCATCTTTGAATCCCTTAATAGGACAATTTGTTTATGCGATATCATATGAAATGATAATCTATTAAGATGTGATATCATCACTTGTATCACATCTTAATGGATTGTTGTGAATGAACGGAAAATAGTTCTATTTTCTGATCATTAATGAATAATTTCTTGATAAGGCATTTTACATTCTTCCACAATTTGAAATTTTATTCGCAGTTCATTTTGCACTAAAAAAATTTTGCCAAATCAGTGAATGCTCTTCCGAGGAAATTTCCTTTTGGCCAGAATTTTTTGAACTTTTTTGAAGAAAAAGGTTCCCGCTCTAAAAAAAAGTAAGGTGCTTATTGATCATTTTAACTTACAATCTTCTTAAATGTTGCAAAATATTTCGCTACTTTTTTATTCATCTTTTTATTTTTTTGTCTTTTTCAAATTGTTTCTCGTTCCTTCGTCGATGAGTGAACTAAATGTAGACTTAGCAAATACTGCTGTACAATGATTACTTGTTTATGTTCTTGATGAAACTTGCGAAGGGAAAAATCTTAATTGTAGTGGCACTTGTTGCTTAGTTGTTTTCGAATTAATTGCGCGTAATACTGCTGCCCAGGAGGTTTGCAAATATTCCGTGAGGAACCTTGATCTGGACTCTCAATAAAGTGTCTCTAATTGTTTCTTCAGTGTTCTTTAATACCCCTCTACCCCCAGCCACTACAAACAAAACAGCTTCCTTTTGCATTTGTATGCTAAGCGTTGCATGTTGTACGTTGTTCCGGGTTTTCACTAATTACACTTCCGTCTATCCTGTGAGGAAGAAGCCTAGGAAACCCTTGCTTTCAGAGCTCTAATCAAGCAAAGACTCCACAAATTATGCGGCCTAAAACTTTCGCAATCATGCCTTGTGCAGCACAGCATGCAATAGCTGTTTCAGATCGCTCTCCGATTATCCCCTAAACCAATGAAATGCTTTTCATCCTGTCCATACTGATCGACTGGACCCGAATACTTTTGCCTACATAATTGGCGACATCGCTGAGCACTTATAAGAGGGTAATGTGAATAAGACGGCAAGCATACCATAGCAGATAGGTTTTAAAAAGTAATGTATGAAAGGTAGTTCTGGGGAAGGTAGTGGGAAACTGTGGGATATTAAGGAAAAGTCAACTGTCAACCTTCGCAATGAGGCTGTTTAAGCTATAAACAACGGTGACGCAAACATTCAGTTAGGTATGCGGCGAAACCGGAAAAACATGTCAGAAATTATCCCGCTCGGCAGCACAATATGTGACGCATGCATTCATTTCTAACCAGTGCTTTAAAAATGTTGTTTAATATTGTTTCACTCCACGAGTGGAACGCTTGCATTCACAAACATAGACAGACAAACGTTCTAATTCTGTCGAATTGTTACGCAAAAATTGCATAAAATAAAATCTTTTTGTGCAGTTCGTATAGGCGATCATAGCAAAATGCATTGCTCAAAGTCGAAAACTGCTTACTTCCATTGACTTCTATCGTTTAATTTCTATCTTGTTTGAAATTCATAAATTCTGTCAGGATGCATTTAATTCTGTCGATTGATTTAATCGACAGAATTCTAGAAATCACATATTCTGCTAGACTTGCGGATAACCCTTCCTCTTTGTTTCGGGTTCGTGTGATTTTTGAAATTTTTTTAAGTTTTGAAAAAATCTTTTAAATTTTCGAAAAAGGCACTTTTGAAATCAAATTCACCTTACCGGATGATCTGCGTCCAGATCAGAGCCATAGCTTAGAATACGATTCGCAAATTTATCAATATCTGATATTTTCGATGGGAACCATGGTACCGAATCTATAATTCACTTATGTAATATACTCTTATAGTCATTTCCACATAAGCAGTATAATGATATTGAGCTGAATATATTGTTGCTACAATGAAACGCTTCTATAGTTGTGCACATCGAATGTACTCATTATCGATATTCCATTCTTTTTATTTCCTTCAGGAAACGCCACGCAGGTATTTCGACGTATATAATTACGGTAGTTTAATTATAATTGGATCTCCACTCTGCCCTCGCATTGTTTAGTATAAGAGTTGATTACGAAATTGTGACAGCTAGCTGCGGAAACGAAATGAGGCACTCAGCTCGTCTTTTCTTCCCATACAGTAGCCACCGCATAGAACAGTTCCTTCCTCATCTTAAGTTAATTTTCAAGCTTTGATATACACTATGAAATTCCTTGCGCTATGTGTTTGAGCTAAGCGATCACTGAATAAATATTGAAAATATTTTATTTAATACTCTAGCAACAAAAAAAAATTCTGTAGAGATTACCATTGCTGTGCAATAATGGAGTCGATCAATAACGAACGGTTATTGTCGAAAAACTAAAAAGATAGAAGGCAATTGTTTTAGAGAGTGGCATATACGGGGGTGAATCAAATGAAAAGAAGACCTTCATTCTGCTTAGAAGCGTAGTTGAAATCGTGTACAACGATACTCTCAGCGTTTTCTTTAAGCAGTTTGATAGTATGTTCGATAGATTCTTTGTTCGCATTCTTTGCACATTCGACAAGAAAGTCATAGCAGTCTTTGTGTGCCTTTGATGGACGTGATTCGATATGTGTTAGATTCACTCCACTTTCCTTAACGCCTTTTATTCAACAAGAATTTCAACGATAACTAGATATTCCATCTATGCAAACACATTGGAAACAAATATTAAATTCCTTTTTCGATCTTCTTTAGCCTCTAGGCAACTTGACGGTGAACATATTGCTAGACAGTTTTTCCATTTCCTAGAGCATTTCTTGATATATAGGTGAGTTCATGAGATGTTTGCATGCAGAAGAAAGCCTAAACTGAGACTATGTTAGAATTTTTTGACGTTTCCTGGGAGTTTTTTTCCTCATTTTCCAGGGCTCATTTCACATCCCATTATTTCTACCAATTAGGACCAATTTCGGAGGCAATTAAAGAAGTCAATCTCTTACCTGGAAAAGTTTCAATATTTCAGCGAGTGCTGCTGGTTTTTCTTTCAGTGAAAATATTATAGTCGTCTGTCCTGGGCGGTTTATGTCTTCGATCACGCAAGGGTCGCTTGAAGAACGCTGAAAATTTACATTCCTTTTAGCGTTCAGTGAACTTTCTTTCCCCATATAAAGCTCACTCCTCATCCACCCCATCGCTATGCGTATGGCACTTAAATGTAGTTGTGTTACACGTGAATGTTAACTATTTCCTGAAACTTTGAAGAAAGAATCAAAACCCGCTGTGATAAGTCCTTTGAATGATATGCAAACATTCGTGACGTAAATTTGTATTTTTTGAGTAGCATAAACCATTGTGAAGAGGAAAGCCTATAATGGCACAGATTAACCGAAGAGAATGGATAGAAATCTATAGACTTTATAGTCACTTTCATGACTTTTGGACTCGTTTAAACATACACACATAGTAGAATATTTAACTTTATTAGAGGTGAAAAAAAAATTTTTAAAGAGACAATTTGAATTCATTCGTAACCATGAAATGTTCAGGCGAGAATCGTTGCAAGTCATATGATGACCTATCGGTGGTAATGGTATGGAGCATTTGCCCAAATTAGCTGTCGTACAAACGAACGATGGGAAACGTAAATAGAAAAATTCAGTTGACCATAGCAATCAACCGATTTAATCTACCTCTGAATGGCAGAACCAGTTTTTCATAGGCGATGATGTGGCATATTATTGTAAATGCCATTATCTGCAGCACGCTGCACTCTTTCATACCTAGAATTCTAGTTTGTTTTTTTAAGGCAATCTCTCTCTATCTCATAATGCTCTCATAATTTCAATAAAATGTGGTCTGGAACTAATGCTGATACTACGGAAAAGAGAACTATAAAAGTATGCATATCATACTAAAGTTGCATCCTTTCCTTCACTTAACTATCGGTGAGATTTAAAGAGGAACTGATATTTTATCGAAAGCACGTCACATGACTGTGTTTTTTCTTCATTCGAGAAGAAACTTTCTATTCTTGTACGGCATCTCATTAGGTGATTGAATGTTAAATATCCTTGTATGGAAGATACGCTATGTAGACAAATATAGAGAGAGGACAAACATAACGAAGTGGATTTCGTGCAACTTGGGGCATGTATGTGCATATCGTTAAAAAATACTGAGAATGACCATGTAGCAGTGGACATCTAATGATATAAGTATGGTGGTTTTGATTACATATATTTAGACATACCCATTTTTTATTATGCGCAAAAAGTCGCCGATAAAGTGATATTCATGGATTTGTTTCTTGCATGCACTCATCGAATTCTTGAACAAAGTAGAACTGTAGGACATCAGCTGCCTTGCCTGTAGATTTTTGGGAAGTTATTGAGAGTAAACAATGTTGGTAATCAAGCTACTGAACAACAGTTTGTATGTTCCTTTTTATAGGCTTTCAGTGGTATGTTTTTCAGAGGTATTCTAAGAATGACCCACCTGTACGTAGTTGTTTGCTCTTGGATGTATGTGTATACGTCTATATCTGTTCGTAAATCAAAAGTGGGAATCGTTGAAGCAAAACTTATAAAATTTGATGAGTATAGCGGGTGTTACATAATAATCTCTTAAAAGTATACTTCAAATTATATAGTTTCTAATTGGTTCTTAGAAGAACTATTGTAAGGATGCCTTTAGGCAAAAACAACAAGAATATTGAGCTGAAGTGCCAATCTGGACATCGTGTTCTTGTCTCAACTTCTAGTCAGTGACAAAAATGTGTGAGCTATGCTCAATTCAATAGTTTCTCTGAATTTCTTCTATAAACTAAATTTGTGCATCGCCTCAGATTTTACAGCGTTTTTTTTTCGCTGGAAAATGGTGCGTTGCTATGTGATACGGATGTCATATCTGAAGAATTATCAGTTGCAATTGAATTGCAATTTACCAAGCAAATTTTTGCGATAATGTTTTGCTATGAAATGATAGTAAAAGAATGTCGTCATTTTCATCCCAATAACCTCCGTGTAATCGTATTCGATTTCTTCGTTATATTTGCGTTTATCAGATAAGGAAGTTATGGTTGATGTTGTTGCTGAGTGACGTCGAATTCATGAAGGCATAGATGAAACGATTTGATTCTCTACGATTCGATACCTTATCATCACGAAGACTGTATACAAACTTCGCGACATATCTGATGGTGTGTTTATGTTGCATCGTGATGTAGTTCCCTACATATGATGCATAAGTAGTGTTGTGTTATGGGTGGAAAATACCTAATGGAAAATAAAGGGTGGTTATATAAATTGAAGGGATGATTAGTCATATTGATTAGATACGGTTATTGAGAGTAGGCCTTGAGAAAAAGAAAAAAGAGAAATGGGATGATGAAAATAAAAGGGAGGAAATAAAAGTAATATGTGATTTTAAGGAACTTAAGTGTTTCCAGCTCCTTCTTCGTGTTAATAGATGGGTTTAGTATGTGGATTTAAGGCTGCTTCTAAGCCTTGTGCTATTGAAAGTTGTTTGTGTGACCCATCATGAAGACCCACAACAGGCTAAGACGTTAGTTAAAGTTGAAATAACAGGCAGTTGGTAACGGAAGAGTATTGAGAGAGGGGTCAGAGTTAATTTTTGAGTACTATGGAAAGCTTGCAAGAACAGGGCTAAGATCCTACTGTTTACCTGCAACATTTCTGGTTATAAAAGTCGCTTCTGGAAACTCTTCAAGTGAGTGAAAATGCTGTTAAATCTCAATAGAATCTCAATAGGGCATTGCAGCCTCTCAGCTTTCCAAAATCGGTGACAGAGTCTTAATGAAGCATGTAGTGCCAGAGGCAATATTTTCTGACCAAAAGACTTCCGTAAATACAATCGCTGAGTAATGTCAACATTGCTCATTATAGATAATGGGTGCAGCGCTGGTAGAGAACAATAGCTAATGAATAAATAAATAAAACCGAATGTGTTAGAAGAGTTTAATGGATTGCAAAAAAAAACGTGTAAATAATAGCGGCTGAAAGTGAATCTTGAAATACAAGAAAAAAGGATGAGACTATGATTGAGGTGTTGTTCGCATACACTTAGCAATCGCTAATACATTCTTTGTTAAAATATTTCCGGAAACAATTTTTGCCAGAAACGTTTTCGGGGATAATAATCTCTTCCATTGTGATAAAAATGGGTGTTACCTGTCTTTTCCTCTTCGATGTTCTTTTTTCAATTTATTTTTCTGCTTATTCAATGTTTCATTTATTTATGCATTATGTTAACTTTTCATCATGAACTCCTTTATGGATTCTAGTGATATGATTCAATGGTCTATCAACGGAAATGAGCATTTTGGATTTCATTCAATTGGTGAAGACATAAATTATTATTGCGCAAAGTGACAGCAGTTGTCTCTTTTCGATGGACCGCTTCTTTTTTTCTTTTCTTTTCTTCTTCTTTTTTTTTTTTTTTTGCTCGCGGTCATATTAGCATCCTCTGAGCAGAAAATCCTGCAATTGGTAATGTTTAACATGAACAGAGCAAAGATTTTACGCTGTTCTTTTTTTTCTTCACTTGGCTCAGCGAAATTTGTGGAAACTGGAGCCAGAAAAAGGCACAACCGGGAGCTTAGCTCATGCTTTCTTAAATCCAAATGGTTTCATAACCTACTAATGGAGTAGCTGAATGGTTTTTTCAGAAATCTGCATTCTCGCATGTTGCTCGATTACCATTTGATTCATCGGTACGTAGTAAGTAAATGTGACTGCGATATCCGATCGTAATGGTGTTATATTATTCGGGACCGGATATAGGCATCACATTAATGTGTCATATTTTGCAGCGGGAAATATAGCATTATTCAGATATATCATTTCAGATTATTTGGACTTTACTAAATGTTTTGCATTACCTAAACGCAGCACTTTGTTTATGTTAATAACGGAGACGATATTATCCTACTGGATGACAGTTGTCGTTTGCAATGCCATTTGTGAGTGAGCGCATTTTTGAAAGTCTTAAGCCTATGCATTCAATGATACAATAGCAGGTCAGTAATGTGAATATGAAGCATAAAATCGTTCACCACGGTGAATTGTTCACTTCCACTTAAAGTTAAGCTTGGTGTAAACATTTGTGAATCTGCGCTTACCCTTTGGTCGAATGTCACTACAGTCATCTGCTTATGCACGGTTGTTTTTTCAGCATGGGCTATTTTTTTCATGATCATGCGATAGCTAAGTAATATGACGATGTTCTTTCTAACTAATGGGATTCATCTCTGTCATTCCTTCAAGAGTCCGCCTCGACTTCTTGAAAGAGTCAATCCAATGTCAGGCACTGACTTTGCAGCACCAAACAGTGCCACTGCACGGTAAAATAGCGCTTATCGTACGGAGTCAGCCGCAAAGCACTTGCCACACTGAGGAACCTTACAATCGCGCCTTGAGAACATCTCTTGAATTCTGACAGGAGCTTTTGTTGGTATGACTCACTTTTGCATTTCAGGTCATAGGACGAGCGGTTGACGGCAACGAGGTCTCTATATTAGTTAGTGGCGCTAAGAAAGAAGCCGGTAAATGTTAGCAGATAAATCGCTGAGTGCTTCAAAAATTGTTTATTATATTTTGCTTTTATACAACATATTTTGCCTTCACTTTATCACAGTTATTTATCATTCTTTGTGGATTCCTTTTTTTCTTCTTTCGGCACGAGAACGTTTTCGTTTCTTTCGCTTTCAATTTCCTGGTTAGGAAGAAAAATAAGTTGAAGTTGTATTGGCTGTCGTTGCCACTTCAAAAGCTTTTTTTTCTCCCCTGGGTGAAAGCGTAATGCTGCGCATATTCGATGCATACGCCTCATTATAGATTTGCTGCTGTTAAACAAATTTATTCTCGAGATGGCTTTCTGCTTTCCATCAGTGAAGAGCATTAGTACAATTCAGCTTGAATGCTTGAAAATGACTCATGTTTTTTGATTTTTGACTCTAATTTTAATAAGAGTGATAAAGCAATAATAAAAATATCGTCGATTTTCGTTCTCTTTATCATCAATCAAGCATTCATTCCTCATATTCTTTGTTTATGTTATTTTCCTTCTCCTATAAATGTGGTGCAAGTCGCTGAAGTTATTCTCTTTACTAACAAATAATGCATACTAGCTTTATTGGCTCATTTGATGCGCTTTGTCTTAGACATGCAACCTTTAAGAATATGTGAGTTACTTTGTTTATAAGCTTTGAGGATAGGTGAGTTGCTTTGTTTATAATCTGAGGGTAGGTGGGTTGCTTTTTTTTCTGCACTTGTTGCAGTCGGATTGCTTTCAACTGTGAAACTTCACGCCCGCATACTTTTTGTTTCTTTCCCATCTCGGGATATTAGAATAACAAATAAGATAAAAATCAGAGGCTAATAGATAAATAACAAATAAAATAAAAATCAGAGGCTAAGTACTTACTGCATGCTTCCATATTGGTTTTTTTCTTTATCAGCGTTGACACTAAGCTAGTGCTCAGGAATACCGTCTTTTTATTGCAGACAATTAGAATGCTTTAGACAGTATCAGTGACATAGTTCTGCCTCGCTTCAGCAAAGTTTCGTCATATGCGTCGATGATGCAGTCAGCTATCCGTCTTCGTGCATGTTACTCCCATTCATAGTCAAAAGGGTTGATTTGTTGCTTTACCATAGCATTGGGTTTAAACCATTACAAAATTTCGGGAATTTTTTTTGAACGAAACGAATCGAATATCGCATTGAACAATGGCATAATAAGCGCGAGAAAGGAAAAATGCAAATGCCCCAATGGAAGGCGTATAGCGTTCTCATGCTGAAGAATTGATCACTGAGTGTAAATTCTATCAATGCGATAACGTATGCATTGAGGCAAGGCGCAAGCTGCCCTCACAACGTTTTCTTCTATAGCATCCGCCTCATATCGACCAAACTCGTTGCAATCAATGTTCCGATCTCTTCCGGCTTTCTAGGTAACACTTAATCACCTATTCTCATTTTGCTCATTTTTTTCCATTCCTATTTCTTTTGTTTCAACGTCAAATATGTGCTTATATCAGCAAATACGAAACTCGATATTTTTGACACTGCTTCATAGTCGATTCTCATCGGAGGTTACACATTTTGGACGCTGATGATCTCGTAATTCTTTTATTTCCTCTATGGTATCACGTAAAAAAAATTTTCAAACCCGTTATTCAATATTGCAATTTTTATGCGTTGTTAGGTCCTTTGATATTTGAACTTCTTGGGATGTTTCCAACGATGAATGCAGCGATACCATTACCCATTCGAAAAGGTTTCCACGAAATTCCCCGAATTGGCAAATCCCTTCCACCCTCCGTAGAGTGCCGACTTAGGTTCTCGTTCATCCGCGAAAAGTATGCTTTAATTATTTCAATATTCAAGTACAGCTTTTCTAAATGAGCATTTAGTGTGAAATGTGGACTTCCACTTCATTTTGCAATAGTACTTTAAAGGTTCTTTATACTTAAAAGAGTTCTGTCAGATTTGAAAATGAAAAAAACTAAGAACGAATTTTCACCACTCTATAAGGGATTTGTGGATAGCAAACTGTTCTCCAGGTATATCGGGAAAAACCTTTTCGATTAGGTTAACATATCATCAGCCCCTCTATGGAGATATTTCCGGGCATCCAGTTTTCAATAAAATCAAACAAGTCATAAGAATCCAAAGTTTTTTCTTAGGTTGAATTACGAAAGCTTGTTGTAAGGATGAGGAGAATATTTAAAAAATTGAATGTTGTCATTGTGCTTGCCATATATATCGAGAAAATTGTCCACGTCGCATTTTGAAACACTTGTTTTTTCATGCTTACTACTCCGAAACCTGTTAATTCTAAATGAATGCTGTTTTTTAAGTGAGGTCTAACTTCCTGTTCGAATTTATATTCCTTTTTCTTATCTACCTGTCTTATTTTGTGTTTTTGGAATTATAAAATGATGCAGCTAGCGAACAGCCATCATGTTCGATTCCCCAACCTGAGCACGTAGTCTCTTTTGTTTTCAAAGTTTGTGCGGAAGTGGTTGTCAGAGAAAAAGTGAAAGGCGATTTGAACTTTCCAAATCAAGTGTAGCCGAACGAATCGCACTGTTTTCGAAAACCTGAAGATTTCACTGGAAGTCATTTCACTAATGACCGAAAGTGGCCAGTAGTGACGAGCATTCTTAGTTCAGCATGTAATAGGTTTTTTATTTGTTACGGTTATAATAATAGAGCAATTCGATCGAATTAACACCAGAAACTGCAAAAAGACAACCGATTTACCATAACACCGAGTAGCATGTAGCGGTAATGAAAAATTTCATAGGTAGGCAATGAAAGAGGACAAATAGGCGAAAAGAAACACATGGAAATGATCAATGAGAAAGCTAGAATTCGTTGAATCCCACCAAACTCATCTTAAAACGATGATTTACTTTCTTTCCCTATTGATGTTTTGCTTTATAGACAGTTGTTTATAAATACATAGGTGGGCGAAGCAACTCATGTACTTACCTGTTTTGTTATAAAATATTATATAGTGGGCAAAAAGAGACTGTTATTAACAAGTAACAATAAAAACGAAAAGCACTATCACAATGTTTCATAGTTATATAGCAAGGTTAGAAGGCGGCAAGTGGACATATAAGCAAAGATTACATTGAGTTGATATGAGATGGAAAAGTAATTAGAGGGGTATGGAAAGTGGGAAGGAGAGGGGATGGAGATACAAAAACTGAATAGAATTGAGTAAAATCGACAAAATAAAAACCAAGTAAGCCTCAGTGCGAATAGATAAAGATTTATACGTGGATTATCATCATAAAAGCAATCAAAAACAAGAAAAAGGTTAAACAATGTAAAGCAAATGTTATTGCTGTTTGCATTATGCCTTTCACTATGTTATCCTCTCATTATTACTCATTTATTCCACTCATTATTGCTATCTCTTCATTTCTGTAGTTATTTAAAAATTTGAATCAACGTTGATTTAAAATTTTTTCCACCACCAAAGTTTATTTTATTCACATTGATTTCACCCAGTTTGATTTACTTTTTTCTCTCTTTCTGCACAATTATTGCCTTTTTGCTTGCTATCACCACACCTCATATCCATTCCATATACCATTCGCATCTGTCATAGTGATAGGGAAACACTGTGGCAGCACTTTTCGTTCCGAATATTTTTTGTGTCTAAAAAAGTCTCTCCTTTTGTTATTTATATTACATAGGTTATTTCAAAATCTGAGCTCTATGACTGCAGCAACATGCAATACGTTGCTGCAACCATAGAGCTTTCTCATATGGAGTGGCCTTAATTCGGTGCCACTGTTGAAATGTGGCAATCTAGAGCAGCGTTCCCTTCGCAGAATTGCTGCGAATCGCGAAAGTCCCTCCCAATCTCCAAGTTGGTTGCGTTCTGTCACAGCCAACGTACGAACAGTCCTCCGAATTCCCCGTATTTTTCTTCGCCAATGGAGGGGTGGGAGGTGGAGGGGATGAGGAGAAAAGGCAGAAGATTCACCATATTCTCATCATACAAATCTGGTTGATAGCATGGTACCATACAAAAATATATACGAAGTTACGAAAAAAAGGTGAATGAAAAAACGAGGCTGGAAGTCGAATAAGGGGCGCAATGGCTCATATGAAACGCATATATGCGCTTACAAGAAGTCATTTGCTCTGACAGTCGGCAATATGTGATATAGGTTGAATCCCTATTTAGAAAATATTTAAGTAAAATTTCTCAAAATTATTGGAATCTTGCCATGCTTAAAATGGTTTTCAAACGTATCGCATCACCGATATCGAATTCAGCCACTTTACGACCATATGAACTTCTTTCGAACATTCTTAGTGAAGTATAGCACAGCATACTTCAAGGTGAAGAAATCTTCGAGAACTAGGTTAGTGCAAGAGAAAAACCGTCATTTTCAATGCACAGCTGCAGTATAGTAGTTGCTTCCTTGAATTTTCCATTCTCTTTTGCAAGTTTGCTTCCCGGAAGCTGGTTATGGCATCTGGTGTCTGGCAATTCCCTATTTTCATACTCATCCTTGTCTTTCTGATAGATTCAACGTAGAGCGATTGAAGCTGAAATCGCAATATCCGGTGATTAGAGTGCGTATCGTTAGGTACGAAAGGGATTAGATATTGTATTTGCACGTTCAGACCACAAAAAAGAATTTTTGCTACGTTAGTTTATGTAAGTAGATGAATATATGGAAGATTTGTTCTGCATAATTCGCTTTTCCTTCGTCACTTATGAGGCTGTAAGATAAACGGAATGCAAAATTGCTATCATGACTGTTTAAATTCGGGGGGATTTTATATATGCTTGTTTGGAAGGATTTCGTTTATACAGTGGAAATGAGCCACTGTGGAATCAAAATTGTGCACAATCCAGCTATGAAACGAAAACAATTTCGCGTATGATATATCATATTTATAGACTTAAATTTGCACGTAAACATAATACAACAAGTATAGTTAAAATAAAATTCCTAGGTGTGTGCGTTTTGAAATCACTGCAGATGTGGACTTGAAAGATCTATGGAGAGGAACTTTCTATTTAGGGACGATTTAGCAATAATGAGATCTCTTTGGCAATATGCAATAGGCGATTATATGAAGTTTTAGTCTCTCGATTAATAGTGATAGTCTGTATATGTGATACGATGTTTAGAAGGAATGCTAGCATAAGCATTCCTATCATTAGATGTTCACTGTTTGAAAGTTTTTTCTTGATTTTTTTGATTACTTCTTTAATACTACTTTGCGCCTTTATTACTTTTTTACTCAAAAATTACTTATTTCAAAAGTCGTTTATTGTTTTAAAGGTTTTTTTTCTTATTATCAGAAATCTTTTTTTATGAATTTATTCCTTTTTTATCATCCTTTTAAAACCTTCTTTTTCTTTCACTTTCTCAATCTTCTCTTCTCTTCTCTTCGAATCAAATTAAAGTTGTTTAAATTGCAAAAACCCCCACCTGTGCTTAGCGATAGCAAAGCTTTTTATTCTGATATACTTGTGATGTCCTAATTGTCGAATTGGAACGAAGGATTTAAAAATTCGCAAATTGCCACCAAATTTCACACTGGCGGAATTCTCGGTGTCTCGGCGATAAAAAAGCCAGCAGTTATTAAATTCTTTTTTTAACTTACAAAACAATCGAAGCAGAAATAATTGTTTTCTCTAATTGAATCCTATATTTATTACAATAACATTTTTTTTAATAGAGGAGATTTATATGCATTACCTAAGAGGCATGCATTTACGGTTATATGTTTCAGCGTTAAAACACATCTTCAGCGGCTAGGTAACAAAATGACGATGAATTATGATATCGTTTCCACTGTCTTTCCACCGCAGCAGGAAGTTCGTTTACACAGGAAGTATATCCTCCGTTTCATCTCTCTTCTATAGTCCTCCTACCATCTAAGACGTTTATAGTATCTTCACTTCTTTTGTGATGTGAATTTGAAATGCATGAATATGATTTACAAGGAATTTTTTGATCCTTAGCTGACTTATGCTCCGAGAAGGTTTATATTCGAGCGCGAGAGTATTCATGAGCTCAACCCCAACAAACGCTTGTAAATGAAGGTAGGCACTTATAATGACTGAGAGGATCTGGCTTCTGTCGTCTTAATCTTGTTGCATCTTCATTTCTCTCATGTTTTTTTTTCCTTCTTTCAATGTGTTATTATGCCGTATGTCTTCCTTATAACATACCTTAAGCGTTATGTTCACTTATAATGTTTGAACGATCCTAGTCTCCATCGTTTCAACTTTTTTTGCAACTCAATCCGCACAGCCTGATAGCATTCTATTTGAGGTGGAAGTAGCTTTTCGAACTTTCGTTGATCTCAGCCAACGTGTACGTTTAAGCTTAGTGATGAAAGGGACTTCGAACAGTAATGTGATGAATTTTCTAATATCTGACAAGATCGCATCACTTAGTGCGATTGCAGTCTTCTAAAGAGATTTCGATCGATGTGTTTTTATTTGATCGGATTACGGTGGTGGCGAGCTTAGTAGAAGTGATAGTAGCATAGATACAAACGTATGGACGGACGTGTACTGAGTGATTCTGAAGTGAACTGAATGTTGAGTGCTGCCTATATTGATCAAAACTAGCACACATAGCCGCGCACACGCATTCGGGCTAGTCTCGTTTCTGCTCTCATACTGCAGCCATTATCTCGGCCACCCCATTGCAATCGCGGTGCGTTACGCGCTCTGGTTCTTTAATGGAGTGTGGAACGCTGCAATGTTCACCCTCACGAGTGCTTGCCGATTTCCACGGTAGAATACTTGCGTGGCGGCGCAAGTGTCTGGGCGTCTTTGTAGAGAGTCGCACTGTCAGCTGACGCATAAGTGATAGAAAAGTCGAGTATTATAGGTAGATGTGGAATAGGGTCTACGATGTGTTTATATAACCTAAAAATTTCTTTTAGAACGATATTAGTTGTCAGAAAATATTGTCTATGCCGTTTAGAAAGTGTCAGTATAGGACTAAGCATCATCTAATAAGATCACCACTCTGCAGGAGTTATTTATATAGCGAATGGTAAAGACTAGACGAAAGCGTTTTAATAAATTGAAGCGTCATATATGAAATTGCTGTTGTGATGCGTTTCATTACACGCTTAGGATTATAGTTGCTCGAATAGTCGAAAATAAAACGGTGCATATCGCTAACAATATAGCGAAGACCTTTTTTTCGTCTTCTATATTAATAGAACTGGTTTTTATTTGTTATTTTCTTTGCGTTGCTTTATTCATTTGTGATTTGTTGTCATTGCTCTTTGCTCATTTCTGTGTGGTGTGTATCGACTAGAGTAAGATGACTTCATAAAGGTTTTTAAAACGGGTCTGGGAACGTATGTAGTTCCAATAAAAAAGGCCAGGATTTTAGAGAAGGAAAACGATGGTTTAACAAAATCGACAAATCGTCACGAAGATGATGGGTCTATCGTCGACGATTGTCACAAATATTGCAACTCATATACGAAGCTGTAGAATTTTAGAAAATAAGGTTATAGTACACGTGGAAGGACTTTTTAATATTGTGTTCTTAATACTTATTAAATCGTTGATGAAAGTAAAAAATGCAGCGATATTTTAATGCTGAATATTTATTGAAACTATAAATTGCCAATATTGATCCGAATTCCTTTATCTCTATAAATGTTTCGCTATAAATTCGAAATGTTTAGTAGGAATACATTTCTTGTATAGTTAACTCTAAATTGTTCCTGCAGCTGAGCAATAAAACAACATAGAAAGTGCTCAATATTGATAGAAGTATAGAAATGTGATGATAGCATTGCACGTATTCTCAACTTAAAATGAATATACACTGCGTTGTCGTATTGCTTCATCTAATCATTGCAGTATTTTGCTGTGATACAATAGTCAGTAAATATAGTTTTTTTAACTTTTGAAAGTGTTCAGAATAACATCTACAATTCTTTGTAATCTAAAAGGAAAGTTTGCCTTACAAACGGCAGTCGTTTAGATCAGGAATTAGATGTCTTCGATTGACCTATTTAAGGCTCGTTTTGCTTGCTTCAGGATAGGTTTCTGCTCGATTGGCTTGCATTTCGTCTCAAACGTTTCTTTAGTTTTAAATAGATTTGTGCCAATTTTCGAAGTTTCCTTGCTCCCGCTTAAAAACTTGAATTGCATCGTGAATGTAGCGCAATTGGTAAAAAACGTTGATGCACTTTTTACTTTTGTATTTTTGATAGAGAGCACTAGTCAGTTTTACTTCGAGAGGAACAAAATTGAACCCAATAGGGTATTTTTGAAGTGATTAACTTTTTCGGCTTTTTTTTGCAAGGATAGGATCATTTTAATTGCCTATAACTATGCAAAGAAGAGTGGAGGCTTATATATATTTGTTTGCCACTGTATCTATATCTGTTTGGGAAGTTTATTCATCTGATTACTCGTCCGATTTTGTCGTTCAGCATCTCGTCTGATTAACGTTGCGACTCGCATAGGAAGTTTAATACTTAAACCCCCACTGATGTTTGGTTCCATTTCCTCTAACCAGAGTTTCATTATTTTGCAAGCTGTTTTCCAATTTCATTACTGAAAGAACGAAGTAACAATAAGAGGGGATATTTATAAACAAAAAATTATGGGATATTTTCATGGGTACAGTGGCTTTCATCTTGGGCAACTATGAGAACATTCAGGGATGTAGTTGTTATTGTTGTTGTTGGAAATGCGGGATGGATTGCGCCAATCAAAAATACAGCGGTTTGGTAACATATCGATTTTTTTGCAGTGCTTTTTCTTTGCATAGACAACGAGCCGACGTGGCAGCAAGTGAACCTAAACGAAAGAAGGTAGTAGGTCGTTTCCAAATTGGTGTATTTTCAGCTAAAGTGGAAAATCAAAGATGATGAAATTCTTGATTTATGTATTTCTGTTCGATATCCTGCAAACAGATATTAGCATTTGTTATCAAGTTGTATTGTTTGGGTGAATGACATCTGATGGCCAAATAATACGAAACCTTCCTTGGGTATTTCTAATTTTTCGAGCCTCACTCAGGGAATCAAGATTGGTTTGCTTTCTGCCTGTAAGCTGCAACTTCTTAGAAGCAGGTCGATACTTGTCCAAAGGTGAGCAATATGGAGTGAAGTAGAAAGCTTGCTCGCAGTACGAACTCCATCCTAGACCATTAGTACTTTGTAGTATATATGAATGCCTATTTGCGGTGGACTATACTACCTATGCTATGTGAATCGCCATAATATTCGATTGTCCGCTAGAGGTTGATAGTCGTTAGATTGTCCACTAAACGTATCATCGCTATTGATTCGACGATTGTTTTATTTCATTATATGAAAAGGCATTGTTTAATATGCGATAACTATTCACTGCTTGGAAGTTATTGACAGTTAGACATCACACAAAATATACATACGAGTTTTCTCATGCAACCAAATGAGTGTAATTCAAAATCTAATTTTGAGCTGAGCGCATTTGCTTAGGGAAATGCGTATGAAGCATTTCCTTATGGATTCTTTTGCGAATTTGCATTTGGAAAGTGCAAAATATAATAACTTCATGACTTTGCATATGTATATGTATCTCTAGCTGGCTGCTGGGTAGTTTCACCCTAACGATCCGATCAAAACGAAGCCGCGAAATTTGCATATTTAAAAGTTAACCTCGTGCATCATTTCAGTATGGTCAAATAATTTCTAAAGGAATCCGGGGTCCATAAAATACCTACGAATTGATACTTATTTGATGATCAGTTGAAGCGTATTTTGCACCTTGTAAAACCGGTAAATGGTCAGTTCAGTCGAAATATGTCCACTGTTCAATTTATTTTTGACCGTACTTTTTAAGGTTGGTCCATGTGAGGAGCGGAGTAATGGAAGCGCATATTCTTTCACCTAGTTTGGCATGCTTTTCTACTTATTTCACGTTTCGCTTAACTGTTAGGTTAATGAAGGTGCTACTGAACTGGACAAACTATTTACTTAAAGTGATGGTAGCCGACAAGACTACTTTAAGTGCTACTCGAATAGGCTTTGTCTTATTCTAATCGCTGTTCTCATTTATTGTCAAGAATTATGAGTGATTTTATTGATGCATCGTAAAAGCTAAAAAGCTATTTGAACCTTCTCAGTTGAACTTTCATCCCCTCTCATCGAAATCTTTTGCGAAACAAACTTCACATCACTTAAATATTACATTTAGTCAAGCAAAATGGTCAACGTTTCGAAGATGTCATGTTCGTTTAGCGATAACGAGAGCATTATAATGGACAACTAGCATAGCAAATGCTTTTAGGAGAAATTCTGTTAATTTCCTGGAAAAAAAACATGCTAAAACTGCATTAAAAGCTAATAGATAGTGAAAATCTTTTATTGTTGCAGTGTTTTGTTTTCATGGGGAAAGAAAGAAATAAGGTGCTTATAAGGTGTCTGCCTATATGATCATCTAAGAAATCTTAGCGCAGAAAATTTATATTCTATATTCTCTAATCCCAAGAAGTGTTCGAGCATGGACGGAGTCAGAAAAAATTGTAAGAGGGGAGGGAGAAGAGAAGAAACACACCGATTGTTTAGAGCTTTTCCTCGCGCTTATGTCTCCATTTAGAAGTCTAATCTCAACCGAAGCCCTTGACACATTGACGTTATTTTCATTGACGTGATATTGTTTTCGGCATGTCTTATTCCCTTCATCTCTTTGTGTTATTTTATTGGTTTATATTTTGATACCTTCATATGCGAAACTTCCCTAGGAAACTTTGAATTCATAGAGTTGCAAAGTTTTAATTTCTTTTGCGATGAGACGAAAGAGTGGGGAGGGGAAGGGGGAAGACTGCGGAGAGTGCTGAGGACGTTTTTTGGCATATGAATGAGTTCCATTTGCATTAAAATTTACGAATACTTTCCAGTAGAGAACCTAATTGATCGAATTCAAGCATACTCGAGGGAATTTGTATTGCTTGCATGTTAATCAAAGAAGCACTGCCTTCTCGTTAATGAACACTCATTTCGAAGTGTTTCACTGCTATTAGTTTCCTTACCAGATGGTTATTGTACTTTTAATTTATTTGTTTCGCTTTTAGCATACTGTTCTTTGAGGATATCATATTTGTTTAGTAAAAGAAGCCAGAAGCTAGTCTTCAGCGTTTAACGCGATAGAACGCTTGCAGGAAAAACCTTATTTCCTTAATAAGTCTTATTAAGAAATATTCTGCAGAAAGACAACTGAAGAAACGTGCCAGAGATGCTGAAGCCGGGGCATTATCGAGTAGGAGGAAAAATCACTGCGGAGAAGGAAGAACTATTATTGCAATAACTCGTAAAATTTGCATATTTTAGAATGAAATGGATAAATATATTGCGGCAAGTTCATGTATAGAGGTGGTAATTGACTTCACACGCCCAGACGGTCAACGAACGCGACCGTTATTGGTCGATGGGAAGAGACTTTATGTTGACGAACACTATATATCTGTTTGGTCACCAGTACTCAGGTATCGTTCTTTTTTACAATTTGATTGTTGAGATGAGATGAGAGAGATATTCACGATAGAACAGTAGAAATGTTATCCGACATTTTTAACAATTGGCACTCAGATTCATTAGAAAATCGTTGCAATGTTTGTGTTTCAGTTGCAGAAAACACGTGAAAGCAATAGGCTATGAAACTTGAAAAATAATAACGTATTATGCTTCAGTGCACCAAGTTTTGAAATTACGAAACATCCAGCAAATGCTATAGCCTCAAAATCTATATCTGCAGCATCGCTAAACATCCACTAGGAGTTTATCTAACACTGAACCGAGCTTAGTGGAATCAAGAATTCTTAGAGTTTCACTGAAATTTTAGCATCGGATTCTCAGAGCTAAAGTATGTTTCAGCGAAAAGTTACTTGATTCGAGATTTGCATTTTCGTCCTGAATGAAACAATAAAACCGTGAGAATGCAACGACGAACTAGACACATGTCAAGCAGATGATGAATAGCTTACAAAGTTAAACATGTAATGAAATAGATGAGAAATAATGGAGAATTCATACTGACCGTACAATATATGTAGCATATTCATTCGTGTATTATTTTCAAATTTTTATTGTTTTGATGGCAAAGTGTTATTCCCAGTTGTGTTGCGCTAATAATTATTCACACATTGTTTCATTGGGAAATATTCTTGAAAGCTACTAGCGGGTTCTTTGTCGTTCAAACTCATGAGGCAATTTTTGAATGAAGAATTTGTCAGAAGTGGCAGTTTTATTGTGAAGTAGTATAAGCCGTTATCGATCCTTTTTCGAGAACTATATCTAGAGCTAAATTTTTTACTGGAATGCTGCAAAGTAATTTGCATTTTTACTAAATGACAGGTGGTTCAGGAGTGGAAGCATTCAAAATGAGTAGAGAGGTAAGCAGGTGAAGTTACTGCTACGAAGCAGAAGCTTGATATCTCTTGATTTCAGTTAATTTGTTAATTTCCTTTTTTTGCTGAAAACAAACTATTTGGGGTTCAGCATTATAGGGAGGGTTTCATCTTTTTTCTTGATTCTCACATCTACCATCTTACAATATTTTAGCCCTCGTCTTTTTCAATGAAAAAGAAAGTTCGTTTCAGAAATATAGGAGCAAGAGATAACTCGTACACTTAATAGAAGCAGGAACTCAAGGAAATCAGCGTGCATCCTCTGTCATGTGTTTAAATATCCTCACGTATCTC
Source organism: Baylisascaris schroederi (assembly GCA_006503575.1). NCBI lineage: Eukaryota > Metazoa > Nematoda > Chromadorea > Rhabditida > Ascarididae > Baylisascaris > Baylisascaris schroederi. The sequence continues at coordinate 283,783 of QEWY01000169.1, read as the reverse complement.
TAAAGGGCTCATTGGTGCTGTTTCTTTGTGTCGTTTGTCCGGAATTTTTATGAGAGAGCTTGAGTTTCGAGTTTTCTTGAGGTTCCTGAGAATCTTGCGGATCTTTTTTCCTTACCGGCTCATTGATTTTTTTTTTACATGTACTGAGCTCAGCTCATGCTCCGGAGCTCGAAGAGCTATGAGAATCACTGTCGTAAATGCTGTATAAATTATATAAGTTATCTTTCTAAGAAAAACTCAGCAGTATTCATATTACTTATACAGTATATTAGGTGATAATTTTTAATTGAAAGCAAAAATAACTTTAAATTGAATAAAAGAATTTAAGGGCGTGGTGCGTAGAGTGCCCTGATCGAGAACTGATTCTCGCAAATGTGCAATACGATCATGTTCTCGAAATGCTTCAATGTATTCATCCGACATACAAGGAGGTGGATGACCAATCTGTCCACATTCTTCTACCTCTAGCGTTCGACTATCAGGTATTTTATGCGGTTGGATGTATTTTTTGTATGAAATTGTAAGTTAGAGCTGTTATACTCATTTATGTGTAAATTTAGCTGTTCTGCTCATTCATGTGTAAATTTGAGGTAATATTAGAAGTGAGGATGTGCCAGCAGTACTCTTTTGCTAGCAGAATGTTCACGTGTTGCTTTGCCATCACTAGGCAAATATCCGAACATTCTCTTCATTAAATTTATTCTGCATAATATGGTAATAAATAAGCCACTTAATGTAGCCTCTACATTGAAATCTATAAAATGACATTTGCGATTGTCTTTGTTTATACTCATCCATTGATTGATGTCCGCAGAATATTCATGTTTATTGTGGCCGTATGGCCTCTTAATCGCACGTTATCATTGCTTGAGAATATTACACTCCCCATATCCTGACCAATGGAAATTGCATAGATCGTGAAAAATGAGATAATAATGTAATCTGATTATTCAACGGGATAGTCATAGTGGTTTGAAGTAATATTTATATCATCGAATTGATGGGTTTATAAGAGTGCATAAATATTTTGTTATTATTTTAGATGGAAGGACTCTTGCATCGATGTGAGTGCTTCCTTGTCAATCATCGATTACCGTTTCTCGAAAAGGTTTGGCTAGCTGACAGGTTTGTTTGCCGCTGTTTTTCCTTCTTCTTCTTCCTCATTTGCATATAGCGGCTAGCAATTTTAAATGGAATCCAGATGCAGAAATAAAATTTACCTGTTGTTAATTTATTATTCGGGTAGGGAAAAAGGAGTAGGGCTTGCAAGTGAGAGGTAGTAGAGTGTCATCAAATCATTAAATAAGAGAATTGGTTTTTTTGCGCTTTCTACAATGGAAGGGACAGGAAAGGCTTTGAAATTCTAGTATATGTAGAACACATCCATGGAGATAAGCAGTAGTGTGCTTCTTGTACTGCTTCTTGTAGTCGCTCTCGATTGCCATTTCTTTGGAAGATTAATAAAGATCGTACGGCATCCATGCTTGAAAGCAATGATGTAGAAGAAGTGTAAAAGTTAAGTAACACTTAAGTGGACATCGGATTCGGAGGGGTTAAAATGAAGAATTAACTTTAAAAAGAGGACATTATGCTAATGTAGATATTTGAATTCAGTGGAGGGATGTCTGTGGACGAGGCATGTCTTATCGGCTTTTTTCTGTGGCAGTTATTATAAAGAAACCAGCTAAAGAAGCATACATTCAAATGTGTTGACTTCAAGCATCTTGTTGTGGTTTGCTGCATAACTTTCTCATTTCGCTTCCATCTTTTGGTCGATTAGTGCATTAATTAAATGCTTCGTTGGCAGTTGACACATCCGACACTAAGTGGTAACGATTGTAATCACATATTTCACAAAATTTCCATTTTTTTAAATATAATGTTTTTGTGGATCAGAGATATATTTTTGCATTTTTGTTCGATAATATGAAAAGAATGAAAGTTATGAATAACGGTTAGTTCGCTATGATTGAGGCATTAATACAGAAATTGTATGAATTAATTTGTATAAACAAAATGAAACGAGCTACTTCGAGGGGTTTCATGTTTCAGGTACAAACTGAATCGTCTGCTGGTTTTATGTTTACGAGAGATGAGACCGAATTCAAAGATTGATCTCACTGGTACGCGGTATTATGGACTTAGTGATCGTGTGAAGGTGCTCATTTTAGAGAGATTGCATGGATCAATGGCACCTGAGGTTAGCGTTTCAATTCATATCTTCATTTAGAGGCAATTAATATAATAGTACATGGCATATATATATATATATATATATATATATTATATATATATATATATATATATATATATATGCCGTGTACGTAACATATATGTGTAGATTTTGGCCACATCATGATGAAACGAAAAGAAACGCGCACATCCACGAAGCTAGGTTGTACTAGTGCGAGCTTGGGCTGGTAAGCTTATGCCTTTGTGAAATTTATCATTGAACAGGATGATAATTCAGGAATAGAAGATGGATTCGGTTACTGTTAAGGCCATGGCAGTATAACGGTTGTACTTTACGATTCAAAAAAAAGTTTTTTATATTCGTCCTCAAAAATGCATTAGAATCTCACATCATGTTTGTCTTAAGCAGAAAAATTTATACACTCTCAAGGTATTCTCAGATGGGAACATAATAGTGTGATCGAGAAAAAATATAATAGCTCAAAGTGAGAAGGTAATTCAAGAAATTCATGTTGGTAAGATGAGCCAAGCGAGTCAAAGTTTTTATAAGGCGAATAAAAGATGGTCCAATTGTTGATTCTGAGAAGGAAGATAGTGTTATACTTAAGGTAGAAATTAACAAACGAAACCTGTGGAAATGAGTTAAACAAACCACTCGAAGCACTTAAGTAAGACAGAATAAGACCCAAAACTTCGATTGGGCGAGTAAAAGTAGTTGCAAAACAAATAACTTTCCAGGTATAATAAGTCCTGTTCGCTCATACTATATTTCTTTTCATGTATAAAAATGCAAAGAATATTAGCATTATCGTTGTAAATAACATGGCTTTACTTGGAGATATATGCATTTCTATCACTGCTTCATCTTTACCACTGCTCGAATATTACATCTGTAGAAAGACATTAAAATATTTTTAAGTGGAGTGTGTCCATTTGGTTATCTAAGAGAACTCTTCGTTTGATTCGATCTAAACAGTTAGCTTCAAAATGATTCAGAGTTCCATAGAAAAGGAGAAACGAATTGGTTCTTTCATTTCGTTCATCTAGAAATGAGGCAGAAATAATGACATGTCTAAGAAACAGGTGTATTTTGGGCACAAGAATTGAACAGTTAATTGAAGGAATAGAGGACGTGCAAAAATGAAGCAACAAGAAACAGTGGAAAAAATATACCGCAAACATAGAGAAACAGAAAAAAGTTTATCGTTCAAATGTGGTATAGGCCGGGGTGTTGGAGAGGCATCGTTCACATTGGACGATATTTTAATATCCGTGATAAACTAACTTCATTCACATTAAAAAATATTGCTCGTAGGCATTATTAAATTGTACTGACACCATAGTAATAACGTTTTTATCCACAAAAAAAGAATTCCTCGTGTAATTTTTTCTTTCGTGCGTAGAATGGGATATGCTGTTCACTTTATATTAACCTCAGAATGAAAGCCTTTATCAAAATGAGCAATGCGGGATTAATTGAGTGGAGTGAGGGCGATCCGAACAACTTCAAATTTTTCTCATGTGGTTTCATGTTCTCGAACTACCTCAATCTTTACCGATCGGTAAGATGGATGTCTTGAAACCCCCTGACCCGTGATTAAGCGCTTGCTTTCAATACTGTCGTCCACTCCCGTAATATAAGTACTTTGATTTTTGTCCCTTCTTTTTCTGCAATTTCAAGAAAAATGGCACGTGCAGGTAGAAACCATTTTGTTTTACGAGTGGTACAGGTGAGCAGTTGATTTTATGGAATGGGACTGGGAAAGGAGGTCTAGGTTATACTTCAATGATTTGTTAACCGTAGACAGAGGGATAAAGCAGAGTTAGAGAATCTAGTTTTTCTATTTTCCTTTTGCACTTGTTGGTATCGATGAGAACTTTTTGCAGGAAATGTTGGAGCAGCCAGCCGATCTGGAGCACTTCCATCGATCAACGGACCTGAATTTTGCGATGATTAGGGCAAAGACAGGGCGTGTATATTATGTGAATCCGTATTATATTGCCGCTTGGTCGAACATTTTCCAAGTAGCACTTTTGTCTTCAAATTCGACATTCGAATTTCAGCTAAAGTGGCTTATATCCTTTGAGTTTCGTTTTGCCAGCAGATGCTGTTAGCTACAACGAAAATACGCTGAATATGAGTAATGACGGGGAAATATTCTTTAATTATTATTTTAGTTAAGCATCAGCGAAGGTGACGGTAAGAATATAAAAGATGAGAAACAACGTGAGAATGAAGTTACTGCCTTTTTTTGAATATATAATATTAGGCATTCTTGAATTCAAAACATTTATCTAGCACTGAAAGACTCCAATCGAAAATCATATCGATGAAGCTGGATAGTTTTTTAATGCTGTTATGTACGTAGCATAATACTGATGGGTGGTAAAAAGTCTAAATGAAGTAGTTCGTTGTGAAATGCAACGAAGATGGAAAGTGGACTTCCAACAGGAATAGATAGAACATTTTTGTTGATGAAGGGATATGGCAGTTGCTTTTTCCGGATATAAATATTTTAAACAAAGCATCCTAACGATAGGACCAAATTTCTTAAATAATCGTTTTCAGGTCTAATCATAATATGAAATACTCAAAGAATAGGGGTAATTTGGCAACGTTTTAGCGTTCGAGCATAATTGAACATTTTCGGCAGCATTGTTTCAGATAAAAGGGACCTAAGAAAGTCATTCATGTTTGGTGTTTGCGTTTTTTTTTCAATTCAAGGTTTCAATGCATACTGTGAATTTCTTTGCTTAAAAATTTCGTGCATTTGTGATAGGTAAAAGTTATTAATTATCTTTTAGCGTTAGCGGAATTTATAATAACGGTCAAAAATCGTGAATTTCATTTGTAGTGAAATACAGCTTCCTTTCGCCTTCTAAAAGAAAAATGTCACTATGCCTGTGAATGTCTTCATTTGTGGGAAATGAAGAGTGTTGCATTCGAGAAGTCGAACATTTTGGTCCTTTATTGGCTTCCAAAAGTACAGATCACAAGAACACATGTTCAGTGCTTGATTAGGGAAATTTCTATGATCATCTTCAAACTTGTAGATGGCTGCCAAGTTTGCTGGCTTCAAAAACATTTTAAATAATAAAGAATTTTAGCTGTGCCTATGTGTTAGTATCTAAGGTAGTGATTATAGAAGGCGCAAATGTCGCGGTTCGCTTATGTTAGCGCTGTACCTCATTAACTTGAATGGTACAGAATCCATGATAAATTTAGAAAGCCTTTGTTTACACCATTCAGTAATAAATGAAGGTCTCATTTATATTTAATGATAGATTGTGTTGATATTAACATGTCGAGGTGCACTTATTAGGGCGAATAATTAAGAGCATTGATTTTTCTTTGCTCAGCGATTGCTCAACAACTCGATGTCAGTCGAATGCCTTCTTTCATTAAGTTGTTTATACAAATTCATGGGAAATTTTCTCTCTTTCATTGCAATTCGATAATATGCGAGAGTACGACGAAGTAGGGATATTGTGACTGCGCAAATTATTGCGGGCAACTTTTGGGAGTCATCTATCCTAACTTGGGCAATTTATAGGAGCGAGTATCGACCACATCTACAACCGAAGAGATGTTCTGTTCATGTACGCATGAGGAATTGAAGGCATTTTTAATGGCTATATATCCGCCTCAGCTAAGGATAACAGGTTGGCTTTTCTTTTTATTGAACTGATTTCATGCTCTCTTCATACATGCTTTCATGCCTTTTCTCTCTTTATATATATATATATATATATATAATGTATCCTGCCATTCGCTTTTCTTTCTGATTTTCTATCACGTTTATTTTTGTTGCGGCTTTATGCAGAGTCAGAGGGTCTGATCGGGAGTAATCGGGATGAAGTTTGGTAGGGAATATCCAGGTATGTAAGGTGGAGGCAGTTGTTGTGATCGTGAAATACCGTCAGACCAATCCGGAAAGGTCAGTTTCATAGGATTTTGCTTTGGTGCTCTGGGAAAATTTCAGCAAGAGAAACTCTAGCGAATAGCTGTGTTTTGAGATAGTCCGTCAAAAAGTGAGTAAGAAACTATGAACTCGGGAAGATTACTCAATAGCACAAATCTCGAAAACAGGCCTTTTTTAACGTGAGTATGCTCGTTTTGTAAAGACTCAGATGAAACTTTTCGCATAGATAAGACTTAGGATGGGGTGTATGAATGAGCATATTACAGTGCAAGCATTTCGCGGCCACATAGCAGTCTGTGGGGGGCGGGTAGGGGAGGAGGGAGGGGATGAGGCCATTTCAGGAAGATTCAGTATATTAGGATGTGTGAAGAAGAGTTTATAACGTTACGCACTCGGCAATATATCATTGTTTTTGCTTGTCACAGAAGTTTAGCACAATATTTATTCCATGTTACCTGATATATTGTTCGACGTTTGGGCTTTCTACTGCTGTCACATTTATACTTATGAATTGATCAGTAGGTAAGGATATGGAGTTGGGTAACAACAGGTGTTATTAGGTAAGCACTACTTTCAGATAATAAGTATGTTATTCATTCCAAACCACTAATCTCAACAGATTGTTGTAGAAAAGCAAAGAATTCAGTGATGAATTATACTTCTTCAAAATGTTCCAATTCTCGGTGAAATCTTTATTTTATTTTGTAAGCGGATGGATAATCAATGAATATGAAGACATTGGAGATCGCGTAACGAGATGAGGAATGGCTTGATGAATTGATTTATTGCAGTGAGAACGCATTCCATTCTAAATGTTGCACGCATTAGTGAAATGAGATTGCAGTTAACGTTCTATGAGATGATGGATTTCTTAATTTATCATTTCGTCTTTTTTTTTTGCAAAATTCCTCGTTATATTTGAAATTGTAATAAAATCATCAATAATTTAGTGTAAGGAGCGAAATCTTATGAGAAGAGCTCAATATTAGTAGCGCTACCGCTTAGAACTACGACCACTAAATAAAAACCACAAATAATTCTTTTTTTCCCACTAATTTTTCCCACTTTGATGATTCGGCATCTGCATTACTGATCAACCCTCTTTCTGACTGGAAAAGTGGAGGAAGGAGTGATTTATTTATGACTACCTTCTTTTGTCGAAAGTGATTTCCTTGTGCATTTCAGAGGCGAATATCGGCCCTGTTCTGATGGCTGCGTGCAAAATGGAATCACCCGGGCTGCTAAGGAAATGCGCCTTGTTGCTACTTGCTCCTCATACACAGGTTCCCTCATCGATTTTTTATCCAAGCGTTTTTTGGCATCGGTAGTCTCATTTCGACGTCCTTTACCGAAGTTTTTGTTATTATTAGCGCAGTTGCGTTAAGTTGGAGACATCCAGGTAATGTTGTTGTGGAACGGGCAAAAGGTGACGTGAAGATCACCTCCGGGTTGACAGTAAGTTCACGGCATTGCGACGGTCGTGTATCTGCTTGTCCGACCTTTTACCCCTTTCTTTAGCATAAAAGTTGGTGAAGCTCAGTCGTGTACCCACTCATAGCTGACTATGCTATTCTTTGTAAGATAGCCGATATCTGCAGTCAGAAGAAATATAAAGGTTCTTCAGTGTAATGCTGTTAATCGTCTAATTCAATCTCTTTATTGCTTTGTCGTTTATACATGTTTGCATCCAACATTTTCGAGCCGATGTTATATCGTTGTTTTTGCAGCTTTCGGTATTCGTGAGGCTTTCCCTACTGGATCGATGCTTCCTTCACGACCTGCTTGACCCATGTCTTCAGATGATTCATCGGCCTGAACATCTCATTGAAATGACATTCCAACAAACATGTATGTCCTTTGTAATCGTTGTTGCATATGTCAATTCAGTTGTATCATTTTGAATGCTGGAAATCTCCTTTCCACCTAAAATAAATTCCCAATATAAGTAGTCTCTAGAAGATTGGGAAGCAAATGTTTCCGCTTTTGCAGTCACGGGATGATTTTTGAGTATTACGATAAGCCAACTGTTTGACATTTCAGTGGCATATACTTGTGGTCTGATTCATGTATAATTAAGGCGTATTGGAAGGGTTCGAAATATCGAAACCTAAACGATTAGGGTGAGCCGTTGATTTCGGGATTAGGAATCCAGAGAAGCACTAGAATTCTGAAATCAAAATAATGCGTTCGTTTTATCTGTTCAAGTGATGGGCATGTTTAATTGATGATGGGCATTTGTGCTTTGAAGAGTGGGGAATGTGGAGTAAGTGCTTACATCAGATATAAACGGAATGGATTTCAACTGAAAAATGAGAAGGGATGTACGTTGCTTCACGTTTTCATCCTAAATTATACGTTAATGGTCAGGTATATATGCTTTTCTCTTCGTTCTCATACTATTTAGGTGAAAGGAATGTTTAGATATTGGCTGATTCAAATTTTTGATGTCGTCGTTTCAGCTGCTGTCGTTCATTTCAAGTACTTTCTCGAATTATTTTTCCATGAAAATCAATTTTTCCCATTATTTATGTTTCTCTTAAAAAATCACTTTGTGATGGTGCCTTCTATTTGCTTGATATCTTCGAGCACATTTTGTGCGGTTACCGAATTCTTCATTTTTGCCGTCACTGTAGCAGGCACAGCCATCCTCAGTTTTGATTTGACAACATCCTGTGAGCATGCCTGTTCTTCCACTGTTCGCGGGTTACCTGATAGTGCAAAAAGCGTCTGAACACATATATGTCCGCTCACGCAGGAACGCAATACACGTGTACGTGCATGCACCTATGCAAAATCGCGAGCAAGCGCATGCAAACACACCTAGAGTACAAAACTGAAATCGAGCCTCTGAAATCTCTCGAAACTTTAGGATTTTGGAGCCAGAAGTCCACGGCAGATCTGATTTATGGTCTGTTATGGGGAACTGCCAAAAAGACCTTGTTTTTTGTTCTTTCTTCATCTGTGACACAGAATTTCGATGGTCTCATGTCCCCCTTTTCCTTTCTTCAAAATATTTAGGATGGCTCATAGAAAACACTGCACATCATGGCACAAGAGTCGAGGAATAGAGCAGGGTGTGCATAGAACAACGTGCGCTTCAATATGTCTTGTTAATATGATCAGGAAAGAATTTGTCTCGTTACAGATGAGTGCTTGTCGACGAGGGCACGGGCGGCAATGATGGACCGCCTGAGCGCACTGCTAAAGAACCCAGGCCAGAAACCGCATACATGTCTAAGGTTTGTTTGGTTCTCTACATCAAAAGGAAGTTGTTTCGCCCCGAACCTTTTGTGTCTTAACAACAACGGTGTATTGATCAGGGACTGCGAAGAACAAGTTGCCGTACCCTTAGCTCCTCAGTCTCGACGGCAGAGGCGGCCAGCACTGAAGATCCTCAGTGGCCCCCCACCATTCGAGAGGGTGCCGACCTCACCCTCATTGAGCGCTGATAAACTCTAAACATTATTGCATGTTTGTTAGCTTTTGATATTTTTCTGTGCAAGTCTTTCTCGATTAAAAGCCCTCTAAGTAGGAAGACATCATGAAAAGTAAAAGATATTTGTGCGATTTTGAAGTTGTGCGGGTTACAGCAGGACTCTGATGCAAAAAATTACCACAACCACGTTGAATAACATAGCTCATCGAAACGCTGTAATTGGCAGATTAGTCAGGTCACATTTTTTAACAGTTAGTCAGATCACAATTTACTGGGAATCACGAAGTTTGTATGCTTCGAGTTACAAATCTCTTCGTCACTTCCAAACATCATCGCAATCAAAAATTCCAAAGTGTTCTGCAAGATTTTGCGGAAATTTTGAATCGTTTCATCCCTTTCATCTCACATAGTGAGCGATGTGAATTAGTCGGTTGAAATTTTAGAAACATTTCACAATATTTCAATAAATTCGACTGGTCACGTCCACTCGATTTCTTAATTTTCTTTTTGCATACAACATTTTGATATTTGCCTCATCATTTTTGACTAAAAATTTGTTCGATTTGGTAAGTTTCTGGGAATGTTGTAGGAAATTTCACAACAGTGAAGGTTAATTTTTAAGTGATAGTGCGAAAGTTTGCACGACAGTTATCAAAAGGTTCAAAGTATTGGTAATGCGGACGAAGCAAGCAATAACCTGGCCAGATTCGAAACATAGGAAAGAAGGGAGGGGTCCGCTTCAAGCCAATTACTACAGAGTAGAGTTCAGGGAATTTTGAGGGATATAGTGCAAGAGCTTAAGAAAACTTCGGCGCTTTTGCCCAGATTTTAGGAGATCGGTGCTCCCACAGCGACCATTTCGGGTGTGAGCAGGTGGGGGGATGTATCCCAAATTCGATTACCACCAGCGATAGGAAGAGTGCCAGTGCACATGCTATAGATGCTTTCCTCACATTTTTAACGTTACTGTAAACTCCTGAAATATAAAGTCGCATGTGGAATATGTTGCATACGGAATCTGCACAGTGCCGATGCGGATTCCGCACCGGCATTTTGACTGCAGACGTCTAAACCTTCATGTTTTCTTTGTTTGCTAGAGTCCATACAAAACTAATCCTACGTTTCTGTCGAATGTTTTACCGGTGGTGGCATGGCATTTAATCAAATAAGTCTTTGACGGCAAAAGCTACCTAGATCTTGCAGCATGAAGCCATAATGGTCACAGTCTGTCTATCTCCCATCTGTCCGCCTGCCTGTGTGCGTGTGCGCATGCATGTTTACCAACAGCTTCCAACAAATTGCATGCATTGTAGGTATCCGATGGGCTTCATTTCGCATTTAGTGAGCAATGTCACTGAAGTATATTTGTGAGCTTTTAAACGATAACGACTGATAAGTGACCTTTTTGGAACGGATCATAGTTGTGGATTGTATTCGTGAAGCAAGAAGTGCATTTTTCCGCCCCATACAGATGTTTGCAGAGTGATATTGCAGGAAAATCCTGGGTTTTTTCGCATTCAATTTCCGCATCTGCGTTTAAATAATTCGTATAATAAATAATGAATACATCGAATTTAGAAATAGTAGAATTTAGAAAATAGGCATTCCATTGTGGTATATTGCTGTATCCTTCAAATTCCATCATCCCAATGTTTGCGGTTGAGATTACATTAGAGGTGAATGCATATGTTTTGAATTGTTCCAATTAGACCATCTCCTTCCTCTCAATCTTCGTCTGATAAATGCACATCTTCATTTAGGACATATGTTGAATTCATTTAAATGCTGACATTTACTATTTTTGAACCTAATGATACGATTACCTGAGTGTTGCAAATATTACTGGCATATTAAATTATAGGTGTAAACAGTCGAGTGGATGCGCTCAAGTGACGTGGATGTGCCCACATTGCAATACATATTCATCGGATGCATCACTTCCACGGAATCCAGCATCGAGCTCTGTAGCAGCAGTCCCTCTGGTGAAGCGGTAACTTCTGGATCTTTACTCCTCACCCCTTTTACCTACGATGATCTCTTGAAAGATTCACAGCACAAGCGACTCTTGATATGATTCCCTCGTACCCATTTCTTCAACTTCCTTTATGTTCGTTTGTCAACTGCCCTAACATATGTTCTTCTTCTAATAATAAAGTTTATTTGATATCGGTTCATTGTGTACATCATTTTGCGGCATGTTGCAGTCATTTTCGGGCATTATGCACGAAGTACTTGACCATTCTTTTACTATGTGTTGCTCTGATTATGTGCCAATGGGTCTCAAGAGGGTTCTGCAGTGAAGCTAACCGTTTCATTGTTATTCATTACGAAATTAATCCTGGTTTTTCTCCATTCCCCAAATCTAGCGATCTCTTCTTATTGAATGTGTGCATTTTTTTCTTTCTTTTGGGAAATCTTTTCCTTCTCAGTCTTGTTCCGCATCCCTAAGTCCTGTCATTCAATCCTGAAAACGGACCAAACTTAAGGTGGCGAGTTTTTTTGGACTAGCATGTCTTCTCACAGAAGTGAGGTAATTTTTACGGTAGTGTAGTTACCGACAAAAGATGACTATTTGCCCGAAACGTCACTGTTTTTGGCAATATGTGGCTTATTTTATTTTTCTTATTCTCCTACTTGAGCCATGTACGACCATTCGTTGATCTTGCTTATTTCGTCTATACAGTGTACATCTCGTTCTGTAGAAACTAGTGCGTCCTAAGAGATTTTCCCGCAGGTAGAGGATAGAAGTAGGAGAAAGGGACAGCTTGAAAATTCCAAGTGGTCGGCAGTTTGGACACTTGCTTATTTTTACCGTGGTTACATTTTTTGCGTAGACACTATCGCCTAACGGGTGTCACAGTTAAGCGGTAGTCACTGAACTGGAAGGTTGCTATCACAAGAGTAGTAAAGGACGTTGCAAGGTGATTACGAACGGTTGGTACTTATAGTGTTTGAAGGTGGTCGTCATTGTTATAAATAGTACTCAAGTTCGGTGTACACATTTTACAACTGAAACAACTGAAACACTTTCACGCTTGAGTTCGAACAGTGTAATGCTGCTGACAGCCAACAAATCACCGAAAAAGACCACGAATAATTCGATGTAGTTGATGATTGGTGCTTAGGCGGGTGGAGATTACCACCGAGGGATTGGATGGCTATAATGTTTAGAGCAGTTACTATGAACATGATATTTGTCATCGGGAGGTTTTATTTTTACCGAGTTTACAGTTTTGATATTAGAAAAAGTGATCAGAGCCTATGCGCAGCAATTAATCTTGGTCGGTCAGAACCATGTTTGGTATCCGTTATGGCTGACATTATATATATATATATATATATATATATATTATATATATATATATATATATATATATATATTTCGTTTATTGTTATATTCAATATCCATAAGAGAAAAACTGCGTTAAAGCGCATATGAAAAAGAAGCAATATAGGATCCCGGAGAGCCAACATGAACAACGAAAAGAAAAAATAGGTGTGGAAAAGAGGCTGTACATAGATTGCACAATGGAATTCGAAAGGGTAAACACAGAAAGAAGGTGTAAGACAACAATCTCAAAAATACAAGTAATGATGAGCACTTAGAATACAAGGTATGCGATAAGGCGGAAAAGAAAATAATTCAGCATACTTTGTACAGTTGAACAATATGATACCTTAAGCGTTGTTAGGTAATCATTTGTTCGTGAAAAACATGCATGCAAGTGGATAGAAATTCGGGGCATAAAGTTTCGGAGGTTTGAATATTGTCCCGTCTTGTTTGAAAATTCCTTCGATGCCTTAAGCTTTAAGTTGCCCGTAAAGGAAAGTTGGATAGGCGGGAAAGTGCATGGTCTTAAGAAATTCGCTGAATGAGCCACATACTATGCATTCTGTAAATATCCTAGAAGCACTACAGGCGAAGACACCATAGACAAATAGTTTGCTTCAAACGGTGTCTTGTATGATCAGGACGAGATCTTTCTTATTCCTTTGTCTCTGCTGTTAACTTTCGCTACTCCAGAAAACATTTGTGGTTAAAAAAGTTGAGCTTATGGAATTTTCTCATCCTATACACGGTATGGTCGAACTTTTTCGTGCTTTGTTCCACATGTATTATTTTGCTGCTTTTTTGGCTTCTAATAGGGGGTTTTTTGCCTCATTAAGTGCCTATCATGTAATTTCTGTTTCTGTACCTTCTACTTGTGCCATTCGTATTCCATAGGCTTGATAATCTTTTCATGCTACCTAGAAATACAGTAATAAGTCTATATTCGACTATCCCCTTCCATGGTTATAAAAAATTAGACCCACTGCAGGGATTCGGAAAGTCGGATTCGGGTTTACTAATCGTCTTACCATCAATATCAACAGTCGTTTATAACTCTTATTATTATATCACCAAATTAGAGCTTTACTAATGTTGCCTCAGTTTACAAAGAGAGGTTGAATAGATGCAGATACCCTCATTCATGTGGAGCGATTCAAAATATTCGATTGTTGCGAACTCCGAACGATAGAGTCCGAAAAGTTCGACCTCTACCGTTCGGTATTGGCAAACAATGACATCGGATAGTTCGTGAATGTTGCTGAAACTTGAATACAGCGGTCTTAGATGGAATATTTGATCATATGCAAGGGAAATCGGAATATCACCGTGATTGAAATTTTGAAAATTTTTCTAAAAAATTTGCTTCTGTTGCACGGGTTTTTATTTCGCGACACTCATATATGGATAGAGTAAGCCTAGATACCCTCGTTTAAGTTCCATAGTTCCATAATTAAATTCCATAAAATGGTGTTGTAACTGTTCTCTCTCATCCTATCAGAAAGTCATTTTTCGTTATTGTTGCATTCAGCTCTCAAGCTAGTGTGAACATGCCGCGTCATAAAAATGCTGGCATTTGAGAGACCTGCTCATATGCATGTGGCGTGTTTGCTGTTTCAAAGTTAATTACTTTAATTTATGAGGCAAAGAAATAAGGCACCTAGATATGCAAAAATAAAAAAATACAACCTTTCGAGGGGACTCCCGTTTTCGCATCGAACGGAATTGAAGTTGAAACGAAAGCGCGTAGTATCCGATTTTCTGCTGTACGGAAAACAGTCTGTTTTAGGAAACTTGCTTTTTGCCTGTTTTTCTTTTCCTTCTTCAACTTCTTAGAGCCGAAGATGTGGGTTTGCATATAGTGATGTTGATAGTAGGTTTGTCAACAAATTTTTGTTCACTAAATTACCTTCGATATTCGATTCGTTATCCTCCTTTCCGCCCTTTTTTTCCTTGGCGCTTTCTGTTATTCAGGGAGATAGAATACTGTTTTACATAAGTGAACTCTTATGCACTGTTGTTCCTCCTAAATTCTTTAAATAGTCTTAACCCTTCCCATATTCTCGTTGTTACTGAAATTCTCTGAAAAGCTTACAAAGTTTTAGTCGGTCAGCATTATTTGGCTTTACGATCCGCGATATATTTTACTGATTTAAAAAGCGCAGCCAATGTATATATTTTTAAATACTTCTCAGAGATTATGGTATACTAGAAAAAAATGATTACAGCAAAATGGGCATTTTAAGTTGAAATTAGTCGGTAATTTTATGGTATCAGCCGCATTGAAGAAACGATGAGAGGGCGGAGTGAGGCAGGGGGATATACTTATGTTTTCATATCGAGGCGCAATAAACGGCTATTCATCGAAAGAGGTCATGCCATCTGATTTGGTTTTTCAGTGTAATTTTGAGATCATTTTTTGACAGAGTCGGCATCCCGTTAGCATATGTTACTGCTAATTCGACATCAGTTATCCGGGTGGTCACCGATGACGTGAGACGATTAGCTTGCGACGATATGATTCGATTTCGTCATCGCTACACGTTTATTGCTGCTGCTGTTGCACTATTTGTGCTCTACGGTGTCATCCGTTCACTCCCAATTCAACGTATTGTGGTGGAACGTGAAGTTGCTTCCTTCAAATGTCCCACACATGAGGTTAGTGCTTTTAAAATTATCTCATAATCGTTTGTACTTCGCGTCTTCCTTCTGCCATTTTGCCACTTTTTTCATTTCGCTTCCTTTCGGCACATGTAGTTCATCGATCGTTTCTCTCCATCAATGCAACTGGCAACAACCATCTTTCATCTACCTCGGTCCTGCTCTTGACGCATTTATATGATTGCACGCTAGCGTACGAGCGCGTCCATTCATCCCAGATTCGGAGGTCTCGGTTTTTCTTCTTATATTTCGCGGGTACCATTCCGCAATCCGCTTTGTCCGTTGATCATCATTCATCCTTTCCAAATGAAGATTCAAAAGATAACAGCCAGTTGTATTTCCTGGCACACATCATTTCAAAGGTTTCGTTCCATATTTCTTCGTTTTGACCCTTTCAGATTTATGCAATGTGCTCATGTGCTTCATGCTTGCAAATTTGCCGGAATTTCATCAGAAATATTTATGCCGCAAAACTTTGTCTCCTTTTTTAGGAACCTCAAAAACTTTTCCGCCATTATTTCCCGATTAGAAGGCAAGACGATAGAGCAGTGCATATATCGGAGTCTTCTACCCCTCCCTTCACCCGCATTAGTTGGGGATCTCTGTTACGAGTATTGGGGAAGCTTCCAAGCAAAATAAAACGGATTGCCCACATATTTTTAAAACTGTACATGTGGAATGGATCTAGGCAAAAAGAAGAGGTGAAAGTACGCAAATTTTTTCGGCCATTATAGGTTGAATAGGTAATTGAAGTTGTGCTGTTCACATTGAGAGCGGGATTCAGACCGTTGGTATATTCCCCCCTCGGCCATCCTTCACCTAGCCATATTTGATGACATTAATAAGCACTCTTCAGCCATAATTATATGGTAAATTCGATCACATCTCTTGAATATAATGTTTGATTGCCATCGAGTGATGCAAAGTATTCAGGCAGTGGAAACGATTGGGGAGCTGCCGATTGGCTCGTTGGCGAAGAAAATATTATGCAATGTGGACGGTACGAAAAATTATAAATGTTGGCGTGACGAAGAAGATGTTTATTTGCCATTCGAAAAGTTCTTGAGGAAACAGTTCGATGCTTCAGGGAAATTTTTCAAAGGTTATAGATTTGATGCGATTTTTTATTTTGTGTTTTAGAATTTATTTATGGCTTCCGGCTTCTACCGCCTTTCCCACTTTTCTCTCTTTATTAGTGAATCTCTAGTATGATCATTTTCATTCCCTCACCTTTTCTTCGCTTCGTCTCCAACTACCTTGTAGGCACATTGAATATCTATCCTGTACTGGCTATGCAGAAACGCTGAGGGTTATTTAAATTTGCAAGGTGACCGTATAATGAAATGAAATAGGCAGTAGATTCTAAGAGAGATATTGAGTGGAATCCCTCTACTTATTTTAATCTGCAGCTAAATAGATTAACATCGATAAATGTGCACCAGTTCTGACCTGAGGTAAATACATGCATATATGTTTACTTCAAGCGTAAAAAATTTTTTCTTTTCATCTCTCGAATAAAGGAAAGTTCTGTAGTCACGGAAGTCTCACCATAACCCCGGGGGTTAATAAATTCTGCATAAAGTTGTAACTAATGGGTCTGTTTGCATGAGCTGTATTTATCAGATTCTTTTTTTCTGATGATTTCGGCTATAAAATGCAACACGATGGATTCAAATAGACCGAATTAGGTGAAGGTGCGTGTGGGTTGTTGTGTCAATAAATTCTGAGGTCGATGGGCCTGCTTGATTGTAGTTGGGCAGAGGAGATGGGAAGGGGGGAGGGAGGGAAGGGAGGCGTTCCTATGGCTTAAATTGCTAATTTCGTAACTTTAACTTCGTTGGTTCTCAAGGACAAGCAGAAAATAAAGCGTAAGTCTGCTTTGCCATTTTTTCTTTGCAAGTGAAAGTTGGCAGAGTAGGATAAAAGTTGGAGCAAAAAGTTTAGTGAGGTTGAAAGGTTAAGTGAAGTTCCATGCCATCGTCACTATAAGTGAACGTCCATAATCGAGAGGTGTGTAGGTTTGAATTAATTGATTTACTGTCTTTTTTGTATCATTTTGAATTGCTAACACACTTGATTGCTTTAAAGGTGATCGCGGAGAAGCGGATCGCTTTGAGTGGTGGACGTCCTATTCGAAAGTTCGGTTTCCCAATGAGGGCGAATACGATCCCACAGGATCCTTCGGGCATTTCGCATCATATAGTGTGGAAAGTCGGGATCGCGTACGATGCATTAGTGCTGAATATGGTCAGTTCTTTATTACCATTTGTTCTTGTTTTGAGAGCCCCGAGGTGATATGCGCTTATATGCATTCTTGATAAATGAAGCGAAGCGTTTATTAATTGCAGTCAGAACAAGAAGGGAGGGTGAACTTCACTTGAGATTACAAATGAACAGAGGACCTGATTGATTTCTCAAGGTGACATAACACATTCCTTATTTGACTGACCATAGGGATAAATGAATTATGAATGTGGTGGAATCTTGATAAATTTCACCTTTTATCGCTGGTACGAACTGTGGACAGTTGAATTCAAATCCCAGCAACAAGATATCAGTCCCTCCCCCCCTCTCCCCCCTTCCTATCTCTGCATCGATTTTGTGTTTCTGTCTCAATCAGTCAGAAAATAAACGCTCGGAAACTCGGTCTCTTCATTCCTGTTTGTTCAAAATCAAGGCTCAAACCCTACCTATTCCACCATAACCTCACCCTTCCTCTATCTCTGCTCTACGCTATTTTTCTCGACTCTTGCATGTTGCTTCAGAAACTCGTCTCACTATTCTTTTTTGTTTAGGATCAACACCTGAGGCTTCTATGCGAGATATTGCTTGTATTTGAGCTGCAGAATATTTTCATGTGAAGATTGCTTTTTTATCGTGCAATTCTGGATTTCATTTTTTGACCTGTTTATAGTATTGTTACATTTGGCTTGATTAAGTTATGAAATGGAAGGAATGGAAAGCGAGTTGCAGATGTCTTAGAAGTTACAAATTAGATAAAACTTTTCTGAAAATGTTGGATATGAACTGAGAAGTCCAGAGGAAATCGTAGATCAGTCGATGAATAATAACCTATATATTTTGGCAACTTAGACAAAGTGGTAGCTCTATTCGGCAGCCTTAGTTGTTGGTACTGTTATAACATCACTTTGACTTGAAGTTGATTTCATACTTTGTTGCTTTCTCGGTGAGTTTTTTAATGTTTTGAGTGTTTATCATTTAGTGGAACTGTGGGATTTACTCTTGTGAAAGCATTTCTTTCTACTGAATTTTCATCTCGAATTGCATCGCATCTAAGTTGCCTTCGATGAGACACTTCCTCGCCGATTTTTGATCAGAATTGTGCCTCATCAATTTATTTAATAACCTATCAGCCCAGAATATCATCTTATCACATAATGATCAAACTCAGCGTTACTGCCGCAAAAGACTCAAGAATGAGAGAATGGTTGGTCTAAAGTATTATGAGATGTAAGTTCATTCTGCTGGCTGTGTGAAGGTATTCAAGTCGAGGTTATTTCAGGTGTTCCGATGTCAACGCAATGGTCACCTAAGCCGTATTTTTATCCCATTCAAATCGCTCAGTACGCACTACAATATTACAGCCGAAATAAAACAGGTAAGCTTTGCAACTTTCATATGGAGCCATGCTTGAAGAGATTGTTGACTGTCTGGTTGAATGATCATTTTGAAGGTAAGTGACATAGAGAGAGACTCGTTGAATGCATTTCACTGCAACCAGATGTCCTTTTATCGGTAGTGAGAAAACGACGATAGCAATAACAAGCGATGTGTTCTTTCCTTGGGTATTTGATATGCGAGAGTTTAAAAGATTTGATCCTCTACTGTTTTCTGTGGCTTTGCATTTATGTTTCGAAGTTATTTTTTGGCTGTGAATAGTCGTTTCTGTGAAAAAATGTCCAAGGATTCTTGCATTTTATTAAAGAAAACGGAATCAAATTCCAGAGTAGAAAAACGGTTGAAGAAAGAAATGATCTGAAAATTTGCAAGAGACAGCGAAAAGTGCTTTTGAACAAGCATCACACTTTATTTACTTGCGATTTCGTTCAGTGGCATTTCAGTCACTCTGGGTAATATTAATTAGTTAACAGTACCTATTTAATGAGTTTATTTAAAGTGAAAATATTTCAAACGTTCTTGCACATCGACAACACCTTATGGCTGCAGTTACTTAGCAAGAATATTTGAGTGAAATTTTGTTGCAAGAAGATTTTCGTTTTTTTTTCGTTGTTTCATTTCTTGATAGAGAATCCCTGCACCAGTTCGTTTTCTTTACAACACTTAATAGAAGTTGTTTTACTCATCGAATTAGTGATACGCTGTGGCACTTATGTAAGGATTTCATTAGCAACAGTTATGTAAGGTTTGAACAGTTTATATGAGACTCATAGAAAGTAGTTGCTTTATTGTTGTAAATGAAATCTTCTGTCGGAAAATTTCCAGTCCTTCACTTAATTTCAGCGACTTTTCCCTTTTTACCTTCGTATAATTTCGAAGTTTTGTCTCATGCGCGAAAAAAAAGATCTTTTTTCATTCTTCTCCAGTAAAACATTTCTTGCTTCTATATTGTCATATGAACGGAACTTCCGACGTTGTCATCCGCATTATCTTCCAATTTTTTTCAGTTTGCCTTCGAGTCCAACTTTTACAGCTTGCGCCATTGTTATTCGCTATGCCTTGCTGTTCTTTTTTATTTATTACTTAGGTGACGAGCCAGTAGCAGTCAGCCTTGGTGAGGAGGCTTCAGAATGGGTTGTCGAGGGATCTAACACAGAAAAAGCTATTGTCCGTCAATTCTTCGAAAAGACCGTGGAATCGAACGTCGTTGAGATAATACCACAAGGTGAGTTGTGTTCAGTAAGGCTTCGCTACTGAAGGCTTCATAAAGTGCTTCCGTTGTAAGTGGCATTTGTCTGCTATGTGCTGTTCTTTTTGTGCACAATGTCCTGATAATATATAAAATATCGCAATGATTCTGCAGCCTGATGAATGTTATCATTCCATAGTAATACAATTCGAATGCTGGCATTTTCAATTTGAATTTCCATTGAAGTCGTTGGAATGCAACGATTTCTTTCGTATGACAAATTGAAATTGAAATTTTACTACATATATGAACCGGTATGCTGTTTTTTCATTCTTTTGGCTGACGTGGTAGGAGGATTCTTACGTCTCTCTCAGAACTTCCGTGTTTGAAGGGGGGAAGTTCTATTGTGGCTGTGTTATGATCTATTATTACTTAGTGGTACTGAGAACATTTATCTTGTCCATTATTCTGGCCACGTATCTTTGCGCTCTTTTATTCCCTTTAGTTTTTCCAGGGAAGCATACCGCCGTGAGACTACAGCTTAACGACAGCACGAATTTGGACGTAATATCCTTCTCATGGAAATCGAACTCCTCTGGTTCATTCACTATCACCGCGGAAATTATTCAGGTTTGCGATGTGAGTTCTTGTTGGCATGGGGAAAGCAAGAAATTCATGCAACACATTTCCTTTCTTTTTCATCTCTTCCACCTTTCGTCTTTCACTTGC
Source organism: Baylisascaris schroederi (assembly GCA_006503575.1). Taxonomy (NCBI): domain Eukaryota; kingdom Metazoa; phylum Nematoda; class Chromadorea; order Rhabditida; family Ascarididae; genus Baylisascaris; species Baylisascaris schroederi. The sequence continues at coordinate 262,685 of QEWY01000169.1, read as the reverse complement.
TGGTGAAAGTTTTTTGATATAGGAGATGCATTGTTTATCTGCATTTTTCTATCGTTATAATAAAATTTCTTTTGTTTCTTTTCACTAATTCCTCAAAAAAAGTGTTGCCTTTAATGGATTGACAACATTCCTCTATCTGTTTTGAAAAGTTGTTGGATATAGTTCACAGGAATATCCATTTGCCTGAAGAAGTTCAGATGTAAGTGTGCAGCCGATTTACTGGAATGCGACGCTTTTATCGTTGCAGCGTTAACCATTGCCTCAGGTTCGTAGATTGGCTTTTGTGTTCCCCTGTGAAAGAGGGGTAATATTCATTAGGCACTGTGACGACGCAGACATCTGTAGCTGATGAAGTTCGAAATTGTAGCCTGAACTTTTGTGAATTATACTATCAAGTCGTCAAATCACCACTCAGCATCTTTTGCAGTCTAAAACGGTGGTTAGCTTGCATTACGTTCATAGAAGTGATGGGCGATGTGTATGGCACGGCGACGACCAAAAAGAGGTTTTTTTGTTTTGGTATTACGGTGCTGTGAGTTGCCGTCGAATTGTTTTATTATTCTTTTTACCGTAGCATTTCGCTGAAGTACTTTTTATTTTTCACTCATGCACAAATTCATTCGCCAAACCTTTCTTCGCCTCTGCTTCTCCGTCTTTGCATTCAAATCACCACTCAGCATCTTTTGCAGTCTAAAACGGTGGTTAGCTTGCATTACGTTCATAGAAGTGATGGGCGATGTGTATGGCACGGCGACGACCAAAAAGAGGTTTTTTTGTTTTGGTATTACGGTGCTGTGAGTTGCCGTCGAATTGTTTTATTATTCTTTTTACCGTAGCATTTCGCTGAAGTACTTTTTATTTTTCACTCATGCACAAATTCATTCGCCAAACCTTTCTTCGCCTCTGCTTCTCCGTCTTTGCATTGGCTTTCGGAAGAGTGGACAAAATTTTGGGCGGTCACAGTTTGCAGTTACAAGACCGTTCAGTGACGACAAATCCATTTTTTTAACTTTCATCCTGAGCTTAAAACCGATCTTTTGAACTACTTCTCTTGAAAACTTATCAAAAATCAGAACTACTTCACAACTAGGAAGGATCCGCTTTTATTTTATTTTTTTTCATCTGAGATGACATAGCACTATTTTCTACTTTTTTCATCTCGCTTTCTTTTTAACGGGTCTAAGTATTCCTTCCAGTGTGTAAAAAGGCGGTTTTCTGCGCTTGCAAATTTGTGCTTGCAAAACCTATTGTCTTAGATCTTTTTTTGTGCTCTTTCACATTCGCTTTTCTCTTCTATAGCTTCAACTTAGGGATTAGTGAAGCTTGAGATGGAAAGTTATCAGCAACCTCTGATAACCCTCTAAGTAGCTTTCTGTTGATTGACCAGTTTCTGAACAAAACAGGTTTGCTTTAAAAGTTTGCACGTGTTACGGTTAGTCAGGGTGCATTTTAAAATCGTTTGGATTGAATTTCGATCAAAGCGAGCGGCTAAGCTTGGCAAAATTACAAGATATTTCAAACTGCTGCAGTCAAGTCAACCGCTTTGAGCGCAATGCCCTTCTTTCATGTTATGCTCACACCGAACGATCTTATTGGCCTTCTGGAGAGGATCGTTGTTCTGATCGTCGCTTATAAAATTGTTGTGATTCTGTTAAGTACTTAGAAATTACCAGGTTCGTTTTATCGTTGTCCATAATCTGAGAAGTTGGTTTTTCAGCTTGGAAGTTATTATTGGTGGTCGTTGGGGGGTATAATTCAAGTACACCCAATTTCGTACCTCAAAGTTTGGTGCTTCCTGAATGTGAATAGTGTGGCAGACAGATATTAGGCACTGCCTTGTCATCGTGCGCCCTGCAGATGCGCTGCAATGACAACATGATAAAGCGATATGAAAAGAATGCCGTTCTCCCTGTTTCTTTGGTGGGGGAAAGGAGGCGAGGGGTCGATCACCAATATCGATTGATTCATTGAGTGCGTTATAGAAATATGTTTTGCCAAATCATCTGACATGATTCTTCATTCGTTTGTTTGTACAGAAGAGGTGCCCATCTTCTACTTAACGGTTGCGAAGACACTGCATTTTCCTTTTTGTAATATATTTGGAAAGGCGATGAATCCTTTGTTTTGTGTTCTTAGAGATAATGGGTCTTTCATACGCACTTTTGGATATTGCTTAATCATTCAGTTTTCCTCTTTCTGTGTTTTCGGCAATATGCGAGTTCTTAGAAGAATCATGTTGCATCGTGCATATTCCACTCCTCAATTCCGAAGACATGAGAGGGGGGAGGGGAGGGAGAGGTGTGAGCTCATCTATAAAATTTACATATCTTGAGGGTCAAGATCGGCTTAATAACAATTCTTTGTAGATAGCTTATTTCTACGAACTTGGTGCATATCCAGATCCGCTCGAATGGAGATCGGTTTGCCGCAGTGTTCTGGTGGACGTGAGTCGAGCCATTTCGACGACGTCGCCTGGCAAGAAGAATCCGAATTCGGTTCAACTTCTTCCAGGTTGCTCCTAATTTTTTATTTATTTTATATCATCTACCTATTAAAAAATAATCCACTTAGTGTTCCCTAGGAATCTGAAGCGTTATTATGTTGCAATTGAATGCAGTATATCATTATATGACATGCTTACTTGAATAAGAGCCACAGGATTTCTATTTCTAGCAATCCATGTATAAGCGGCTTTTATTTAAGATAAGGAATCTATTCAACAGAACTTGTTTTATTGACGAATTAGTTTTTTTAAACATTTTATTGCATAATAAATGGGGGTAGTATTTATATGCTTAAAAGGCCATTAAAAGCCTTGTGGAGTATGCTGCTGTATGAGAATTTTTTGCTTTCTAGGCAAGCATTTGGATTCGCTATTTGCTTTAAACGACTTTGAGCTCAAAGTGGGGTTTACTTCGGAAGGTGTTTCTATTTTAGGACGCTTCTGTTGGAACGAGTTTGGCACATATGAATGTAGGCTTTAGGCAAATTTCGTTAAATAAATGCACTCTTCTGTGACTACCACTGCTACATCAACTGCGCTGCTTCCCAGGTTCCCTCAGTCAGCTTGTAGAATAATCACACTTTCATTTTGAAAATAGCATGCCCCTCCTATTTCAGCTTTGGAGGGCCTAATTGACAGTCGTCCTCGTCCGTCCTTTTTATTCTCGTTTTCCTGTTACATTTACAGTCTGACCTTGCTTGCTTGCTTCCCTCGAGCTTGGAGAATCTACCGCCGCTCCGCCGTAAGATCTACTGTAGCACCTTATGCTCTTAAATGTTGCTCTTTTCGGATGGTCAGAATTGTTGTCTTCAAACTCTCCTGCCCGATTCATTGCTGAACCTTGGTGTTATCTGGTTTGCGAGCTCCCGACTTTATTCAGGAATTCAAGATGCCTTAAGTTTCTGGGTTTGTGATCCTTTGGGTTTTAGATGAGGCAATGGATATTGGAACAGGGGCAGCCATATTCTCGTTTAGTTTCACGTGTATGTCCATGTTGACGTGGTTGCCCCGTTGGCATTGCCGAATCGTGCTAAGCTGATTCATGGCAGATGCGTTTGTTGCTTTGAGACGTATGACTACATAAACAAATGTATTGCTTATGTATGCATTATATATATATATATATATATATATATGTGTGTGTATATATATATATATATATATATATATATGCGCATGTACTTACACTTGCATGTGTATTTGTGCGTGCATCTAGCATTTCAGTACACGTGTTTAACATCACTTGGTTCCCGAACTCCGACACAGTATTATAACATGTAAGCAGTTGATCCGAAATTTTCCATTGGAACTGAACAAATTCATGTTTTCTTTATTTTTGCTTGAACGTCCTCAACAGATTAGCAAACACGGGAGTTCTTGGAAGGATAGTTTTTTTTCGGCTACGAAGCTGGTAAAACTGTAGTTGTAAGAAGTGCGACGCTAAAAAGTAAATGTAGAGGGGAGAGCAAATAGACCGGAAAGTGATGGAGAGGAACTAAGTAGATAGGGTATGAGGTCAAGCTGATCGTACACTTTTGAAGAATTTGAGATGCTGAGTAAGTTTCATTAAGAAAATATTTGACAGTTTGCTGGCGTTATTTTTCTTATTTTCCGTTTTTAGGGAGTGTTAGGGTTATCTGATCGCAACATAACTTGAACAAACCGAATACACCAGAGCTCTGAATCAACCGTTCTGATGAAGCTTTTCTTAATTTAATCAACCTCCGCTGCTTTTTCTTTCGCTTTTTTTTGCTCCAGTTTTCCAGTCTGTGTTTGCTGACTGATTTATTATCGTTTCTTTTAGCTGACAGCTGTTATGCCCACTTCCATCTTTATGATGTAACATAAGAATACAACTTTTCTGGCTTTTTAGATGAGTCGAAGATACTTCTTCGATCTTCACATTTGTTCTTTTGCAATACGTTCGTTGTAGCACGGCTAACTTTGCTTGATTAACTGTAAAGAATGTCCCTTCAGTGCGTTCCATTTTAGGAGATGTTCGACCATTGTCGATCACCTTCGAACAGCATTCATGGATTCGTAATTTGCAGCAGCGTTCTTCAGCTCACCTTGAGCGTTTCCTGGTAGCAGCCGATTGGTTTATTTCAAACCAGGACCAGTATGGTGGATGGCCGGTGCCAGTCGAACGGTATTTTTCACCCCTTTCGTGCGTTTTTTTAAAGGAAATGAACATATTGAAACGTTTCCTCCAAGCAGGGATTATGTGAGCTGGAGCATGGGTTGCCTGGTAGTGTACGAGGGAAGGCACAAAAGTTCCCGGTAAAAGATACAGAGAGTATGCAGTGTTTGGTAGAATGTGAAGTGCTCTAGGAAGTAGAGGGTTGTGTGGTTGATTCGCCAGCCTCTATTTACACATATTCGTGCTGCTTCCAAACTTATTACTTGTGTTCTCGATTGCGGGATATTTCTTACATATCAGCGGATGAAAGGTAAATGGTTCCATTCCCAATTGCCACACTGAGATCATCGTTCTTTTTTATCGTCTGGTTGTTTCGCTGGTTATATACGAGGGCGATCTGTGTTACAGGTTTGACAACAGTAAGGACTGACATCGTAACTAGACACTTTTACTAGGATTTCGCACGGACAAATGAAATTACAAGTTTCATTGTCTACCGCTGTCTCATCTCTTTTTTGTGGCATAATCAACGTATAACTTAAGGAAGATATCTGTAATTTGCCGGCAGTGAAGCTGTCTTCTGGATTGGACCAACATCTGACCTTGAGTGAGATGCTTATACTGGCCATATGAAGATTGTTCCGTGTCATGATAGCAATTATCGTTTGAAGACTTCTTTTGATTGCGTTAACATTCATTGCATGCATTCGCTCATTTCTGAACCAAATTCTACTTGATTACATCTGTTCAGCTGTTTGGCTTCACTAACTCTGATAGCCTTATCGAATCCCTGAACACAGAAAGCGCAAGTAAGAACCAAGAGTGTGCCAGTCTGACGGTGGATCTTTGCGTAAGTGAGATCCGTTAAGTTTGGCTTAGAAGAAGGGACAGTTATTCCCAAAGAATTTGAATTATATTCTCTGTGAATGTGAATGTGTTTGATGTATGTTAAAGAGGTTTACGGAGTTCACGTCAATGTTTTTGCCTTTTCAATTTCTGCGATATCTAACGATCGTTTTCACCTTGCAGTTCAATAGCCGAAAAGAGAATAGTGCTGAAAGCAGGCTGGCATAGCGCTATGGCCCAAGGACACGCAATGAGTGTGCTAACGCGTGCCTACTCTATCACACGCAATTACAAATACCTACATGCGGCTGTGAGGGCAACTTTGCTTTTTAAAATTGTACGTCAGTTTTTTGGTAATTTTTACTTTCATATGTACATCATGAGGTTACGCTGTTTGAATAAATCCTTTTCCTTCTTATGAATTTGTTCCCCTGTGAACTCGGAAATTTGGCTTTAACCAGCTGTAATTTCGCAGTTCCTCGATAAGTTGTTTTCGGGCTACATTTTTCTTGCAAATCCTCCTTCAGTGATGACATTCCTCGAATAAAATCGCTTTTCGGAGGATTTCACATAGTCTTGGTAGTCTGTCAATTTCCGCAACACCCATTTCTAACATATTTGAAGGTTTAATTTGGCTTGGTTTGGCGGCCCGCAGTTGTGAAATCGAAGTGAGTCCAGCGATGGAAACAGCATTATCGTTATTAATGAACAAGTTAATTATTCATACAGTGACGACGAATTTCAGTCGAAAGCAGTAGTTTTGGCAACCTTATACCCAGGATTGCAGGCCATTTACACTATCTAGTTTCAGTTCCCGTTATTGGCAGCTAACATGTCGACCGAACTAGACCACCTTTCCTCGCGTCTAAAAAATTCCAAGTGTATTGCCTCGTAGTTAGACACGTTATGATGTTTCACCTTATTGAACGTTTTTGCCACAGAATTGTAAATGACGCCGCATCATGATTGAGTTGTAAGCGTTAGAAAAGTTATGACGATTGATTTTCTTATATCGGTTGTTTTATTCATTGTATGCTCATGCATACTTGCAGAATGCATCGGAAGGTGGTGTCCGTAGCGAACTGTTCGGTCATGCGTGGTATGAAGAATATCCAACACAACCGGGCACGTTTGTGCTCAACGGTTTTATGTATTCCCTTATTGGGCTGTATGAACTTTCGCTTACGCCCGAACAGTTTTCTGGAGAGGCGAATAAGCTCTTCAAGGAAGGTATGGAAACGTTGAAGACGTTATTGCCATTATTCGATACAGGAAGTGGATCAACGTATGATTTGAGACATCTTGGTCTAAAAACAGCGCCAAATTTGGCGCGGTGGGATTATCACAGTGTACATATTTATTTGCTAAAATGGCTTTATAACATTACGAAAGAGAAACAGCTTAATGAAACTGCAAATCGGTGGGCGGCGTATGCACAGGGAAAACGGGCAAAGCATAACTGAAAGGGAAGGGCGGAGGCCGGAGAGGAGAGAAATGAAGTCGAAGAGGACGGGACTGTGAAAACAAACTGAGTGAGGGGGGAGGAGGGGTGGAATTTTAATGGCCAATGTTTGCAGTGGTCCTATTTGTCGTTTGAAAAACGAGGAATAATCCATTTTAAAGTTTGTTGGCAATTTCGTTGTTCGTATTTTCTAACAGTATATGTGTGCAAATGAGTGTAGGTAAAAAAATATAATTAATTTCAGAATATTGTATATTTTTGGTGTTGAGAGAATTTTAAGCATCGTATGATTTTGGAATAATTTATGTGATTATGTGAAAGGGTAGTTGTATTTTTGAGAGACCATAGCAAAATAGAAAGGCTGTATTAGCATTTGTTGGTATCTGAATACGGGAACGTAAAGTCTCTTTTATGCACAGAAAATTGAGTGGGTCTATCGAGTTAGTATTCATAAGTTTTTGGTTACTTTGTATGGTGCATGTTGTTTACGCTTAGGCTCATTTTTTTTTCAACGATCAGGTTTTCCTTGCTCTTTTACATCAAAATGTTTTTGTATAGCAAGAATTCTAATGATTACTGCAGGCCTGCGGTAAATTCCGACCACAGGCTTCCTTGGGATCGAAATTGGCTTCTTCCGATGGCAAAATTTAAACGTTGCGATCTAGCGCAACGTCTAAATTTTGGATTTACTGAAGTTGAAGCGGATGGCGAACTATGCAAAGACTGGATCAATTTCCGTTGCGGTTGTACGGTTGAATTTTTCCAAGGGGATCAAAGGGTGGATTGGCGATCAGCAGCCGGCCCGGATGCTCTAACTTTTTTCTGGAAGTTTTCAAACTTTGCGGCAGGACTCTCTTTGAAAGTATTGAAAGGCAAGTTCATCTTTCTGAAGCGTCCCTTGCTACTTCACTGCAATGTGACTGTGGGAAAATGACAATTCCACTTAACTTCCAAAAAGCACTGCTCAATGGTGTTTCGGTCATTTTTTATACTCGTTAAAGTGCTTCGCGAAAGTACATATTATACAACAGACTTTTTAATTAGTTTCGTCGTCTTTTTTGCTGCTTCATTGCTTGGTCATGATCGAATTCTTGGAGTACGCACCGCAATTGTTTGTCGGACATCAGGGCAGTGATGGGAGATACTTTAATCTCGTAGAAGTCATTTGGAAGTTAAGTGGAATTACCATTTTCGCCGTAGTCACATTGCAGTGGGGCGGCGTGGATGCTTCAGAAAGAGGAATTCGCCTTTCCGTACTTGCAAAAAGAGTCCCGTTCCAACGCTTGAAAACCTCCAGAGGCATAGTCAGGGCACTCGAATCGCTCGCAGATCGCCCATCCACACTTTCGTGCCATTGAGAGAATTCAGTCATGCAACTCTGTTTCAGCATAGCGCGCAAATAATGTACAAGCATTTTCTACGATGCAAGGTTGAATTGACAGGGTACTATTGCTGTAGAAAAAAGGAAGTGCAATTACGAAGGAGTAATACTTGAACAGAAAGACCGGTAGGCCTTCCTTCCTCTTCATCGCATTGTTGAGAGAAGTACCTTCCATTACGTCTTCCTTCTCCGGAAGGGGGTGAAGTCTAAAGTCTGAGTGTGACTGTAACAGAAAGGTAGATCGGGACTGCTGTGAAGCGATGGCATTGTGCTTAAAAAGAGGGAAGACTTTGATATGAAGATTCAGAAAATGACCTCTGAAGTTAAGGGATGGTGAATGATGTTTCATCCGTTATTGTCATGCTAGGCAGTGCTCATCGTACCTAGATGTTTAAGTGCGAAACTGCTGAGGCGGTCAGAAGTTTTGAATGTCCCACTCTTCAAAAACGAGCGGACCAAACTTTGGTAGAGGCCACACGCGCTTTGACCCGACTCAGTCGCCAAACACAGATTTCTTCGCTCCAATGAGAGGTATGGGTTACCTTGAGAGGAAAATATGGCCTCATCTAGTTGTTTTTCTCTGCTTGCTGAGTTTTTCCGGGCTAACTCAAGTAAAAAGTGTTTAGCAATCTGCTCATGCCACTACAGTGTGTCGTAAAAGCGGAAGAGGTTTTTCTGTTGTTGGTTCGGTTTGGTACAGTTGTTCAGAATATGCAGAGTACCGGGTTCTGTAGGATTGGAACATGAAGTAGAGTTCCCTCTTGCCTTTGCATAGGCATTTCCTGAAAAAATTGTAGAACCTTTTGGGAGTAGTGATTCGACTTTTTCGTCATGGAACAGCGTACGGTGAAATGTACTGCATATAATTTAATTCGTCCCATCTTTTTGGCATAGTACTAAAAAGTATTTGTTTAGCTAAACTTTCAAGGGTTAAAAGCGCTGCAAAATTCAGGACCAATTTACGGAAAATCGAGGAGGGAGTTTTTTTGTTGTAGGTACGGGCTTGGTACAGTTGTTCGGAATATGCAAGGTGTCGTGCGGATGAGTTATGCATGAGGCATGAGTGATATAAGCAATGCTGGCGAGCGTATGCTTCCGAAACGCTGACCGAAAACTTCAGTGAGCGGAGAATCAGGCGAAGCGTTGTTTGGCTTCATCCACTTTTGTCTGAAATCAAACTGAATTGGATGAAGCCTTTTTTTCCCTAAGAGCTTGTTCTGATCTTATTTTGCACCCATACGTGATGAAAACTATGTTCCCTTGCGCATTGTGTGGGAGGCATAATCACATGTGCAATCTTGATTACATATTCCCCTCAGTCTTACTCTACGGCCTGTTTAATGCAGTGATATGTGGCGATTGCATTTTGTGGAATTTCTGTTGCTATTTTAGAAAGTATAAGCTCTTGAATTTATGTGTAATAATGTACTGTGAGAGAATGTTTTCACATATTTTTGCTCATTGTTTTGTTATTTTTACTGAATGTTGTTTTCATTCTGTGAAACTTATTTCCATTGAAAGCAGCGTTTTTTTCCGGAATTTTGAGTGTGGAGGTGAGCAGCGTTGCCGGGCATAATGTAAAACTTAAATTTCCTAGGGACTGGTGGTTTTTCACTGTTCGGCATATGTGAGGTAACCGAATTTCTCTCGAAGGCTCGATAAGTTTTTAGTGGGGCTGTGAAGAGTGTTCTTCAAAATTGCTGCACTGAGACTAGAATTTGCATTGCAAGAGCCCGGCTTACAGTCACTGATTCCACGCTGTGATCGGACCATCACATTTTGTGGTGTAATATTGCTCATGTGCCATGTTTTCGTAAATATTTTCTAGGATTTTCATATTTTTCAGCGGACTCGAATGTGTGCTATGCACTCCTAGTTCGCTTATGGCTGTTAAGATTGGAGAGTGTTACAAAAGAGATCTGCAAATATTTTGAATGAAAGAGGTTAGAATGTCATGTAAAATGGGAACACCACCACTTCCATCTATATTTTTTCACTGTTGTAGCATTGTATCTGTGAAGATATGACTTTCATTGACCTCGGGAAGGCATAATATGAAGGTGCAATCACAGTGGGGGAGCCGGGCAGCAAGAGTGACTAATATCTCCAAGAAATTTTTACCAGGATATGAAGGGGAAAAACGTTTAAACATATAAAAAAAAGAAATTATGAAAATTTACGAGGTCGTCGTTCCTGGCACGCCCCGCATATTCAAAATTTTCAGATTACGACTTTGTAGAATGTAGAGGATTCATTACCCGGAGTCAATGTATGAAAACAAGATTGTTCTGTAGAGACACCGGAAGCATCATAAGAAATAGTTGTTCCTTATCACTCTCTCCAGTCTTACATTTTTTTATTTATTGGCATTTTTTCACTTGCACTCAATGTTCAAAGCGAATTGAATGTACCGTAGAGGATCGTTGTGTTGTAATATACATGCGTGTAATATACATGTGTGGTCTACAAAAAAGGTGCAGGTGTTCTTCGTCGTTAGCCTTTATTAGGAGTTTTGTATGTAATCCAATGTATAGGAAATGTTTCCGACGGGTAAACTTTCATATATTAGATAGTTGTTTACATTTGTTGCGGGATTTCGTCGTCAGACGAATGCTTCAGTTCACAACCAAAGCAATGAGCTAAAAGGGAAGAAGGATTTTTTGATGACTAATGAAAAGGTTGTCGACGGATGGCTGTGAGTGTTCACCCTCCTACTCACTGGGCAGATCGAAAACAGTAAGTGCTTTGAAAGCACGTAAGTGATAACCAATCGCGCCTTTTTGTGGCGCTAGTCTGAACAAGATCTGCACTCTCGTTGACGTTATTTCTCGTCGCATCTAGGTTCTCTCCTTTTGACGTCTTCCTACTCCAGTTGAGCCATGATTGAACTTTATGATACAATTGAATGGGTGTTTACTTGTGTTTTATTTTGTTTATCTTACTGTAGGTTTTATTGCTGTAATGGATGATCGAATTTTTATTGCACCGTTTAGGGCAGGACAAATTATCAACGGTGCCCTGATCACTGTTTTGTTTTTTTAAGAGGGTGTGAATTGTATTTTATTTCTGCAGACGTTAACTGAGATTGTAGCCTCTCCCAGCATCAGTGATAGGAGAAGTTAGGGGACAATTGAGAGCTTCACCGAACGTTTCCATTACTCAGATGAACTGTAGGACTTTTGTTAGGTATGAGAATATCGTTATAATTTAATTAAATGAAAAGACTTTCAGTTGATAGAAATGAGTTTATTTTGTCGTATTATGAACCGCAAACGAGTCTGCATGCTTATAATAGCAATATTGATATGCTATTCTGTCTTGCCAAAATGTCTTGTTTCTTTTTATGTGTGTGTGTTTCGATTGCGATTATGTTATTCGTTGCTCTGTACACCTTGAATAAAATGCAAAAGGTTTAATTACCTAAGTTTTAGATTTGGGTAAGAAGAACGCCCGGAGGAAGCGAGACGGGACAGTTGTTCGAGTGAACAAGAACGGTGGAAGAAATCCGGCGACTCAGCGGAGCTGCGACGGTCGAGAAGATGAAGAGGCTAGTTGAGTTTTGTGAATTTTAGCATATATTGGCTGCCGGGTAAAAGAAGGTCCCGGCAGTCAATACGCTTATCGTTTTCAATTGGAGCAGATGGAACGTATCGTTCACTTGAAACAGGTGAAGTGTCTTATGTGTGCGAACGTTGTATGTTTAGGTAGTTTAGGTAGAAAAAATAAGTTTAGGTAGAAAAAACATGTACTACTCGCTTTTAAGGCCTGGGTCGTAATCAGGTTATACCTCTTCGCTCATTCCGTTATTATGCGTCGATCGAGGCTTGTAATACCTTGCAGTAGGTGGGAATTATATATTTGGGTTGCGTCGAAACCTGAAAGGTATGCGCGTCGAGCAGTGTGATGTTATGTGCCGGTGCCGTGGTGACCCCATTCCGACGCCTTGTACTGGCAGCAGCGACGTCAACATTCCCCCTTAACTGACCGCTGCTGACCATTCGCAATCACCTTTGTCCACTTTTTGGCGTAGTTGTATTCGTGAAGTTTTGCTTTATAGGTTATTCCTTATTCCTCGCCTGCTCTCTCTCAGCTACTTTGTGTCTTGAGCCTTTAGTTTTATTATGCATATTTCTTGTGGTATACCTGTGTAGGCGTCATCGACTTCTAGGTTTCGAAGAGGATTGGGAGAGGGGGGGGGGGAGTTACGAAAGGGAGGAGAAGTTGATAAGGATGCCCTCACGCGAAGATGAGTAAAAAAGAGGAATGCATCAGAAGCGTTGTTTAGCAAATTAATAAACTCACTATTTAAAAGTGACATTCCATTCTATTCATCAGAAACTGCAAAATTTGCTCGGTTGATTGACGGGTTTTCGTTAGAGAGAGCAAGTGAATTTGAGTTGTTGTGTATTAGGTAATGCGATGTAATGAACATGTTCAACGTCAGCATTCATACTGACTCCTGTTTTTACATCGGACGTCGTTGTTGTACTCCCCGAATGGCACTCGGGAAGTCGATTTTCTGAAACGGGTTTCTTGCTGTTGGGCAACTTGTGCATAGACACACTGTAAACGCTTGATGCTACCATCTCGCCACTACATTGTTTCCCAATTTTAAGCAGTCTTCGATTGCTTCCCTAGGAGTTTACAACTCTCCGATCTTAATAAAATCTTATGCATTGTACTAAAACGTGATGTTTGATATCAGGGTCAAATTTAATATAAACTAATATTTGCCGTTTTACTGACAATAGATCCTAAGCTAATACGATAGTTAAATTATCATCTCAGCTGTCGTTAAATAGCATTTTTAGCGCTGGCCAGTGCAGCGTACTATGCAGTAGTTTTGTATAATCTTTTGGTTGCCTCAGCAATGGTAGGCCCTTTCGTATGCAGCCAACCCATAGACGTACTAAAAGCGGTCAGTTATGTGCAGGTTTTCATTTATTACCAAGTTTCTCGTTTTCTTTTTGAAACTCAACAAGACATTCATTCCGTCATAGCGCTAAGGATCCCAAGTCTAAACTAGTTAAAAGTGATGTTTTTTAAAGATTATAAACGTATATATATATATATATACATATGTATATATATAAAGAAACAAATAAATATGCACGTTTATATTTTTTATTTTTAAAATGCTATGTTACATCCAATTACAGCATGCCCATGAGCATAAAGAACGATAATACTACATGAAGGAGCATCATTTTTAAATTGGCTTTTAACTCAGTTGCGAATTATCGTGTGCGACATAATGCTTAGCGTGTGTAACGCTTACATTGTATGCCGTCATCAGAATGGCTTCGATTAACCTCGCGCAAAGGATTAATGGCCTCCTAATAGACTAGAAACAGGATGAGAGGAGGGATTCATTAATGATGTCGAGCTTGATGTGGGCTTTTCAGCCTTGATACACGCATACTTATTCCCGGTTGCACGTAAAAAATATGACTGCTATAGGTAAGAAAAATTTCCTCATATTTGTGCAATAAAAGCGAGCCCAAATAATTGCAGTTTCATTTTCTTTTCGGTCTATCGAATAACGAATGAGAAACCATGTCGCGAGGTGACAGAAACGAGTTCTGTTGGTCGCAACTTCACTTTCACAATGTACCTATGAACGAAAAATGTTTTCACAAATATCGTTGCCGTGACAAAGAGGCATATACGTGAGTACATTTCGGTCGGCTTGCTGAGATTTTTCGGCATAAATGATTGCTGCGGAGAGCAACTTTCAGTACAATTATAAATACGAGATTTCCATTATTTCGGCAAATATTAGCGATCATTGTAGTGTCCTAATGATTGGATTCAACGATTGAATTCTCTGTTAAATCAGATGTGCGATAAACAAGAATGACGCCAAATGGCATTTACGTATTGAAAAGCACATTAATTATTTTGCATATTTGGATGGCAGTGTGATTTGGACAATGGTTGAAAGCCAAAGGTTTTAAATGCTCACTGTGGCAACTGATATTTTACACTTTCATGAAAATACTTCCACTTTCTGAAAGTGTTTATGGTTCGGAAACCTTCTGTATTCTGGTTGTTTATTGCACCGTATGCTTATTTTGCGTGGATTCTTTCAGACGACGCTCATATTAATGGCTTTGAATTGGTGCATCCTATTCGCGAAACCTATGATATTGTTCTTTCATTTTCGATATTTTAGGCTTACCACTGGGGCAAATAGTTGGCCTAGTTCACTCCCATAGTCATTAGTTGTGATATAATTTAATAGGTCTTTCAGCGGATATCGGCGGAAATCCGCTCAGAACTCGCTTTAAGATACTAATAAGCAATTTGATGAAAGTTTACTCCGAAGTAAAGACTTCGAAGTGGTCTTTTTGCATGTGAAAATTTATGGTCTATTGAATTAATTGATTAAATGCCAAACGTGTATGTGTTCCACCGATTGGTAACTATGTGGGCGACTATTTATATAAGTACTTTTTCTGGTAGGCATTAAAATACGTTAATTAGATAAAAATTTGAATAATATTTGTGAGCGTAAAGGCTCGCGAAGAGTAAAGTGTGGGCATAAGAAATGTGCTTATAAAGCTGCGTAGACGTTGTATTTTACTTTTAGTAATTCAATCTTTCAGCCTGACTTCCGGAAAACTTCAGTGCGGACATTTTTGAGACCGAACTCGCCTAGCAGTCTCTAGGTTCAGACAACAGTAAACAATATCTGTCTATATTAGTATTAAATACTCTGTGTTAGACCACATACAAGAATGTAATTTACACACTTAAAGGTGTTTGCAACAATTTCCGAGTATTGCATATTCATAGATAGCCTTATTGGTAGTGAGCATTGTTTATTGGCGCTTTTGTGGATTAGTTGGTTTATT
This sequence comes from Baylisascaris schroederi, assembly GCA_006503575.1. NCBI lineage: Eukaryota > Metazoa > Nematoda > Chromadorea > Rhabditida > Ascarididae > Baylisascaris > Baylisascaris schroederi. The sequence continues at coordinate 247,496 of QEWY01000169.1, read as the reverse complement.
GAGAGGCATTAGTGAAGTACACATTGTACCAGCTCCTTTGGTGTACTTTCATGACATCACAAGTAGGTATGATTAGCATTCGTTTCAATATTGCGCTCGATAATTGAATTTGTTGAAGACGCACTAAAGAAGGTCTTTTGATACTCAAATTTATCGGCGGTTTTCTGCCAATATTTTTTGTGATTAATTTTGTTTTTATGTATGCGTTGCAGTATCAAATCTGCGTGCGAGTTATCAAAAAAGAAGCCTCTTTGCTGCGTGCGACTTATCAAAAAAGAAACCTCTTTGCCCTTCGCTTGAATTCTGAATAATTTTCTTAAGTGAACTTTTGCGAGATATGTCTTGGATTCAATAAAATCTTTTTTAATAAATTCTGTGTCGTTTCCACCAATGATTTATGTAAAGTAATGCTTTTGCATATCTAAACCGTTATATGCTGTTAGCGTACGTGATTTGAGGAAAACGAATTTTTCGTAGAATGTCTGTACTTGCGGTTACATCGGTAAAATTTTGTTGATATTATTTAGCTATCTTTCATCTTTATTGTTGACTTGAAGCCAGTCAGTTATACGTAGATGAGAGGCGTACAGAAATCATATCTTGTTCACTCCTTTAGAACTCTTCTCCACTTGTGCAATACTGGGGCAATTCGCAATCCCTACTGCGAATCTAAAGGAGAATCGTCGTTGTTCCTTTGCCACTACCCTGAAGAGCCTGCATGTACTCGATGTTGTTTTTTGGTTAGCTCCCGCTTTAAGCTCGTATGAGCGAAAGTTTTCTTTGGTCCGAGAAAAATAAATGCTTACAAATAGAAAACGATTCGAAATATGGTGGAAATATCAATTCCCCAGTTTTCCATTGATGCATAAAGTGAGAGACAGAGTTTAACACAGTAGTGGAATATACTTAAGCGTGCGCTTGTATTCGTTTGACATGTAAGCAAAGTTACTCACTTCGAAAGGACGAGATAGGAATTAATCCTGCTCCCTTTATCCATATGACGGGTTTTGAGGGAAAGTTCGAGGAAGAGGCCATAATCAGAGGACAGATACCAAAAAAATGGAATTATTGTGAAAAATGGAATTTATTTAGTGCGGAAAATGGAATTTATTTTTATGTGATGGAATTATTGCGGAAACATTAGTTGCTGATCGTATTTGGAAGTCGAGACATTAGTCACACTCACAATTTTTTTGCTATCTGTTATGGAAGATGGTCGATTCGGCGCCGGCGACGTCACAATTTATGGTTGTTTGCAATTTGGGCGCAGCCATTGCGGCACTACACTTGCAAATCACTAATTTCCGTTTCGATTTTACGTAGATTTATGATATCTTCTCTTCCTCAGCTAGTCACTTGCTGCTTCATCTAGTGTGCAGTATAAGCCGCTGTTTAGAAGCGGGAGAGTGTCTGCTCGGCCTCCTTTGAAGTAGTAGAGAGGTTGAATTTCATGCTTGCATAAAGCAGGAATCACGGAGAGTATTAAAGCATATTTGATGTTCACTTAGTTGCTGTCCGGGTTGATTTTATCAGATCTCTTCAAAACATATGTAGCTCATTCAGGCAAACCACTTTCTAATCGATTTCTGCCCTAACCCATCACCTGTGTCCTCTATGTGCTATTGTTAATCAACGAAGGTGTGAGCCACGTGGTGATGAGAGTGCCTCAATGCATTTGTTTGAAACGATCAAACCGACTCTATAAGGAAATGCTTCATCAAGCACGAGTAGATTCCACTAAAATGATGCCGCTAAGGGGCTTGCAGAAAAACCATAGATACGTTCTCTCAGATTCTAAAACCCAATTTTCTGAGAGGGAGGAGGGAGAGAGGTGGAGTTCTTGAGACTGAAGGAGGTGCTGAGGCGTAGGTTGTTTTTGTTGGTAGGACGGAGATGACTTTCACTTCAAGATTTGGTGTAATAATAGGTGATACGACATTAGCCGTACAAGTTGTCGCTAGCAGTTGAAGGCTTAGTCCTAGGCTCAATTTGTATTTAGGCTACATTCCAACGTCGCACTTTAAATTTTTGTGCCATTTAGGACAGCTTTCTTCTTTATTGCACTATGAGTGCGTAATTGTAACGAAATGAGCTTTTTTGGCCTCAGTTTCCTTCTTAGTTTTGGTGAGGCTATTGTTTGTTCGATAAAGAAGGGTTTATTGAGCCGAGGGCTTTGTTCGAAGATCTTCGGTAGGTCAATGTTTGATAAGGCTGGTTGCTTATGTACAGAATGTTGAGCAGAGAAAAGTTGCAGTTCTCCAAAAGTCTGTGGTTTTAGCTCCCTTCGGTTCTTTCTTTATCAACATTTTTTCCCGAAGTGCTTGCGGTATGACGACGTCATATGTGCGAGTTTTCCTATCTGGCGCCTTTGTGCCCGAAGCTTCGGTCAGCTGACTGGAAAAGGTAGGATGTGAAGTTTACGCTGCATAATTCATGGAATAGTCTTTTAAATTCACTGACACCAGCTGGAAACGAGGAAGCATTCGGATGAGAAGACTCCCGAGAGTGGCAACTGCTAAAAGTCTGGGATAAGGTAGTCATGGATGCCGGATTCATAGTTCACGTAATTTCGCAGATTGGAGCCTGGCATTTTTCATATCCATTCCCGATGATGACTTTATGTAATATAGGTGTGAGTGTAATCAGTAGGCCAAGTTTTTTGAATCAACTCGGCTAAATTTTTGAGACCGAAATTTAGTTTCGTCAACTCACATCCTTTGCTTTTTCCAACGGTTATCATGAATGGTCCAAACAAAGCAAAATTTGGTTGGCTCAAGCCTTTGCGGATACTAAATTCCAGTTTTTCATGTTTCCGGATGGGCTCTAGCCACTGCCGCAGGAGACAATTCTTAGACATTTTTGAAGGCGTTTAAGTGTTAAACAAGGGCCAGTTTCTGAGAGAAGAATTTTTGCACATTTAAATTTTTATTCTCGATAACTCAGCCTTGCTTTTCCGCTGAACGTAAACAATCATTCAGCTGCATCCACTATTCCAAATTAGTACCAATCACTTTCTGTTCTGAAGTTATGGAAACTTGAAATTGCCATAAAATTGGCGAATTGTTCTTTTTTGTCAGCAAGAAGATGCGCTTCCGAGTGGTATTTTCATTGGAGTTTTGAAATGCCTACTCGATGATGTAATAAAATTGATATTCGGCCATATTTTTTAAATATTGTTATCTAGGTATACTTTGAAGCACTCGGCTTGATGAGTGCAACTACATAGAGAACATCTAATTCGGGCACACCTAGCACGCTTCTCACTTAATTGATTCTCGAATCACCTTTCATTAATCAGCTATCTGATAGCTGCGCTCGTATTGCTTTTTCTTTTCTGAAAATTAGGCACACTACTGTTTCTAACGGCTCTATACATTTCGAGTGTTCGATTTATTTTACTTCTTTCTTATTTCCATTTTTTGCTTTCTGTTTTCATATCTTCACCACATTTACACTACTTTTCGTATATATGTTGTATAAACTCGAACCCCTTTATGCTGCTTTCATTTTCATTCACTGACATATGTAACAATATTTCCTCTTCGCAACTTTTCGGCGGTGGCGATAACATCATTACTGTCGTTTTTTATATTTTGTAACAAATTATAACTATTTGTGGCTATTCGATGATGGATAGTTAGGTTCATCCATGCACAGCAGATGCATTCATCATTTGTGATCCTCCCTCTTATTTCCATAAGAGAGGGTCAAAGAAATTTTATATGCCACAAGAATGTGCCTATTTCTGTCCACCTGTCTTCTTCTGTTTTGAAGAATTTTCTAGTTTATTGCTCATTTTTGGAATTCGACATTTCGTTAGACCTATAAAAGAGGCCGACCTGAGCATTGGAATGACTTTTTGTGCGAAAAAAAAAGAATCAATTCACGGCGATAAATTTGGGGTCTCATATTGCTCGAACATATTCAACATGAACATGCTCGACGGCTACGCTTCAGTATGCTGCGCAAAACAGCTTAAAGTTTTCATTGTTTTTCATCTCTTATAGTTTTATGTAGGAAAAATAAATTGAAAGGTTTACATTGCTTTATTCATCATGTTAAATTTAAATATGATGCGATGCTAGAATGTTGCTTACTGGTCGGATGTTACCCGTTGCTGCAAATTTTTATTGAATTCCGAACAAGTTGACTAGTGAAAGTCATGCTAATCCTTTTCGCAGTTTCTTGATATGCTTTTTTATTATAAATATGCCCATCACGCCAACAGTTTTCGTAATTCGGCAAGCTGCAGTTGTCTATCTAAACGTTTTTGTCGAGGATTATATCCAAAAAAATTCACGTATCCATGAAGAACTTAATCGTTCCGCTAAATATTCAAAAAGAGTGAATGACAGAACTCCTATTAATGCATTTTTCATGGAACTTATCGGTTTTGCGAATCTCAAATCGAAAACGTTGACTTGTGAGGCACATATGATTAGCAATAGAACAGTTTACACTCATAGAATTGATGGCGCATTTGAAAATTACTCCCGTAATTCATGCGTTCAGATGTGGTGTTCCATTTTTCGACAAAATTTTTCAGTTGTTTTACCGCAACTGGTAAAAATTTACGGATCGCATTCCACGTTTTTAAACCTTAATCGGAGCGAGCGGAGAATAACACTAAGACACTAGCACGATATGCGCTTTTTCAATTTCGCCAACCGGTCAAAGTTGTGGAAATTGTTTAACCGATTTCTCAAAAAAAAGTACTTACTTTTCAGCTTTCTTCCTTCAGGTTGACGACGACGTTTTCTCGACCGCAGTTCCCGGACGCATTAAGCTAACTGGAGGCGTAGATAGCAACGAAGTCCGCCTGATGAGCAGCGTCGGAAGAATTCGATCTCGACGTCCATCCCTCGTCGAATGGACACAAAACATAGTCAGTTGATTCTCTATTGCTCTAACACATTGTACCTTTTGCCTTTTGTACTAATAAATTCATCGTTCCTTCTTTCTTTCTCTCTTTTCTTAACCAGATACGATTCTGATGAGGAACCACTTCGTAGTGTCACAACAAAATTAGCAACATTTTAGAGAAAGTGCGTATATCACAAAGTGCGATATAGTAAAATGATTGCACTAAGTGCAACATGAAATACACAATGTAATGGTCTCTCACTCTGTGTTTACACTAGATGGATCTATGTATGTACGTACAGGGTTTAAGTATTCATTTTCCTTCATCACTGAAATCAAATATCCCATCGTACTGACCACACCAATTCCACTTCACACTTGTTTCGAAGCATTTTGTTTCCTTATTGAAATGCCACTTTGCATTTAAAAAAAAGAGATTTTTTGTGAAGTAGCAGTGCTTAAGTTTGCACTGAATGATAACACTATTACCTTAAGTTCTCAAAGTTTTAAAGCGGTCATTGTTGTCGGTTCATATTAACAAACGATTTCCATCACACGGGATAGAATTTCCAAATCTTGAGAAGCTTTTTCTGGGGGAAAACTGTCCTATCACATTCACTGTGGAAATCCGCCCTTGCGATCCTGTTTCGTAATTAATCAGACACTTGATAAGAAATTCTCACCGAATTTTGCTCGCAGAAGTTCAGAAAAGAGGACTTCAGTGTTCTTCTTGTCTAATCATTGTGTGCACCGGCTGGAAGTTTTTGAGCCTTGCAAGTTCTTATTTCTACGGTTTTTTTTGGCATAGATCCACGTTATTCAAGTTCCTATTTATAATGTCAAGAGTAAACTCCTTATGAATATGAAATCACTCAATCGATATTCGTTCAAAAATGCGGAAGACAAAAACAGTGTTGCAATTTTTCTGTTAAAATTAGATTCGATGTTTGTAAAAAGGGAATATTTTTTCTTTTGTGAAATTCCTTCTTTGGTGCTCAACGAAATCATCGTTAATTTACGATGGCCTGGTTTCGATACGAATAGGGTATCTAGATGGTGCGCTTTTAGAGGACCTGTTACAATGATTGCCAGCCCAAAAATTTCTCACCCATTCGTTAATTTATGTGTGGAACTTCGAGAACCATTTTTTTTGATGCAACGATAGTACGAATGTTCTCATAGGTTATGTTAGAACTGAACTTTCAAGTGCTCTTTATTATCTGCTCTCTGTTTTAAGTAATTCTGAACTAACTGTTTTACGTATTATAGTTAGGCTATATCATCTCCCCGTTTCTTTAAATCCTAAAAAATTAATAGTCCATTAACTTTGTAATAGCTAATATGGTCACAGTATGGCGGTGCAATATCCCGTCTGAACGGCAAAGTGGAGCTGAGGTAGCCAGTTAAGCAAGGCATTTTTTGCGATTAGTAAACAATTGTAACAATTAGCAGTAACGGAATTGCCAGCGCAGTTTATTTGAATAACAAATAGCTGCATAAATAAATACGTCTGCAGCTATTGACTCCTCATCGCCTAACATAGCGCTTGTGACCACCCACCTACCTGTTCGTCTCTCTCTTCTCTATCCTCTACACTCTCCATCCTCCACCATGCATTTCTATTTGTTACTTTGCATTGCTTTTTTGATACGTCATAATGCATACAGTGCATGCGGATTTTCGAAAGAGACTGCACCACGCGCGATTTGAGAGAGGTCTAAAGGTCTAGCTGTAACAATGTTGGATCATGTGGTGTTATTCGAAGGATGGAAAGTAGATTTTCATTGCTTGCATTAAATTTGTTACATTTGGAAGAAGCTTGCAGACTAGTTGAATCTATCGTGCTCTCCAAATCAACAGTCTCTAGTTATCCAGTTTAATTCGTGACCCGGAAGTCCACAAAACAAGTGAGGGCTTATTTTGAAGTGCAAAGTGCAAAAATTTGCATTTTCCAATACTTTTTAAAGAAAGCTTTTTCAGGAACAATTTCGGATATCTGAACGAAATTTTCAAGATGAAAATTCCAAAAGTAAACTTCAACAGATACTTCACTAAAACTCTTCAGGTTGAGCGCTCAAACTACGAAAAAAATTGGTAGTTTCAACTCAAAAACTGCAACGTAGCGTTAGGGGAATTTATAGATAAAGTGATGCGCTATGATATAGTAATACCTCGGATACATGTACCATCTTACCTTCTATACCCTTTCACTCATTATACCTCTACCTCTTTACTCACTTTCGCTTACATCCACAAGCTTCAGAAAAGGATAGAAACATTCAAACATGGCGAGAATAGTTTAAACGCATTCTTGCATGAATCAGGTCAAAACGAATTTTTGTGGAAATTTGCATGAGCGATCGGATTATTAACAGCATCGAGGCATTACTTTGCATATTCTTTATTTGTTGATGGCATACCAAACTGGTTGATGAGATGAGCGGAGTGCAAAAAGCGCATATTGTGTCATTTCCCCTACCACTGGAGTAAATCTTTCACTATACAGTGATCATGGCATTTGACGCCCTTTATGGGAGAAGCTGTCTCATTTGATCCCTCACTTTTTCTCCATATTTTGCGCGAGCGTTGATATGTTACATTGAAGTGCAGGAGTGCATATCGTGTCTGTGTGTTTTAGCACGTTTTCTTTTCGTTCGTGATTGCCTCTTGAAAATTTTCGCTTGCAATGCGCGCTATGACGATGTGGTGTTTTTACGTTTGTATGGCGCTTGGATATGCGAGGAGGAAACACCCAGCGTTGAATTTTTTTAAAGTTTCAAACGTTTCACGTAATTTTCCTTATGTGAGGAACATATAAGTGCAGTGATCCTGACAGTGAAAAAATTACCAAAAAGGAAGCTTCAGGTGGCGAAACCTAACCACGTGGGGCATTCAGTAAAATATGCCTTTAGATAATAATATGATATCTTTTACATGGTTGATCCAATTCTTGTGCTCTTTTCAATCTCAACCTTCTTTCGGTTTATTTTGCACTTATAGAATCATGCAATTGTTTAAGACTGATGACTAATCACGTTTTGTGTGTATAAGGAGATACATATTTTAATTTCTTTCAAGCCATGAATTGTTTATTTAGTCTAATTTATACCACTGAGCGGACCGCTGAAGCTATTTTTAAACTTTTCTATCAACTCTGAAATAAGTTATGGCGCTCTAGAAGAGTGATTATAGAATTCGTTTTATGACCGTGAATGAAGATAGCCACGGTAACGATAGCGGGTACTAGGGTTAGCCTTTCTCCATATGCGTACCACATAAGGCGAAACACTGCGATCGATGGATGAGCTGATGGAAATTGAGGTTGTCGAGGTCATCATTTTAGCTGTTGAGGAGGTGTGTCACTTCGACAGTCACCTCATCGTTGTAAATATGCTCAGGAATCCACGTCCAGTTAGCAACGGGGTTGAATGGATTTTCGTTCGTTGGGGCGCGAAATCCACAAAACGAACCCTTTCTTAGAGATTTATTTGAGAGAGCATGCTTGCTCATCAGTCTTATAGTCAGGCTTTCGATTTTTTCTGTCGATGAATTCATGCTTTTGGTAGGGAAGCTCTCAGGAGCTTTAGAAAGATTTGTAAGCGATATTTGAAGTGCGACTGACGTCCTGATGACAAGCACTCAATGCTAGAACGAATATGCTGGATTTTTTTGCACGTCCATTGAAGTAGAAAGTTATCGATAATAGGCTTTGAAGTGAATTTGCTGAAGCGTAAGACGAGTGCGGTGACAGCCTGTGCTATGTGAAGTGGCATATTCTGGTGCAGTTTAATAACGTCCATGGAAGTAGTCTAGTCCATCGTTAAAGCGTTGAAAAATTTAGTCGTTCTCGCAAGCTAAAGACACACCTCAAAGTTTTTTCATTTTGATAATTTACAGTTTAACAGGTTTCTTTTCACAAGGAGCCGCCACCGATAGGGCCAAACAATTAGCACTGCAATGTAGAATAACGAAACTGAAAACGCGGCAATGAGTAAATATTTAGAGGGTAAATATTTAGAGGAGCATGCGTTTTTTGAAATGAATGATCCGGCTAAAAATATTCTTTTGTATTCAAACTTAGAGGAAATATTCAAATATATGAACGCTTCGCAATTCGCTATCTGAAAAACACTGGGCTTCATAAACTGCTGTATCATACTCAGCTCACTAGATGCATAATATTCATTCCACTCATCGAAATGGCAGTCATCTCAAAATTAATATGAGAATTCCGCCTTTCTTATTTAACTGTTGCCACTCCCACAGAATCGTTTTCTATACACGCTATTCGTATAATGGTTACTTTTGAATCTCACAAATTTCCACCTTTTTCATATTTGAGACTGCAGCGGAAAAAGACAGGGAGTCGTGGAGAGGGGTAGGGGGTTAGCGGAAGAATGAGTCCTTTAGATGATTGGACTTATTACTACTTCTTGTTGTAGCGTTCACAACTTTTATAATCTCTCTCGAGGAGAGTGTTAAGAACATGTTTGTTTTGCAGCTTGAGTTGTCAGTTATCGACTCTTTTGCAGCAGTGTGATTAATCCCAGCGAGCACATTAAAAGTGCTCAATGATAGAAATGTGTTCAAGCGAACGCATTGGTCTCTTTCTAGCCTTAGAAATTGCTCTCCTTTTGCTGAACACAAATTACTACGAACTATTTGTCCACTGAATTCATTGCATTGGACGCTCACTTACGACATTCATTCTTATTCGATTAATAATAGCCGGCAAAACTTTTCTGGATTCATATCTCGCTCTATCTTGATTTTCATTTTCTTATTGAGAACTTTGATGCATGTAGATTCAAATGCCGATGAGGGGCGATTACTTTAAACTTTTTAAAAATAAAGCTGAAACTTTGAAAGCGGAGTTCGCACTTTTAATGCTTTATGGTTTTTAAGCAGAAATAAAATTGACCATAAGAAATATGGCGGTTAAAACAAATGAACTTACTAGATGAGATTAGGGGATTTCTCTTGTTGACTCTTGTTGTCTTATATCATTTATTCGGCTGATATAATGAAAGCTTAGAGCAAGCATTGAAGATTGAAGTTGATTTCAATTGCTTGCAGTAAATTCTTGTCTGAAAGGTTTCTATTTAGTAAATGATCAAAGAAAGTCGTTAGCTCAAAAATGTCGAACGAATACAGCCTTCTTGGTTTACTTATATAATTTAACAAATTGCGGAGATTCATCCATTGATGGCATTTGCTTGTAATTGAATATTTTTAATAATTGTCGCTTTTTCGAGGAAAAATTTCCTTTCGATTATTATTTGATGGGTTGCATTCACAGTGTGCGATGGTATTAGACATTTTATGGTTATGGATGATTGTTCTTCCAGTCTATTGAAGGAAATTCAGCGAATTCTCGTCATGTGAGCAAAAAAAAAAAAAAACTACTCATTAAATGCATTCCTATACGGCATTAAGAACAGAAAATGTTTGAGCATCTCACATAAACTGCAAGGAATTCAATGGAGCCAAAGAATACAAGAATCCCATTGGAATTAAGCATTGCAAATATACATATAAGCGAATAGTGGCAAAAGTGTTTATTTACCAATATTGCTGATCATAACAGGTTTTAGTAAAATTTCAAGGTTTGTGGAGTAGCTTATAAATATTTTAAAATGATTTTGTAGAAATTCTGATGAATATAACCTCAACTGTCGTTCTGTTATCCTATGGTCCTCTTGGTCCTGCACTGTACTGCTTCACATTTCATGCTATTTAGAGCAAGCGTTTATGATGTGCAAGAAAGAATACTTAGCGCTTTTTTGCCACGTATGCTTTCCTGTCTTATCTCATCAGTCACTTAATCTATCCGTATCTATACACGAATTTGCTGCGAAGTAATTGCAGGTTACGAAATGTGTTTTAATTGGTACGTGTTCACTGTAAGGCCGTTTCATACTGTACTGGAGTTTACAACGTAGTTCCTTTATTGCATTCCGTTATGCCGTATATCAATGAATCCTTAACAACATTTTTCCTTCTTTACCAATTGTGACAGAACTGAGTGATTCCTTGGAAAATCACATCATTTTTGTAGCATATATAAGAGACAGTACTAATTCCCAGAAATGCTTAAAGGCCACGACAATTAGACGGCATCCTCTTAACGAGACGTCAGGAGTAGGTTAATCAATAGTCATGTGGTCATCAGAGAGCACTCAATGTGAGGTAACAAACAATAGAACCACAGTTCATCAGTTGAAGTATCTTCGAAGTAGAACAATTAGAGAAGATGATTAAAAGAAGTTGTTTATTAGAGGGGGATACCCGTTGAGGGTAGGCGCTTTCGAGATGATGTGGTACGTATAGTAAAGAAGTTATTGAGTCGTATCCGATTTGAAGAGCCACTGTAAGGATTTGTCCGATGCATTCGTACTTCGCGATTTGAGAACGACAAATATTTGATGCTGTAGAAGTGAGTCAAATACCGCTTATGTTGTTTTTGATCATCACATAGATCCGCATTTCAATTTCACCGTTTACTCACTATGGCAGCTACAAAAAACGTACTCAGATAAAAAACAGTAAACTTATGTGCCCAAGTAGAATAGTTTCACCGGCCATAGTTGACCAAATTTTGTTGAGGGCATACTTCAGCGCTCATTCTTTCATCATAAAAGGCTGATTTTCAATAAGTAAACGGGAAAGCCATTAAAATTCAGTGAGAGAACAATAATATGTGTGTTTGGAAGAGAAAAACAGGAAAAGAGAGAAAAATAAGGCGTTAACTGATATAAAAGAATAAAGTTTGTATGTAAACACTAGTATGTTTGCATAAATAAAATATACAAGAGTAGTCTTCCCAAAATATATTTCGTATCATTAAATATGAACACATAAGCAGTGCATTGTGAATATAGCATAAAATTAGATGAACATGATGAAGTGATATACAAAAAAATAGTTTAGTGATAAATAAGAGGGAAATGGATATACGACAGTGGCAATTTGATAAGTCTCACTTTGAATGTAGCAATGCAGTTTGCACTCATCATTTCCCAACAAATACGATTCCAAACGTTGACAACTGTGTTTGCAGAAGAAAAAAAGAGAAACAAATCGAAAACGATAGATAAGAACAAAAGATATGAAAGCATAAAGAGTGATGAAATAAAATCATAAAGGCAGTTGAAGGAATTGATATAGAGTCTGCAGGTAGTGCGTTGGTAAAAAATGAAATAGAGAAAGGAGACGGTCATTGGGAACGGGACAGAAAGGAATATAACGAAGGTGTAAGGAAACTGCGATTCAGTTATAACTGGATGAAATAAAGGTGGTCATTCAAAAAATGACGTTTTGAAAAGTTGAAAATTTTTCCTCTGACAGCGAATAGTAAAAAGAAGAAGTACTAAGCATCGAATTCTCGATCTTTAAGAATCGTCCTGTTCGGCATTTCTGTGTTCAGAAGTCACTGTTGGTGAAGCTTGGCAACACTCCAAGCAGCTTCCAAAGGTGGGAACTGAATTTTCTGCACGCGCGAACCTTTTTCTTCAGCAGCCAGTTCAGCGCTTCTGATTAGACAAAAGCAGCGATCAGCTTCAAACACTGCAGTATTCAAATTGCATCGAAGGTCAGATTCATTTCACTCATTCAAAATGAATGTGTTGTTCTTTCATCTTTGTGTAGTTTTTTATGTGTCATTTTTGATGAGATTGTGATTGTGAGCTGCTGATAACTGTGAGCCGCAGCACCAAATGCGTTAAGTGAACATAAACTTTGCTTTAAGCCCGTTCTTCACTCACCTTTATAGCTTTTCCAGTTATTTATTTCCACTCACAACTTATTTATTTATTTATTTATTTATTTATTTATTTTTATTTATTTATTCGTTTATTTATTTATTCATTTATATTACTTTTATATTTATATTATAGCACTATCAGGAAAGTTCTTCAAAATAACGAATGCAACGAGAACCTTGCCACTCGGTTCCCTTTCACTGCCTACGAGCACTGCGATATGTGATTGCAGTGGGCGTGGCTGACATGTATGCAGGGAACAGCTAAAAATGATAAGCGCAAATGCTGCAGTTATATCCCATATACTTAGCTTCAGTTCGATACTGGAAGAGCTGAAGCACAGCTTCCCATCGTTAAACCCTTCTGAAATCGTACACTTCTGCAGACTGTCTGCCTTCAGATGCCTCTCGTCGAAGATGAGAAAACGCATAACTTTCTACCAGTTAATTCACTTGATTCGATGTTCTCTGCTGCAACTGTGTGCTGTTGTGGCTGTTAGACCTTGCAGCTCAGCTCTGTAATCTCTTCTAAGAGCCCTCCGCGACGTTCAAAGTGCTCACTCAGGGACAGAGATCACTAAGAAACCTTTTTGTGATCAACCAAATACTCTCTTAGTAGACTTCTGATTACGTCGCTTTGGTGATGCACGTATTCGACCACGTTCAGTGATATCCTTCAGTGCTGTCTGCATCCTTCCTTCATATCAAATTTGTCAATCATTTTTGGAGCATTTCTTGCAAATCAAGGTTCTCCTGTCATTCGTCGAAAGTATCCACTGGGAGATTAGCGTCTTGTTCGACTGGGACTATCCTTCGCTTTGGATTCTTCTCATGCGCCATTATTTGAACTTTTCGGTCAAAGCCATGCGATGATGCATGGAAATCATTCAGCTAAACGAGAAATCAAAACAAAAATTTCTTTTCATAACACGTCTCTTTCCCATGTACAACGCCGCAGAATTTTCGCTCAGATGGTAAATATTTTCAGATGTTCGGTCACTAGATATTAGAACATAAAATACTTCTTAGTTTTCTTCCAAAGAAATTCACTGAGTACTAAAAATTGTTACATTTTTAATGCGTTTAATAACTTTACCAATTTTTACTGCACTTCATTACTGCTTTCGGTTCATTTTTTAAATCCTCCTTTTAAATGAGTACGCAAGTGAGACAAGGTTTAACGAACTTCAGTGATTTTTTGAAAAGCGAAAATCGATGAGATACTCATTTTCTTTGTTGCGCATCACTTTTGCTGTAACGATGGCAACCTATACTTGATCCAAGGCTTTGGTTTTTATGTGACGTTATTTGCTAGGACTAACAGTTTGAAATATTCGTTTAAAATATTTATTAGGAAGTTTCGTTGAGAGGATTTGATAGAAACATTTGAAAAAAAAATTGTTGAGAAATTATTGGAAAGTTTGTCGGATAAAATATCTCGAAGAGGTTTGCTTTTAGAAAAATTTGTTAGGAAGATATATTAAAAACATTTCTTTCAAAGATTTGTTAAAAAGATTTGTTTAAAAAATCTATTAGCAAGATTTACTCGAAAGAATTATGAAGAACTGTACGAGCAAATTTTAATAAGAAATAAATTGGAGGTGCGAGAGATCATGTGACGACTTCCCAGGGGCAGTTCTACCAATTGGTTAAATATGTGAGCAGTGTTATAATAGAAGTATAGAGTGATATGCGAAAAACATTTTCTTCTCCCATCTTTGTCTGATATCTTTTGAGAATCACTGCACGCCTTCACCGATCACAAAATGCGAAAAAAAAACCAAAATCCACCGTCAAGATTGAATGGTTTGATCGCTTCCAAGAAGATTGTTTCATGAAAACGATTTTCATTACTTTATTTTATTATGTTGTGAGAAACCATTAGAGGGTCAATTCTAATCGCCTGTTTATACCATGTTTCCGGTCTGCATCTACTGCACTGTTTAAATATGAGGCGAAATTTGCTACATTGATGGGTTATTTTCATTTCATTCTTTCTATTACACAATATAAGAAGCTTTCTTTTTTACCTAAAAATCTTGCAGAATAATTGAATCGTATCGCGTTTCCAACAGTCTAAACAAATGGTTCGCATATCTGTTATGTCTGATGCTATACACAAAAAAATGCAAAGCTTTTTTACTAAATCTTATTTTCTGAAAAACAGATGCATTATTTTTTTGCGTTTTTTTTTTGCATTTTGTGCAATTTTTGATATTTTCATTTCTTGCACTTTTAAATAATTTTTATGCGTCTTAGACAGAGTGGATTTTCATTTCATAGAGGTCGGGTACCATTTATGGATGATCCATAATAGCGATCAGGTAAAAACATGAACTTATTATTCAACTTATTCTGCTTATTGTTGATGGTTGATCGTATAGCAGTGATTAACTGAACCGAATCCAAATTTCAGATTATGACAGTTTCTTAAATATTCCAGCCCGTTGTTAGTCTTGATAGTTGAACGAATTCATATTCTCAGTGGGTGTGTTTTGAGATAAGATATACCTGGAAACCGTTTGGAGAGAAAGTTTTCAAAATTGAAAGAGAGTCTAAAAAGTTCGATTTTGTGGCTTCGATAAATCGAAAACTTTTACCATTCTATAAGTGGTAGTTTTTATATGTTGTTCGCTTTCCTAGACCACAACCACAATAGTTTTTTTCATTCTCATGTTCAGATATAAGCATGCTATGCGACCACCAGCTATTGTCTCATTGCTATTAAGGGAACATAAAAAATAACTATACAAACTGTGTTGCCTTGAGCGATGAATTTATTCTTGCATTAATTGTAATTTCACAAGTCCGACCTTTCATCACTGATTCAATTTTGTCCCAGTGAAAGAGGAGGATCAGAATTCAGCTTCTTATCAAAAGGTCTTTGAGTTCTGTCTTCAGATATCGTAGTTTGCATTTAACGGAAGCAGCGATTTACTGGGTAATCTCTCTTCCCAACTACCTCTCCTTACTTGCTTAGTAGCCCGTATGGAAATTCTGGACACGTGCTGTAACTAATGTGTTCTGAAATATCAGAGAATATCTGCAAGTGTTTTAGGTGGTAGGGCATTGCTGTTTTTCTTTACATTTTCGTTGAATTCAGAGACGAACGTGTTGCAATTCACTTTAGAGGGAATTGCAGTACAATTCATGCAGCACTTGGCCATGCAATGTTGGACCAAGTGGAGGCATCGTGCAGTTATGCTACAGACGTAGGCAGCAGTGCAATAATATTAAATACGCTTAGGTGAGGGCGAGATTACACTTGTGGGCCCCTTAAGTTTGGGGTGTTATTGTAGCGTTTCCTAACGTTTACATGAAATGGGATACGGCAGTTTACCTTACGAAACAAACATCGGCAAGGCGGTGCATTCTTGCATATTCCGTAAAAATATTCGTATCTCAAATAAATATCATCGATCTGTTTCTACGAGAAAAGAATCTAGATTGGAGGATAAAAACATCGAAGGTCCGACACAAGCATTGGTTTTTATATACACTGTTTTTATGCCGTAACTTATCGTGAATGGAAAAATTTTTTGGACATGACTTCTTTAAAGCACCAAATATGCATTTTACATTCTTCATATTTCGTTTTTTTTCTTTTTGCTTGAAATCGGTTAAACCTTCGAAGGTTTCAAATCAAAGCTCATTACCTCCACATTTCTAGCTGGTCTTCTAGTTAAGTTGAAAACTTCGATTTGCAGTTATAGCCAAATCGTCACGTTGAGTCTACGATTGCTGTAGTGAATTGGCCAAGTAGATTTATAAAGTATGCATTTACTGAACTGACCAACACACCTACTGAGATTTCCCAATCGGAGTCTTCATCGTTTTGACTTATTCACTATAATTAATTCTGCAAAATTTTCGAACGGGAGGAAGGGTTGTGGGGTTTTGGACGCTTCTCGATTTGCTGATATGTGGAAGAATACGGAGTGCAAATAAGTTTTTCAGGAGGGAAAAAATTTCAATGGAACTAAGAAAGGTTACTTTGTGCGTACTATCACTAAACAAAGAATGGTTGCATGAGTTTTTAAAAATTGCTTTCTTTCAGTGAAATTTCGCTTTTTTCGAAATTTTCGGCAATGCTGTAGGATAAGAATGCTGTCCGGCCTAACAGATGAAAGCCTATGGGAAGTGTGAGATTTCGAAATTTCGGTTGCTTTTGGAGCTCACTTCACAGCAAGCTAGATCCATAGGAATGGACGTGTTCTTATTCTGCAAATAGATTGTTCCTGTTCTCTAACTGAGGTTAACTTGCTGCTGTTCGTACATTTTGCAAAAGGCATCAGTTGCCTTCGAGAATTCGAGATTGGAAACTTCGGTGAAATCTGGGACCAAAATCGAAAAGGTGATCGAATATGAAAGTAAATTTGAAGAGGCGCAGGATGAGGATGAGGCTGGGCAGCGAATCCACAATTTCTTTGAGACTAGGAGAGTGAATGTTGAGTTCAAATGTGTGGAAAGACGAAATTACTTAACCTTCGGCTTTTGCTTGGCAAAGGTAGCAAAGTTGAGCCCAAGCATGACCCAGTGTATGTACCTTATCCGGCTTCATTGTCTCAGTCGTCAGTTGCAAATTTCCGGTATCTCTTTGCATAAAAATCACTCAAATGTATGATTTAAACATTTGGTTTACTTGGAGTTTCCTATGTTCTTGATTAGATATTTTCTCTCTAATTTCACCATATTTTGTTGCTCTTGTAATGTTCAGCTGAACTGTGTTACCTCTTCCTATTTAATCACTATGTATGGCTGTTCATATGTTACGTATTTTTTCTTCGCAGCGATGCAGTCATTTTTTTTACCAATATTTTTTCCAGACATCTGTTTGCATTGAAACTTTCTAAGTTTATTTGTAACTAAATATCATAGTACTTTGCTGTAACCTAGTAATTAAGTCACTGATTATCAGAAAATATGACGCTTGAGCAAAAGAGACATCAAAAGTGATCAAACTATCAAAAGATGATAGCGAATCATCAGTTGATGACCATCTTTTGGTTTAAAAGAAACAATGCTAACGACGTTATGATTTCCATAGTACTTCCTCGTATTCCATAGTCGAATGCCAGATTTTATTGAAGTAATGAACCGATCTTCTGCAGGCTTCGAAAACCGTGCGCGATCAGCTAAAACATTTGCTCATTTATAAGTTTTATAGTTTTCTCTTGAGCCGCTCATGAGCGCGCATTGATGATGACCTTTTCACACGTTCAATTGATTCTTCGCTTTGGAATATATCAACTGAGCTGAATTTACCCACGTTCGTATTTCTCGAGTTTCCCTATCAAAAACGTTTTGGCCTTTTTCCTGGTTATTGGTCACAATTTTCATGTCTGATGCGACGTTTAATCAACAGGTAATTTCGCCTCCAACTTTGCGATCGCATGTCGAAGAACTTCGCACACGAAACGATGGAATGTTCGCATACACCTACCAATAAGTGCAATATATTTGGTTGAGTAGGGGTTTGCTTTGATCATCAAAGCACGACGTTTCAGTCTGAATGTAGCTAAATTTATCCGGCGCTCTTGCAGAGAACGTTGTGATCCTGGTTGCGAACCACAAACGGAGATGAGCTCGTGCCCTACATTGCGTACGCAGCACTACCGTACTCTGCACTCTGCAAACGAATACTAATGCCCATTACAGCAACTCGGAAACTAGTTATATAAACATGTAACTTTTTTTCAATCAATCAACGCAGAATGTCAAATGATGCCCCCTGCAACAAGCACGGCATACGTCAAACGACGTCATTAAATCCATTGCAAACATGACGATATATGTGTTATATGCAGTGGGCTAGCACAGTTATATGGGGTCCTTCTGTTGACTCATTTGTGTCCTTAAGTCATACGCATTTCTTCACTCCCTCAATCCATAAATTGACATTCTGCGTTGAGTGAGTAAAAAAATTGCACGTTTCCATTACAAGTTTCCGAGTTTTAGTTATATGGGTCCTTCTGTTGACTCATTTGTGTCCATAAGTCATACGCATTTCTTCACTCCCTCAATCCATAAATTGACATTCTGCGTTGAGTGAGTAAAAAAATTGCACGTTTCCATTACAAGTTTCCGAGTTTCTGTAATGGTCATTAGTACTCGTTTGCACAGTACAGAGTACAGCAGTGGTGCGTACACAATGTGGGGTACGAGCTCAGCTCTGTTCGCAGTTCGCAACCAGAGTCACATCGTTCTCTGCAAGAGCGCCAATTTGCCCATCTCTACGAACCTACAATAAGCAGTGTTTCCTTCGCAAGTTTTACTAAGTTCTGTTAACGAGCTGAAGTCCTCATCCAGCATTAGCCAGAAAATCTGCAAGCTATTTTCGTTAAAAACGGGTTGTTCACTCACTAGTAGACCAGTCCTTTGGCTCTTTATCCTGCTAAAACAGATAATTGTGAAGTCCGCTCGCTGCAGCTAGCTATGCAGCGATTGCTCAGTGATTGGTACAACAATTGATGCTCATCAAGAATGCTGTTGATGTAGCAATATTGATCACCATGATGGTTCCACCATTTTTATTGACAGTCGGATCCATAAGGTTTGAGAGAGATTCTTCCCATCATACGTCGACATATCAGAGCCAAAATAACCAACCTTTCTATTGTTAGCAAATATACTTAGGCCAGTCGGCCGCACCCTAGTGTAGATGATTCTTAGCAAATAACACAACCTTTTTTTTCCTTTCATGTGTGAACGACTGTTATGCAATTCTGAAGGGCAAAACTTACTATTCGTTCATGACTTTAGCAGTACACGCTCTCATACTGAATCACTGAAAATCTCATTCGGCTTGTTTCTCTTAGTGCAGAGCTATTTTCCTTCTGCCTGGTTCGGGCGAACAGTATTTTGGCCTCTTTTCATGAGTCGTAATTTCATCTTTTCTTGATATTTTTGGCGTATTTTCAATTGATCTGTAGTTTTTTTTTAGATGTCTATCCTGTTCTAGACAGCTTTTTGATTTCTGTTGCAGTACTAGCATTTAGCTTGCTGTCCTAATGAGACTTCGTGATCAACGTTTTTGCAAGAGGCATGGCTACTTCTGATTTCCTTTATCAAAAGCAAACTGCATTCTGTATTACGGTCACAAATATTGCTAATGTCGAGCTGAGGTAATACGGAGTACAAGCAACAGCCCGACATTCTCAACCATGAAACGAAATCAAATGCATTAAGATTGTTTCAAAAGAAAATTTTCTGCTAATTTTTCCCTCCAAAGTTGAAAACTTACGGCGCAATTCACTTTCATTCATCCAATAACTGCTGGCCTACTTGGCTAATCTGAACTAACAAAACAGAAACATAAATTGTAATGGTCGAAATTCAAGAGATTGCAATCTTGCAGAAAAATTTCGATTCAAGAAATTTCGTCAGTAAGAGAGCACTGATCGTAAATTATAGTGAAAATCCCACTCCCACACGTTAAAAAGCCGCTTGTTCTATGTTCATTTAATAATTCTTCCACGCCTTGCGTTAAGTGCTAATTATAACAGCAGTTCAATTAGCGACCATTCAAAACAACGCTTCATTGTATGTTGGATCAGTCACTTGGGTTCTAAAAGCGTTGTTCTCTACAAATGACCTGCGGTTATACCTTTAGCCATGCTCAGCCAACAACTTACTAGAGTTTAGTCTCCTTTGACCGCTAAAAAATTATCGAACTTGGCGCTTCCAAGTTCTATCGGTGTGATATTTTTCTAATTTGGTCCTCGTGACAGACTGCTAGCTGTTGATAGCTGTTAGCTGGGTATTTATATAAGAAGCGTGTGAGTGTGTCTATTATGTTGCGAGCTTCAGCTCGTTTATAATTTGCCCTTCGAAAGTAAGTACGTATTGTGCGAGGCGAGATTTTCATCAGCGCCCTGAAGAATGTGCAAAATACTGAAGGGGCATAAAATTCGAGGAGAAAGAGGACGTAGACGGGGTCCATGGGCGAGGATCTCCCAAGCTTACTAGGTATGCCACATTTTCTTCACGAACATTGCCTTTATCTAGTGCAGCAATCGGAGCTATGCAAATTTTCTAGATGTTTTTACTATGTGAAAACGTACTTTAGTGTGCAGTAGCCATTTGTTATTATTCTTCCTTTTTAAACAGTGTTCACATATTTTATGCCATAATCTTTCAATGCCTGCGAGGTCTTATTCGCAGAACGCATTATGATGACTCCAAAACTGTGCACTGTGTGTGTATGTCTCTCCGTTCCATCGAGGAATCACTGAAGCCAGTATTGCGCAGTTTGTTTATATTGCATCATTCTAAAATGAGCAAAAGGTCTCAAATCGATCAAGCAACTCCGATGCAGCCTGAATCCTACCATTCGGTCGAGGGCGAAAATGGGTTCCATTGGACTTCAGGAGGTCTAAAAAATGCTTCTGAAATGGCGGGCTTCCGCAAGCGAAAGTACTTTTTAGAGGGAGGACATCAAAATGAGGCTTATGAGAATCTGAGGTGAGGATGGAGTCAGAGGTCCTCCAAAGTATCTCAGGGATGCCAAACGACATAGTACAGCCGTCGAGGCTATAGCTCCAACATTCCGATGCCGTGGACCCTAATATCCGGGACTTGCAAATCCTAGCTCTAAAGACCTTGTAATACATTGTCACCAGATTGTACACGAATACGCCAAGAACGTATATCTTTTTTGAGCAGATTCCTTATGTAGGGCATTCAGAGTGCAACGCTATAAGCAATGCTACTGTTGCATTTTTACTCTAGTTTCCTTCAATTCCATCAATTGGTCAAACTCTGTATTTTCTCATTCGCCATGACAGACCCTAACCTAAACTCAACATGAGTATTATAAAGGCAAAAGTCTGGTTATAGTTTTTAACGAAACCGATCAGCCTAATAAATGAATTTTTGAAAGCCATATTGCATCACTCCTACCGACATGGTGGTCCATTTATTCTCAATGAAAATACTTGTGCAAGCATGAATTAGGGGAAAGTTTGCTGAAAGTAAAAGCTCATAAGCGTTGTGAATGCAACACCCTTCTCAAGAATTCCGTAGAAATCCAATGAAGGGTCAAGTAGGCAGAAAAATGAAATAGTTTCAAGTGTGCTTTCATGGTCATACCTCACATTACGCTGTGTACACCTTACTGACCTCGAGGTAAACGTTTGTATTCTAGCGTTAAAAAAGCTGCTATTAGCGTCGATATCGCTGCGCAATAGCCCCGATTCCGGTTGTGTTGTAATATTTCCGAATTTCAGATTCTTTACTTAATGATGACTTCAAGTATTTTCTTGTTCATGATTGTTAGGAAAGCTTGTCTTTTTGTATGCGAAATCATTGAATTGTTGTTGAGCGACATGCTTATCGTTCCTAGAAATTGTCAATTGTTAGATAGAAAGCGCTAAAACGTCAATGGTTTCTCGTGATTAATTGTAGGGCATGGCAAAGTATTGCGATTATGCGTTCTATTGTTGACATCACTTTAGAATTGCAGCGATGGGAAACCGGCGGTCAGCCTCCCACACCTATGGACTATTTCCGATTGCTAGCAATCTAAGCCAAAAAATTTCCCAACAGTCAACCATGGCTGCAGTAGATTTTCTCTTGATAGTAGCTAATATTTCAAATAAAGTTCAGCGATCGCAAAGAAGTTTGTTCGAAATACTTTTTGGTTTTTATACGATTCCTTCATCGTAGGTGGACTAGGTGACGATGTGGTCATTTCTATTGCTAATCAACAATCCAATCAAGGGGAAATGTATTGTCATTGTTTCCCGGGGGAGGAGCTTGGAAATAAAGAATGATCGGTCAGTTTAGTTGGATGGGTGTTGCTGAGAATGAAATTCACGGGACGAGCATAGTTCAGAGAACTCGTGAAAAGGTTTTTCAGAAAAAAGAGTGTTTGCTTATAGACGGAATTTTATGCGCATTAGATATAGTTGTACATTTCGCCGTTAAAATAGCATCGCTAGCGATTGGGCAAATAGCCTATAAAAAGGGCCACATTCTATGAGAAAAAAGCCATGCGTTTATTTGGGGAGATTGGTTGAGGATTTCTGTAAAAAGTGAGATTAGCATGTAGGAAAGAGGCATAAAGAAAAAGGGGGAAGGGAAGGGAATCAGTTCTATGCGCAGAGGATTGAATAAGGTCGACTGCCAGCGAGCATATAATCATTACGAGGGTTGTCGATAAGATTACTGGAATGACTTCATTCATTCTAGTCTCTGATGGATATTTGTTAACCTCATTGCAGGAGCAATAGGTTAAAATTTCATCCTGTACAACTGTTTCATGTAGTTGCTCTTTGCCGTTTCGATTTTATGGCATATAAATTCGTTTATATGCATAGCAATTTGAATTGATTCCTTGCACCATCGAGATAAACATTTGTGACTGAGCCAACTTTGCTGTGGTTTTTTAGTCCGGTTAAATAATTGCTCGGAAAGTGGATAGTCATTGTTTTGATCCCATCTGTGGAAAAAGTTTTTTCTCATCACTTTCACAATTCAAGTTCCATTATTATGATGAGGTGAAAACAATCGGCTAAGCGCAGGCAACTTTGAGTTTTCATGAGTGAGCGCCTTGTTGGGGTAGGGATTCACTTATTGAAACCAAAAGTTACAGTTCATAGAGGTCTAATGCTGCAAGAAACCAGAACAATTATGAGGTTTCTTTTATTGTTTTTAATAAGTAATGGTTGAAAAAGGGAAATTTTACTCCAACCGTAGAGTGACATGAATGTCCACTGTAACTGTAGACTTAGACTGTAAGAGCCATTTTGCTGGATTGAACAAAATGGAATTGCTTTTCATTTTCGTTTGCATTTTTCTGCTTTCTTTTGTGGCGTTACTCTCACAATGCACACTTTGCACTTTTGTATAGAACCGTTGTCAATTGTATCGCAAACGCAAACAACACATGAGAGGGAAAAGAGGGATACGTTGAAGTGTTCGGAAGATGTTGGCAGAACATTCGCTTTTGTATTTCAACACAGCTAAATCATAACAGCGAAAAGAAAACATCTAACAATGCATTTAAGTGCAAAACTCATGTTAAACCAATCAATTCCACAAATCTTCAAGCAACAAATTCGCTTTAGGGTCATACCTTCTAGCTTTGAAACAGTTTGCAAATTTTGTGGCATCTGTAATTGTTATTAACTATAATATATATACATAATGGGCTTTTACAAAATTTGCAGATGCTCGTTGAGCTCATTGTTCCGCATTATCTCTACCTCAGCTTTATTTTTACGGTGTTATTTTTATACTTGCTAATTCCTGCAGTAGGCTCCTTAGGTATTCACTCATCTTTCCATTTTCTAATTGGGATCAACGAAATGCACCGGAAAATTTTAAACGAAGTTCATTAAAACGCGTCAAGAGTTTTTCTGAGGCAGGTTTACCTCCAGCAATAGTTTGTGTGCAACGTTATCCATAGGAGGACATCGCTTTGTGATATAGTTTCACTCATGTTATTGTTATTTTTTTCAAATTAGTTTTCGATTTATGCGGCACTTATGCCCACCCTTCAACTTCGGATGGGGTGGGGGAGAAGAAGAATTTGAGATCGCTGATTCGTGACTTGAACGGTATTATTACTTGACCGCCCAACAGTGGCCGACGAACCGTAATCTTGGTGCACTGCACCTTGCCGAACCGTCTTCTGTACCTCATAGTATTTACCTGCCAAGGAATAAAGTGATCGATGCACAATCTTACAACCGATCCTGAAAAAGCGCAGTAGGTTGTTCTATATGGTAAATTTTGTGTATGAGCAAAAATGGCTATTGTTCTTATGGACCACCTACAAAAATCTGGGCGGTGGATGAAAAGCTTCGAGGGACTCGTCAATAAATAAAGCAATCTTTGGCCCATTAAGATTTCAATCTTCAAAGAAGCCCACCGTCGGAAAAGAATTTAAGCACACTGATCTGCACTAGCTGGCTTCTAAAACCTCACATTTCCGGTTCGTAGTTTGTTTGAAGAAGTTCTCTTGCGACCTCATAGTATTATCAAACGATGCGGTTATAAAGTATATAGAGGCAGCTTTTGTGTAGTTTGTATAAGAGGGCCCAAAAATTCTGTACCCAAAGGATTTTTCTTTCACCATCTTACTTGAAATCTGAGATTTAAGAATTTAAAAACTTCAGATAGGTGTTTTCGGAAGCATTAACCAGATCAGCATTTTCATTGCTTTAAATCCATCAGTGATTTTCACGTTTTAAATGTCTCGTTCAGATGATGGAATGACCTGTTAGGCCTTCTCAAGAACGTCATAGACTTCATGTCTACTTCAGTGCAAATCTTTCCCTTTTAGCTTATTGTGGTTTAACCTCACCGATAGCTTTATGTAAGCAGCCAGATCTATTTATGAGCTGCTGAACTTACCCTTACCTCATGTAGTATGTCAGTAGCGACCTAAAATTTTTCGTCGTCCTACGGCCCTATCCTACGATGGTTGCGTGTCGAGTATCAAACGGATGCGTGCAGATGAGAAAGGAAAGGGAAAGGATCGAAGTAGGTGAAGGTCAAAGGAGAGAGGGGAAAGAAGGGGATGTGGGGACCACAAGGCAGCGCACACAAGGACTGGTTCTTATTGGGCTCCCATCCTTATTAGATTCTCCTACTTCCATACCGCTTCTCTTCTTTCTGCTCACCTTTATCTGTTTCCGCTCTCTCCTTCCATTTCTCACTTTCACCTACCTTCTCATTACCTCATTACCTTCATAAGGCGGTCCTCGACCCACATTTGCGAACTGCTGATGTTGTATGATCAGGAAACGTCGTGACTTTGTCAATGACACATAGGCATAAAGAATAGGGTAATCACAAAGGGGGCATGGGGCTCGCTTTTTATGCATATGCACATTGGGGGCAGTCAGGATTGGGCGATTGACTACGCCGAAATTTCGACTGCAGAAGAACCAGCCAAACTTTTAAACAGTTTAAGTCTGAAATTTCGCTTTAGTCCCTTACGAAAGTAAGGACAACTTTTTCATAAGTTATAACTCCAAAAATGTAAATAGGTCTGATCGGCGCGCATAATCCAGTCCCATTGTCTAGATGAACAAGATAAGTTGGAACTACGCGATAGCGAAGCACTGGTTGGGACAATTACGCCTATTCAGCGACCTGACGCTGACATTTGAGTGTGAAATGATTAGTCGACTTTGGCTTAGGTAACGATTTTAGCTAAAGGAAGGTTAATTTCCTACTGATCATCATACATGCTTTCCTACTATATCTTAAGTCAGTGAGTGGCAAAAAGTAGGCAAATATGACACGAGACGGTCCTAGATGTTAGGGATTGGGTGATGAGGCAATGAAGGTTTACCTTGTTTACCGCTTGGTATCAAACGACATGCCTTGTTTCATGATTCGAAAATGGCCTTTCGGCTTTTTTCGCCTTCCCGCTCTTTGCAATTTCCATGACAAGAGCACTACCTGGAACCACTTGCCCAAATGTATAAGTGAATGTGCATCAGTGATGTCCCTGAAACTTTCTTGGCGTAGAAAAAAATTTCATCAGAACATTCTGATGCTCACATGTCATCTCCAACATGTGAGCATCGGAATGATCTGATTAAATTTTCCTATTGAAGCCACGAATTTTCAACACATCCTTTTTGCAAATTATGGCCTTATCTGCTACTGTATCATTATCCCATTGTTCTAGGTGGACCTTTCCTCGCTTTGGAACAAACCTGCCTACTTATGCTGCTTTATTTAATAATTGCAGAGTCGCTACCCATCGATGGAGCTGGATAGAAGGTTGGAGCAATGCAGCACTTTCAGTGTCGAATATGTTGATGAAGAAGGTTTCTTACAACATTACTTTTCACAGCCTGTTTATTGCCAACTGGAACTTAATGAATGTCAACGAGCCATTGCACATTTTTATATTCGTTCTTTGTATCTTATTTTTCGTCACTTCCATTTGCAACATTTGCAATATTGATAGCACTATGTTCCCTCAAATCAACAGTCGAGAAATTGTGATGCGTGCTATGACTTTCTGTAGAAAATATTTACAACTGAATTACGGCTTAAGGTTGTCGCCCTTGTTGCAACATATCAAGTTCACCTTAGAAGCAGTGCAGTCGTAGATACTGAGAATAACTGACATCGTAACTTAGAAAAAATTCTATAGAACATAGCGTCCCTCAGCAAATCCCAAAAAGTAGGTATTTGCTGTGCTGTTATTGCTGTTAGCCATGGATATGCAAGCTATTTCTTATTGCCGAGGTACGTTGGGATCAGAAAAATTAAACTTTTTTTTTATCTACCTTAAAAAATAATGCTCTTTCGAGGGAGGCGAAAGCTGCAGTGCCCTGATCCAACGCGAAAGCGAAAGAAGAAGCAGTAGAAAACGAGCAGACGTCGTGCGTGCATATGTGTGCGTCATTCCCCAGCTGCGTGCAGAGAACGCAATGTGCGAAAATATTTTGGTTTTGCCAAGGGGGAGGGGGGTTGGGGAGCGGATGGGAGGCTGGGGAATGGGAGAACCTATGTGAGGAAACAAAGAAATTACGTTCCTCTGTGACCTAATGCCACTAATGGCCTAATGCTACTCCATAGATTCCTATCCAGCTAGCACAATGAAGAGTAGGGCGCTATGCACCGAAAACTGGGATGAAAGAGAATTTCTTCTGAGCGTTTAGAGTGGAACATTCTGCGCTAGTCTGTTTTTGAACTTCAAGTCCTGATATTTTCCCCGGTATATTCTGTGTTCTAGGATATACTTACATTAAAGCTATGATTGTATTGTCAAGCTATAATTCATTGTTTGGTCATGTCCTTTATCAAATGCCAAACTTGTTCAAATGAAACTTGCTTTTAATTAGAGAATCTTATTTTAATATTCTTTTTTTTCCTTATTTTTCAACTTTGCCTTTTCCACTTTCTCGCTGTTCCCGTTATTGGCATATTTTTTTAGTGAAATAGATCGTTGAGTATTTCAGGTCGAATCATCGATATCATTGAAAAAGTGCAGCCGCTTCCAAGGCAGAAATTGTACGAATGCCTCGACCACAAACTGAAACGGTGGGGCCTATCGGCTGAGTGTGTCGCGTTTTTCGTCGAAAACTCGCGAACACCACTGCCAGACAATTGTGATGCTGCCTATCTCGCAGGTCATCGAATTGTGGTCAGAGGTGTGAGATGTTTGACTTCAACTTTTAATTCATATGCTTGTTCGCTACATGTCGTAACAGGACCGCTTTCTTATTATCTCGAAGAAAGATTATCAGTCTTTTTTTAGCGGTCATTTCTCACGAAAGAGATGTCAAACAGAAAAGGTCAAAAGGGTTTTAAGCATCAATGTAGGTTACTATTCTAGTGACCTATAAGTGACCATAGACGTGAATTACCTGGGCAAATGCTAAATTGACTTGCAAATGCACCCTTGCAAAGGCATAAAGAAACTGAGTTGAGCACTATCCTACTAAGTTGAAATTTATCACTGTTTTTCATCGTCTTTGGAATTTTCAAAAATTGGCATGATGTCATGGAATTTAATTTCCGATTGCTAGGATGCAATGTAGCGCGTTGCAGTGCAGCACTCGATGGCTTAAAGGCGTCCGAGTGAGGGATTGCCTTAGCGTGGAATAGTAGCTTGTTGAGTATATGCATTCGTCCTGGTGCCGAAAGATCGCACTTGCAGTCCTGCTTGCTTATTGCTGCGTTCCTATCTGTCTTCTCCTCTTCTTGATGCCACCATATTTCATAAAATGTTAAAATGAATTACTGGACTTATGCGGGACTTCTCTGGAAAGATATGGAGGACGGTGCTGTTAGAGGTAATACGATAGATAAGTTCTAGTGGACTTCTGAGCGGGAAGCAGCACTCTGTAGAATGCACAATTTGTTTCCTATTTGGAGCAGTATAGAATTCTGCGACTTGAATATGCTAGAATTTGTCTTCTTCATTCGAACAAGCTGGACTCGTAGGTCACAAATGGTAAGAATTGAACTCGAGAGCGACGTTTGAAGTGATGCACGGGGTTAGGAGTTTGCTAGTCCCGCCCAGTGCACATACCTTACAAATCTTGCTTAATATCTTCCTAAATCGTTCGCTAGCGTAGACACATGTTTGAATTATTGTTGCGACCGTCCTTGTGCGAAGGGAACGGAGAAAGTTTACGGAACCAATGCGTCTGTTTTGAGTGTAGCTAGACAGAACAATTTGAAAGCTTCGCTTCTTTCTCGAAGACGGAGGCTTGGCCAGCGGGATGCCTAAGTCGTCTTTTGTAACTTTGTTGACGAACTTCTGTTTGCTTTTCTTCAAAGTTCTGTGCCTTCTCCGCAATCCGTTTTTGATACGGGAACGCTGGATCCTATGAATTTCATATTTCGGAATCGTCGGGAGCATCAATAGCTGTGGAAACGCTTGTGTTAGAAAACTGCTTTAATAAACATCAGTATTGATACCTTCCGACTTCTGGCAACACTTCCAAGATGTGTGTGCTACAAAAATTTACGGTCCTTGCTGTTAGGGGAGCAGCTCGTAGAATTCGAGGATCAAATCAACAAAATCAGCTACAACTTCATTCGCCTTGTTGGTTGCATAGAATGGGACAGTGAACCACCGGGCATTCTAAAGACGACCGATAACTCTTCAACGATTCTTTCTAAATGTTGCATCAGCTTCTATACTGTGAGAAGATCGAATGATAGACTATTTTCAGTTAAATGCATTCATGCACTATTGCTATTGCTATAGCTGAAACTGAGAGATTCGACGTTCACTGATGTTAAAGTAATTCAGAAATATGTTGCTTACAGCATACCCCTGGGATGCTCAGTATGCGAATGATGAGTTGCATGCTATGAATGAGGATAGAGCAGCATTCACCTTTTTCATAGAAGATTTTGACACATTCGATGGCGCGATAAAGGCAGATAAACGTTCGTGCGCTAAATAGGTTTCTTCGGCTATGATGTCGGAAGGAGCGAAGGCAGCTGGTCGTGAATATTTGTGAGAATTATAGCCTTAAAGTGATGAGCACAAATAAAAGCAATGCCTTTAGCATGAAAAAAGTTATCAAGGTGAAATGAGCGTGGAGCTAAGATAGTACGACTAGAAAGGGCATTGCTCTTGTCTGCATCTCATCGAAAGAAGTTAAGTATTCTTATCCGCTTCAGCAGTAGGAGAGGCTATCGGCTAGCAAGGGATGTATGCCTAATAAACGCCTTCATTTACGGGCTACAAGAAGAGCAGAGGGCATAAGAGAGAAAATTAACAAAGCGCTTCATGAGGAGGTTGTAGAGCAGTAGCTACGCGAAATGGAAAAGTGAGTTCCGCTGAAGGTATTGTGCCAGCTGTCAACATAGCGGCCTTGCTTTCTATAAAAGCAGGTGTGAAGCCCATGCTATCGCGAAGTTCGATTAGTTTTATGGAAGAGAGGTTTGCGAGGCAATCCGGCATCAATAAGCCTGAGTCAAATGCGTCGGGATACGCAAAACTGATGATCGCTATTGTGGAAAGAATTTCTGCTGTAACGGGTAATAACACGGAAACGTTGTTATACTGCATTGATCGACGATCGATTGCATTTGAATGTGTCACGTTGTTCACTATGAAGGCTCATCGATAACGAAGTGGATATAGCATTTGATTCTAGACTTATGTAAGCAATAAAATAGTAAATTTAATTGCTGACTTGAATGAGTAATAAAATTCGCCAAAAACAATACCCTCTAATGACTGGGAAAGTTTTTATCTCGTGAGCATTGCTAGGATATTTGTAGTTTAAAAGGTCGTTCTGTAAGTGACTTTTCAACGTTCATCGAATTCGTAAAAGACATGCTATTTGGGTCTTTCTGAGCTTGTTTGTTTCCAGATTGATGGAAGCATGTGCGCCATATTAGATGTGTAGATGTATAGGAAAATAAAGATTTCAGTCCTTCCGTTCATCGCTCCAATTTCAACAAAAGAAAAAATTATGTTCGATCGAAACCACAATTTCCCTCCAGATATAATGTTTCGATATTTTCGGTTTAAGCCAGTTGCGAGCTCGGTTTCAATACGGTTTTCCCATATTGATCCTAAATTGAAATAGATCAGGCTTTGAATCCTTATCGATAGAGAAGAATACAGCGTATAAATCCTCGTTAGAGATTGTTGATAATTTGATGAATGCTACATTCCGCAGCCAACTTTTATTTTTTTGCGTCATTGATTCCCGTTATCCCCAGGCGTGATTTCCGCACGAGTGTTCACTAACTAACACCTCCCTTACGCGTTTCATTATTTTCGTTTACACCGGCAAAGTGTGCAGAAACCTTTTTTGGGCATCTAATCTTCTACTACTTCTTACATTGTCTTCATCTGAAGCTGACCACCTTGGTCATTGTGTAGCTTTGTGACGTCGAGCTGTTCCCAAATTATAGCTCTAGTTTAGTTGTTGTCGTTCGATTATTGCCTGAGGCTTATTTGGTAGACTCGTTGAGTTAAGCAAGAAAAATTTCCTAAGAGCGTATTCATTAGCATTACCGATGGATTGCACTATGAAACAATTTACTGAATGTCTTATTTATTCACTTGCGTTCACGCTGCCTTTTTCTAGAATGCCTCCTTATTTATGATTAAATTCTTCTTATTTGCCGACGGGCCCGCAAATTTCATGTTTTTATATATTAATTCTTACTTTCTTAGGCGTTCACAAATTACATTTGCAGAAGGCTTCGTATATTTAGGTGTTTTTTCCGCTTTCTATTCGATAATTTCAGTTCGAGAACAATTCAAACAGGAACGAAGAAATTTCAAAGGGTAAAATATATGAAAAGATTGAGTTTCTATATTACTTCTGAATTTATTCCGATAACTTCAAAAAGCTTCAAAAACCAATCTTTTGTAGCAGATTATGTGAACGGATGAATCATTCAAAATTTGGGCGTTTAATGCATTCATTTCAATGTTTATTGGCAGTCCATGCAACTGGTTGGTCTGGTGGGTTGACCTACAAAAGTGCAAGTGATCTCTTATATGTTACTTTGCCTATTTTCGCAATCACTGCTGAGAACCTGTCAGAAGTGATAGGTGCAAACAAAGCTTTTTGCCGTAGTAATTAAACCAGAGGTTTAGTTACTACGGCAAATGGAAAAGAAGTGAGTAACCGGGCGAAAATGCTTTGTGAAGCGACCTGCCAAGTAGTTCTGGAGTCAGCAGACCGGTGGTGGGAATAGAATCAGAAATCACAATGAATTGCTGTCAGCCTTATTCAATAAATGTTTAAATACGATTGAGGTGTCGACAAAGTGAGCAACGAACTAGTTGAACGCTATATCAACATACGATTGATCGGTGCGTGGCAACACAAACAGAAATATTCGCAACGTTGATTCAGTGTATTAATGCTAGCGTTGTGCAGTGGTGCTAGGAATGCTGTTCGTCTGTCTTTATTGATTTACGCACTTTTTATTTTGTCTGTTTTTTATTTATTTAGTACGTTCGGCCTTGTATCCAGAAAATTGTGGCCAAGAAGTTTTGTGAAGAAAACTGCTTTCCATAGAGATTTTACATGTACAAGGTGTCAGTCTCTTACATTAGTGGTAGCTGTAAATACCGAATATTTTTGAAATTCAGCAAAAACGGGAAATCACGTGGATAGATTCGATATATATCTCGCAATGTTGTTTATTGAGTTCGCGTCTTAGTATCTTCTCTTTATTAATTTTTTATTGCTTCTCATCTTTTCAATTTATTTTTCTTGCTCTTCATTAAACATTGCTTGTCTTTTTGTTCAATATCGGATCTGTCCCACACCAGTGCAATTTTTCATCTCTGTTTTTTTTTTATATTTTCTCAATCGTCTGAGCAATCTCTTATCTTCTAGGGTATCATGATTGTTCAAAGAGGATTTTTTTTATCATCTACCAAACATTCACTCCTATCTGAATAATGTGCCTTCTTTTTATTTCTTTAAAATAGACAGGTATGTAGAGAATATTTATTCATCAGGGGAGTATATTTCCGAACTCGAGGTGGTAATGAAACACGATAAGAGGGGATCGTTTGAGGCGTTCACAGAGATAATTTGATATGCTCAAAGGGCGAGACAATGCAGATAAAGTTTTATTTCGGTCGCACAGCAGGTTTCTCCTTTTTTTGTCTTGGGAGGACACACTTGCACACTTCTTGTCAAGCTTTTTCCTTTGAAAATGCCGTCTTTCGAATGCCTTAGCAGCTCTATACGAAGTGTTTTCCTCTTATGTTGCTATAATTATTTTTTCTTCACGTTATGTGACAAGATCTCGCTTTCTTCTTTTATGTTTTTCTTCTACCATCTTGAAAACTTTTGCGTCACTTGATTCTACCTGCTTATACAGAAATCGATTGTCTTTTATATTTCTAGAAGCGTTCGCTGTTCTCCTCCACTTTTCCCCGAATGTTTTTCATTTTTCTTTTCGATCGTGCTCTCTTCGAATATATTTTAGTTTTTGCCTCTTTTTGTAACTCTCATTCTTGTTTCTTCATTTTTCGCGGTTTTTTATTCATCTCATCTTGTGCACCTTTTGGATCCCTAGCTTTCACAAATGAGCACTATACCAAACAAGTAGATAACTGAACCGCTTTTTTTCATATTCGTTACAATTCGTCATCTGAGTTTTTCATATTCGTCATCTGAGTTACACGGGATGGTGTGGTGTAGACCGATGCGAAGAAGAGAGGAATAATTCCTTAGAAAAGTTTCACTGAATAGTTGATCATTAAGTAAATGTGGATGAATATTTCCGGCCTTAAATAGAAATGCAAAAATCATACTCGTTCTTAATGGATAATTTATATGAAATAAATGAAACGAGATATTCTTTGTTTCGCTTCAGCGAAAATTAATTCAGCAGTAATTTATGTGTGCTCTATGAGGTGAACGAAAGACGCAATACGTTTAATCGATTCTAACTAAACAGCTGGTTGCTTCCATTGTTTTCAGAACAGGTATGTGCCTTAACGATTGAAGATTTTGGAATAGCTGAGTGGGTATTAGAATCATTGGTTTGAACTGAGAGGGCGGTCAGTTGGGATTTTAAGACGCGCGGGGATAGAGGGAGGGGGTAGTATTAACATGGTTGTGAGAATTGATGAGCAGACGAGATTTTGTGAGAAGAAAAGGAGAGAAAATGAAGTAAATTTTTTATATAAATCTTGTATTCAAGCTGTTATAAGTAGCTATTTTATAACTGTAGTGATATCAAGCAGTTGTGCTTTTATTTGGAAGCGGGGAAATTGTCGTCTCTCAAGTTTTACGATGATATCTATCATATTTGACATCCGATCATTTTCCTTCTGTCCGACTGAATTTAATGCCACGTTCATCAAAGAGAAAAAAAGCGGAGGCGGAAACAATTCCCTGAGCTCTTCATTTTCGCCACAACTATTCACAATTCTTGTCAAAAAATGTTGCTATAACAACTTTCCAGACACACCGGCGGAAATTTTATATGTTAATATTTTAGCTAAAAATTTAAACATGTTGGTCTACGTTTGTTTGGCAACGGTGGCAACATGTGATTCCAAGAAATCTGATGTCAACATTTTCTGAAAATTGTTTAACGTCAGATCAGATCTCGAAAAGCATTTTCTCACGCATATGCTGGAAGTATTCAGCAGCGACTGCCAGTACATATTTGTGAATGGAGCTGTTGTATTGAAAGAAAGAAGGGTGATTCTAGTTGAATGAGGACTGGATTTTACTGATCGTCGTAAATATCTTTTATCGACGAGGAAAGTGATCGCCTCTTGCCCCAGACTTTTGAGGGCTTCGCTTTTGCATAATTTATGCAAGAGCTTGCAGAATGTTGCTGTCGTTTTCTATGCTAATCTTTGAGCTCTGCGGGGTTTGTATTTTGAGCTCGTGAAGCAGGCAATAATTTCAATGACCTACCTGTTTTTCAACAACAGAGTTTCATATCTGTTCTGCTTTCAGCCACGCAATGAAGAGGAAGGAGAGAATAATAGGAAAGTAATAGGGACCGGGCAGTTTTGGCAATAAGAGGCATGCCGATTTGATGCTAGCAAGGGAAGAATTGCTCTTTAGCCTCCGTTATATGAAGGCGGGAGAAATATAATTCCATCGAAGAGCCACCCTTATTCTCAAAAGGAAGGGACTCTTGCTAATGTGATCTCGAAGCTGTGTGAATGTGGGTGGGATTTATTCTATGGCAATAGCGATTGTGATTCACATTCATATAGTGCCGTAGTTTCAGTGATGGGATGCTTACGAGAGGAATTGTTTATGGGTTAGTGCGTTGAAAGAAGTGAAGAAGTAGAAGAGTGAAGAGATCTTTGTTGCTAACGACCGAAATGTTATATTTCTTAGGAGGGGACGTAATGCATAAAATATTATATACGCAAAATTAAAAGAGCATCCACTTTTTAGATTGAAAATTTCCATTCAAAAGCGGTCGCATCACGGCGTTCGTTATTCTCAGTTTTGTGATGTGACCTCGGAGGTTGCATGCAATTTAACAAATAACAGTTCAAGAATTTGTTTTTGAGGGGAGGTTGAGAGGATTTCTGTGAAAATAAAAGTCGCCTAATAAATATAAATTTTGCCTTCAAACTTTTCAATATGTTCTCGTCGAAGAAATCTAATGTTATATTCCTGAGAAAGATTATTATCCAATAACTTCAGAATTTTTTTTTTGCTCAGATGTTTTTCCGTTCCACTCTCGCGACCTATACTTGTCATTTATCCTGCAAAAATTTGATTATGCTATAGCCATAACAAATAGGTAATATATAACGCATCTGCCTTCAAAACTTACCGTATCTGTTATATTGCTGCACCAAGATGCGTATTTTTCGGACGGTTTTTGCTGTTTACTGTAAGGCTTAGACGTTTTCTGTGATTCGAACTTCCGTCCTCTCTCTCTCCACCTCCACTCTCATTTATACGCTGTTTGACGAAATATTGCAGGTGCCTAGTCGAGAAAACAAGTTTATGGAATTGGCGTAATTGTGGATTAGTTGGAAACAGGGCTTTTGAATCACGTAAAGTGTGTCGACTGATACTTGAACTTAACTGTCATTTGAGATAATTACGTGGTGAAGTCTTGTACAATTTCCAGAGTTATCATCGAGCATTCTGAAGAGACAGACGATTATCAGGCTCATAATAATAATGCTATTCTAATATCACTTTAGCGATTCAGTCGGTGAGGGGTAACTGAGCTTGAGATGTATATATGTCTTATGACTAATCACCTGAAATGGAACTACTAAAATTGAGTCGAATGGTTTCTCCACTCCATCTCGCCATTATCCCTTCTAGATGGCAATGATTTTACACAAATGGTTTTTCGCTTATGAAAGAAAGAAATAAATAAATGTGGAATATTTGACAATAAAACCGAAATTTCAGTACGTGGAGGAATGTCGCGCATGGGGCGTCCTCGACCACAGTTTTCGGTTGACTTGGAAGCGTTGGACTCGAAACCCCCGTCACGGAAATTGAGCGCCGATGCGATTGCTCGCAAGACGTCATTCGCCAACGCCAAAGTGGTTAGCTGGCTTTAATCGGCATAGTGTTTAATTTTTGATGAACTCCAATAGAGTATACAAGGATTTTTTCGAAAAGAAAGAAGTTCTATCAAGGAAAGCTTTGCTCAGGATTGCAGACCATTGCATGAATTTTTTTATGCCGTCTGAATATCGTTCAGAAGACATAAAATTTACCATTTATTTTTTTATTTGCGATTTTTCTGCGATCTGGTTTCAAGAATGCGCTCAATGAGAAAGCTTCCTAAGTGTGTCGTTTGGTGAATGCGCTTATTTCAAATTGACAGCTTTCATAGAAAACGATTGTCTAGGAACTGTCTTCTCATGTCCTTTTTCATTCTCTTCGGTTAGAGAAACTATATTCTTATATTATCTTTTATCCTTTCCCGTTACGGGAATTTTCCTCTCATAAGGAAATCATCCGGTCATACGAAGCCACTTTTGCTGCGTACATGTTGTTCTTGTTATCACACTGCGCATCTCTACTATGTGCTTTCGAGGCCAAGCAATTTTGAATTGGTTTATTTTCGCAATGAGGATCGCAGTTAGTACACTTTTACTGCAGTGCTTTGTCTTTTAATTTTCTTCGCAATGCCATTCGTTTATAGCAATAATAGCGGTGGAATTAAACCGTTGTTCAGGGCACTAGGCAACAGCAATGATCTTTCTTGTGCATTCTTTCATGTTGTAATGTTGTGCTGGTCACTTTGTAACTTGTAGGTGGGCAGTTCATTCCTCTTACTACTTCTCGTTCAAAAGAAATTCTACATCCGCATACTTAGTTCAGTATCTTTAATAAACGATCTCGTATTCTTAGATTAAGCATTAATTTTAAAAAAAATCTACATATAGCTACGAATCATTTTCAATAATTATTGCAATTTATTCGGCCGTCTACAGTGAAATGAACAAATATTCTTCATTGCAGTTTCAACGCACATAGGCGTTCTTAACAAGCATACGCAAAAGTGGCATGTATGCGCGAAACAGAAAGCGAGTAAACGTAAAGGGCTTTCAGAATTGACTCAATCTAACAAAAAGTCGGGGGTTGAAAATTTATTAGCTCCCTCATAGGTGGCTGATTTGATTTGAGAAAAACTTATTAGCTCCATCGGGAACTGTTAGCTCATACGTCGAAGAAGAGTTCAGTTCCATAACAAGATCGAAAAAAGTTGGGAATA
This sequence comes from Baylisascaris schroederi, assembly GCA_006503575.1. Lineage (NCBI taxonomy): Eukaryota > Metazoa > Nematoda > Chromadorea > Rhabditida > Ascarididae > Baylisascaris > Baylisascaris schroederi. Next base: position 210,220 of record QEWY01000169.1, on the reverse strand, counting down.
TATTTTTCAATATTCAGTCCTTATAATTCGACTTTTATCGATAAGCACTCATAGTTAAGTTTTCCACTCATTTATTTTTTAAGATTTCGATTTTTATTGGAACTTTCTCAGTCATAAGGAAATACAATCGTTACATATAGAGTCGTGCATTTAATGAAGTGGAATATTTAGTGGTCAAAGCTTCTCTGTTGTTGTATTTCTTTCACAATCTACCAAAATTTAATTTCCAACGGATTTACCTCAAGGTTTAAAGGGAAATTACATTTTTTTTAAAACTTAACGTTTTCTATTCGTATATGTATGCTTAAAAGTATGTAGAGCGGCCGATTATAAATTACTGGTATTGTGGTAAATTAGCTGACTTGTAAATCACAAGTTCCATTTATGGCAAATGTAGATTGATTACTTCTTTATAATAGTAGTAATAGCAGCAGTAACGGTAACAACAATAATAATGATAATAATAATAACAATAATGGTAGCAATAAATGAATAATAAACAATAGATGTTAGTAATGAATGACGATAAATAATTATAGATAATAGTAAATGATAATGAAATTAAATATCGTAAGGTGATGATAAGTAATTACAGTAAATGATAGTAGTAATAGGGAGAAATAGTGGACAATAACAATAATAAATAATGAAAATGAATAGTAAATACTCTCATGCAATAATAGATAGTCATAGTGAGTGACAACAAGGATTAGAAATAACAATAATCAAATAGCAACAGTAGTAATAATAGCCTTATTCACTCGCATCCCGGGAATCAACTAACTTCCTGTTACGCGGATCACATTGATACAGAAACGTTTTGTAGTTTGAGTGCACTATATTCCGACCACCATAACCGTATCAATACTCCATTTTTAATCTATCTGTCAGTTACCATATACGCGACTTTGTACTATGCTATTGGGGCATACGATAACATAGTCGATGTTTTTAAGTGTGAAGATGTACACTGACAATTAATTACAGAAGTTCCCCCATTAAGCATTTTGCTCTTGAATGGTGGCCTTTTCATGTGGGTGAATGGATGTTGTTGATAGGACCCTATGACTTCAAACAAGATGGAAGTATGGGTTTTTTGTGCCGTCAATAGGTGATTTACCAAGTTGAATAAGCTCCAGTTAAATGCTTACTGATCTGCTCTCAAGCCTCAAATTTATTACTTGTACTTAGATAATCCAGAATATTCTCGATTGAAATGTCTTAAATCAAAACCCACTGTATTATGAAACTGTCAGCCACATGCGTACACATTTCGATACATAAAAAATGCAAAAAGTGCGTACCGTGCCCCCTTCCTTCGCCATTTCCTAGTTTACTTCAGCTAATGAACAGTCGTTTCTACTCTCGTGTCCTTTCTTAAATTCCCCGCATCCAAGTATCCCTGTATCAGCGTTATAGGTTTCGGCAGTCCACTTGGAGAAAAAAAACAAACAACAGAACTGTGCAAAATGGAGGGCTCATTGTCGAGCACAACTTCCGTGAGATGGTCTAGGCGTAGAACAATCCAAGAAGAGCACAAACCTTGCACATACAGCGAGACCCCCATCATTGCGTACGAGCCAATCTTACCGTCGATTAACGCGCTGCATTCCTCTCCAACCTGTTAGTTACACAGGCGGCCTTTTGGAACCCGCAAACTTTTTTAATCGCGCAATTTTACTATCATTTCGTAGTGTCGCAGTACTTCCTCACTACGCATTCTTTCAATCGGTACATTCCATCAGAACGCTTCGTTACTACCTATTCCCGTTCCTCTATCGTCCATCTCAACAACCGTCAACGTTCTTTGCCGCTCTCATTTGCTCTACATCTATGTTCATTGCGCGTAGTTTGGGCACTAAGTATCTTCCCTGATTGACGTTTTTAACTTTGCTGCCTAACATGAATAGGTGAGCAAGCCGGAGGCTTCGGCATGATGTGCGTTTTTTGCATTTTCGGTAAATCGATCAAGCAGCTTTATAAACACAAGTAGGAATAACTCGTTTTACTATGAACCTGAAAACTGTGCAAATTGGGAGTAGGAGTTTGTTTCTGAGAACAGCAATACGATTATCGTTCCCTTAGAAAAATCGATCATTCGTGCAAGCTGGCTTTTGAAATTCGCTTCTTTGCACTTTTATATGCTTCCACTAGTGAAGTGCATCATAGTCAAGTCACGTCCCTATACAGGTATGTATGTTGGCCTCCATGCTACGGCAGTGGGAGTTCTTTCCATGACAACACAGGTGTAGAGACATGCTTGTACAAAGAGTGTGGGGACACCCTTTGTATGAATCCATAAACAAAGACTTGTTTTTATGCATACGCGTAAATTCATGTTTTATACGCGCATTATAGTGAGGTTGTGGTTCCATCTACATAGCTGCTATTTACTTGCCTTATCTAAATTCGTTGCAGTTTTTTCACATTTCATATGAATTATTCGCACAAAAACGAATTTCCCTTGATCAAATTTGTACGATTAGTTGATCTTATATGGAAACACCTATTTTAGGCGTTAAGTTCATGTTAGAAACAGAATATTAGACGTTGAGTTATTTCAGCATATTTGTGAAGCTGGCTGTTCCATTTGGCCGAAATAAGAATATGCGAAATATCCCGTCTCCTGCTTTATTTATATCCGACTGGTTCAAACTACGCAGATGTGACGTCATCTCTGAGCTCCATTAACGGTCATAAGAGGTGATTAATCGCAACAAAAACGAGTTTAGAGGGTGCGCTTCATGGAGCATTTTCCTTTTTGCTCTTTTGCCTTTCCTCTAGGCATTTCCAATCCCTCCGTGCATATAAAACTAAACAATTCGATGAACTTTAGTGGCCTAGTTCGATCAAAAATAGGTAAGATATCTACTATGGAAAATGTAGCGGAAAGGGATATTTAGAAGGGAGCGTCTAAAACGTTAAGTATTAAGAAAGTCAGTTAATATGCAGTCTATCATGAACGCATTGCACGAAAGAAGCACACCATAAACATGCATATAAAAAGCAGATAGAACCATTTGCTAGCAGAAAATAAATGGGAAGGCATGTAGAGGAACTGACCAAATGCGCGATTTCTTGTTCTGCTAAGATAACCAACCGTTTTCATAAGCTGTGAATAAGTTTTGCTAAGTAACATATTTTTATTAAACCGATCGCTAGCACGAACTGGAAAGGAATTGGTTTTGTTCGATTCAGTAAAATATACGCTTCTTTTCCGCTTCAAATAATTATTTTGATATTCAAATATGACGGATGAATCAGTGTGAAAAGCAGTAGAGAAATTCAATCTGAGTATATATTTCAGCTACTGAAGTTTGTATGTTCGTAAACTGTGACCATAAAAAACTTTTCTCTGACATCCGTCGTTCTTAAATTGAAACTACGAAGCATACGAACATGCATATATTTATGGAGATGTGGTATTGCCATAATGGGCCTTATGGCATTAATTTTTAAATGCTATAAAAAATAGAAATAAACAGGTTGAGAGTGAAGGGAATCGAGGGAATGATTATGGAGAAATGGAGGATTCTGCTGAGAGCGAATATGTAACGGGTTTTTATAGCTGTATGTTGTGACAGTAAGAAGACGCATGCAGTTCCAGCTATGAAAAATAATTTGGAAGAGGCAAGAGGAAAGAGGGACAGAGAGCTGTTGAACAAGCAGCAAGTGTGATGAAAGGGGGAAGGTTAGTGAGAAAGAAATGCGATGGCATGGTGTGTGTGTGTGTGTTAGCAGTCTCGCATCGTTTCACTCGATGCGCATTTAAGGAGTTGTATAACGTGGCGACGGTATGCGTCAGTAGGGGGTGGGGCTGGGAGGGAAAAGAGGTAGAAAGTGTCAGAGGGTTTAAGCACGCCCTTTTTATGAGAAATTTAGGGCTACCTTCGAAGGAATTTCAAAAAGGAAAGTGAGGAATGGGGACGAAATTCGGTGTGTGAGATTGTTGTGGTATAGATTATTTTCAATAAATTCCCCTATCGTTACGTTGATGGCCGATGAATCCAAACTACCTACCAGAATAAGCATTTGCACACACATACAGCGCACGGGCATCGAAATCACGATGATGCGTTTTTTGTGAAAGTTTGTAAAAAAGGCATAAAAAGTGATGTTCATGGAAGCTGTGTGATATAGGAGAGTGCTCGCTTTCTGAGTTCATTTTAACTTTGCTGTAGTAGTTAGAATTCAGTTAACTGCTATCTTTCCATCGCCATTTTACTAACCAAGTTTCAAGGGCAACATGTGGTCGTGTTTGCTAAGCATCCTCTTGCGGCATTTTTATGATTCGCTCAACGCTTGATTTTATTTGAGGTGTTCTTGGTGCAGTTGTCAAAAAATTCATATTATTGATGCATCCGTCTTATTCTGGGAAGAGTGAAATCACGATATTCAGTTGCTTCTTGTGTGGTGGTGCTGTTATGTATTACTGACTTTGCCTGTTGTTATGCAGGCGTCATCAGAGGTTATTTTGCGTTATCATCCTGCTACACCTCTATTTATTATTTCGCATGTTGCCAACGGCTTGATTCAGGTTTGTCCATCAATCACATCATCAAACATTCGTGCTTTCTTTTAGATTTCTTCGCTTCTTCGACGGTAATTTCAATCAATCATTTGTGTGCGCGTTTGCAAGGTTGCACTAACAAAGCGAGTTGCGATGAGGTCGTTGCAGTGCGTTTGCTTATTTGTATATATATATATATATATATATATATATTACGCATATATATATTTGGATCTATTTGGATCACGCTCTGTGAAAACCTCTGCAAAATTTCTGCTGAGATCTCAATCCTCTTATGCTTCAACGAATTTCCATTCGCAAGGTTCTTGATATTATGGTGCTGCCTTTAGGTATTTCTGTGTACTTATGCTTATATTTCTGGTAGTTTCAGTTCTAAGATCCCTAAAAGTTGGAAGATATGCATCTTAAGATCATCGCACTAGCAAGATTTGTGATTTAATTCTGGAAGGAGCTACAAACAGCTTAAAGCTCCAAATGATCTGCATAAGTTTTGCTACCGTTCGAATTGCCTTAAACTTTGATTGGGCTTCGTAAAACAGCACTTTTATAGAAAGCTTGTTAGTTGAATTCGGTCGGGTCGATAAAAATTTTACTGCATTCCGGCGCATATTTTTTAGCTCTTGACAATTCATGAAACTGGTTGATTCAGTGAGCGTGATTACGAAGCTTCATCAGAATTTCTATTGGGAAGATCTGGAAAACATGCATCCCCTTTCTCTCTCCGGTGGGGGGGGGGGGGGGGGGGGGGGGGGGGGGATTGGGGAGAGGAACACGTTTTTTTTTTTAATTTTATTTTTTTGGGGGGGAGGGGTATTGGATAGATCACACAGTTTTAGTTTTGAATTATCGTTTTCTTTGGCTGGAATTTCGATTTTAAGGGAAGTTTTATTAGAGAATCGATGAGAATTTTCACCGGTCCTGGAAAAATTTTCTGAATTCGAAAAATTTATTTGCAATGGTGAAAAATGCTTCTTTTATTAGTCAATGATGACAGAAGTAGTCGCCATAATTTTCATATATATCTAGATAATCAGTTAACTGGTCATTATTTTGACCACGCGAATTTCGTATCCATCATTAAGAGCTTAATGCACTGTCAACTAACAAAGAATATGACAATGCGGAGATAGTGTTCCGGTTTGAGGCGTGTTTTCCCATTTTTTTCAAAATACGCACTTGGAAATTTCAATCGATGCATGATTACCGAAACAGGGTCGTAAATTATTGGGTGGGTGGGGGTGGGGGGAGGTGATTTGTTGCTTAGGCTTAGGTTTAGGCGTAGGTTTTAGGATTGGGCTCAGACTTAGGCTTAGGCTTAGACTTGTTCTTAGGCTTAGGCATAGGCTCAGACTTAGGCTTAGGCTTAGGCTCAGGCTTAGGCTTAGTTTTGGGCTTAGGCTTGGGTTCACTCTTAGGCTAAGGCTTATTCTTGACCTTAGGTTTAGGCTCAAACTTGCGCTTAGACTTAGGCTTATCCTCAGGCTTAGGCTTAGGCTTGGGCTTAGGCTCGCGCTTAGGCTTAGGCTTAAGCTTAGGTTTAGGCTTGGGCGCAGGCTTAGGCTTAGACTTAGGCTTGGGATTAGGCTTGGGCTTGAGCTTAGGCATAGATTTATTCTTAGGCTCAGGCATAGGCTCAGACTTAGGCTTAAGCTCAGGCTGAAACGTGCGCTAAGGCTTGGGCTAGCTTAGGCTTAGGTTAGGCTTAGGCTTGAGCTTAGATTTAGGCTTAGGCGTAGGCTCAGGCTTAGGCTTGAACTTGGGCTTAGGTTTAGGCTTGGGCTTAGTTTCAGGCTTAGGCTTAGACTTAGGCTAAGGCTAAGGCGAAGACTTAATCTTAGGCTTAGGCTTGGTTAGGCTTAGGCTTAGGCTTGGTTAGGCTTAGGCTTAGGCTCAGGGTTAAACTCGGACTCAGTATTATGCTTAGTCCTGGGCTTAGACACAGACGCAAACATGCAGAGAGACACAGACACACATAGGGACACATACAGAGATGTATAGATACACAAAAACACGCAGACGCACAGACGCAGGTGCACGGAGACATACACAGACACAGACAGGGACACACGCACGCACACGCAGACGCAGACACTCACATAAACAGGCACGCAAGGACGCATAGACACACGCACACACACCACACCACGCCACCACACGCGGAACACCCTAGCATACTCCACACCGCACCGCAGTCCACTACCTATGCTCAGAGCAGAAAGTATAGGTCTGAAGAGCTCAGCCTGACCATCACTTTCATGAAAAAATCACCTCCCTTAAGCAATTCTCTCGTCTGAAAACGTTAGGCAAATTGAAAATTCCTTATGATCTTAGTATTTTGATTTGCCATACGGTGATCATATTGACAGCTACACTGAGCCCTTGACGAAAGCACGCTTTCGTTTTTATTTTATTTTATTTTTATTTTTTATTTATCTGACTATTTATTCTTTTTTCTTGAGGAATGTAGAATGTGCGTCATACCTAAGTCAATACCTCCTTGATTGGCAGAGAAGGAACGAGGATTGCGGCCTCGTCATGTTTGTTTTCGTTTTCAAGAGTTAACACTGAAGAAAATAACATTTGTAAGTTTACTTTCGCCGTTTGTGTAAATAGATCTGTAGATCTCCTTCACCAGCATGTAAAACTATAGGTTCGCTTCCTTTTTACCTAGCTTCTGTTCGGTGACGGTATTTAAAGCTATACCTGGATACCTTGCTACCTTGCTGTTTTCGGCAATCTTCACTCTGGCTTCGATGTCTCTTTACATGTTTCCTTTGTGTCCGGCAACGCTTTCAACAAATCAAATGAAGGACTTGTTCTTCTTCCTGGCACCTTTCCTACAGTTTATTGCTAAGACACTGATAGTACAACATACGTATGGGCAATGCTTGTATGCATCTTTTTATTTCTGTCTGCTGGCTTTAACTTTTAAACCAGAAAAGCTTAAAAATTGGGCAGAACAGTCTGTTTGGGAAAGAAATGCGAACGCAGCTAATGCACTTTGTTCAGTCTACTGCGTACAGCCCTTCTTGCGAGAGCGCTTCATGGATTACGCTTCTTGCCTAAAGGCGAAGAAAGTGCGCCGGGTGGAGAACAAGTATTCCATTGAGACATGGACACCGCGTACCAGTTTTGATGACTATATGATGCTTGCTTTTCTCGCTCCAACCCATGATGGAAGAAGAGGGGAACAGGAGGTAGGGAGGGAGAAAGATGAGGTGGCGTGAAGTCTTCATTCTGTGTCGCAGGTGCCATCTCTTACTTCTAGTTCCATTTGGTTTCTTTATAAATTTACCGAGATGATCTTAATGTTCCACTAACTTTTTTTCTTCCTTTCTTCCGGGACTTCGGTTTGCTTTTAAAATCAGTTCTTGTTGAGAAGAGCACGACTACGTTTGTGGCAAACCTAAATCAGTCTTTCATATTATGACATTCCAATAAACGATGTGGGGCATTACGAATGAACAGACAGATATTCATAAATGCGCTCATAAGCAAAAAATTTTATGGTTAAGAATGTTTTCAGTAGCGCTTTAATGAATAGTTCACATGATAGGAGACTCACACCAAGTTTCTTTGCAATTCATCACCGTCTCACGAATTATGGACATTTAAAAGCGCAATAGAAGTTGTTAATAACTTTAATTCAACAACCGCTGGGGTTTGACCGATGAGGATTTTTTTATGGTGATTGTGCGATCGGTTGGCAACAAAAGGTGAACATTTGAGGCGCTATTTCGTGATTAGAGCATGTTAAGGTATGCGTTGTTGTTCACCTATCTTCTCATATTTGGCCTATTTGTAAGATCAATGTCCTGAAAAATAAGTTAAAACCTATCATTATTTTGGAAATGTGAGCTGCGAAGTTGGGATTTATATCGTAGGAGAGCACAGCTTTGTACTTCCGATTATCGACACCGAAACAGTTCCTTATTGGCGAATTGAAGCTTGTTAGCCGATCAACTGGCAAATCAAAAATCCTATTCAGTATGGGTTCAAAACTGATAATTTATGACCATTGAACTAAGTGCCTACTACCCGCAACATCCTCAGACCGTCTTGAGAGGAAGCACCACTCTTCGAGTGAATATAAACCACAGGGAGGAGGAGGACTTCATCTTTGAGTTGACTGTCCGCAGGAGGCTGGTCGTTTCGTCCTTGCAGGGACAAGACCAAATTCATCTCCTGAGGCAGAAGGGTTTGTAGTTTGCTGTGGCAAAAAATTGGGTTTTGTTGTTCGAGTTCTTCTTATGTACCGCTCAAAGTATTTGATTGCACTGAAGAATGAATGATTGTACGTTCGGAGGTGAAAACAATAATCAAAGAAATAATTCATAAAACGACCTCGTTTATCCAGGCGTATTTCGCAGCTTCCTGCCTTCTGCAATAAGCTTTGTTTTAAAAGACCATTATTTCAGTTGCTAACGCGTTCGTTATGTCCGTCAGCCAATGAGTGAAGAATTGTGCCATTGAAAGTGCCATGTGTGAGCTGGTCACCAGTTGGTTTCGTAACCTAACGCAAACGAGAAAATGACGGTTATGATGCTGAACTATTATTATTCAGCAAAGCAATGTTGGATTGGAAGCATTGCAGGGGACGGGCTAGGACGGACTAGAAAGATGATCTCAAAAAGGTCTTACAAAACTGAGATTGGGCGATAACTTTGGGGGAGAAGAGAGGTACTCGACTGGCGGATAAACACAAGTTGGCATGACGCAAAGCTTATGTTTGTGACTCGGGTACTGACGTTCAGTAACGAAGAATCGGAGCGTAAGTTACGTATTCTTGATGGAAGATTTGCCCAAAAACATTAGGGAAGCGCGAAATTTCGCAGTTTTCCACACAATCAAGTAATAAGATCACTGTAAAGCGAAGAAGCCGACTGACGCAAAATGCATGCCATTTCATGAGGGATGGCAGGATCACTATTATACTCAGCTAATTTGTAGACACTCTCCAGATGGTTCCGAATTTGAAACCGCTTGAGAGGCAGACAAATGCAGACACATGCGCGCAGGCGCAAATTATCGTAATGTCGTTTGCAAATGCAAATATATGTTAGCGCATAAGGTGCATAATACGGCATCAAATGCTCATTATACACACGGAAAGCTGATGCCTGTGACCTTGTGGGCTAGGGCTTCCGTGTCCTAGCAGACAGCTTACTGTGGTCTCGGGGAAGAGGGAGATTTCACCCTTGTGAACCTCTCATTGTAGTCGCAAGCATACGCTTCTATGAACTCATAGGAGTCCCGCGTAGATGATTTCATGCTCATTTATCAGTCTTCTGTGAACTCGTAGGGGTTCCGCGTAAGTGAGTTCTGGCTTATTTATCGGCTCATCAGTTTGCAAGTCAGAAGTTACATTGTGCAGAGTAGTATGGGATAATTCTACGCTCTTCTTTTTATGGGCTGTTGGAAATTTGCGTTTAGAAGGCACATCGTGAACATGTCATGTCTGTGCTGCATGTGTGTATCTATCTACCTGCCCGGTTTTTGTACTCGAGAATGTTTGATGATGAGGTCACAGGATTTGAATGACGCGTTGTAGATCATGCGTTGATCGTGCATGAGCTTTCAGTTTAGTTCATTGGTGTATCTATTGCTTTAACAGAGTGCACTATTTTCGTGATCACTAGTAGCCTATAGCACTCCGACCTCAAAAGACCTGCGAATGTTTCTGTTTGATTGACGGTGATTTTTTGATTATCTTCTTTTGTTCTTTTTTTTTGGGGGGGGGTGTTGTTTATTTTATTTTCGAATTAAAAGTTTCGCACTTCATTCATATCCAATTCAATTTAAAAGAACGGATGTATGTACAGCACTAATATACAGGTAACCGAGTCGTTTAAAATATTTATTTATCAACTTTTTTCATTGTTAACTGTTATGGCGACGGGGTAACAAAGGCACATGCTGTGCCACTTTTGGCGCATTTTTCGATTTGTTGCGTAGAGAACGGTGCTGCATTTACGATGCGCTCGTGAGAAGGCCTTGTGATTCCACTCTGCTGTGTTGCTGTGTTGGAGGACGCACCGCCTTTCTTGTTATATGTACTATAGGGAGACCTTGCTCCTCATTTTTTACTTTCTAGAGCGAGCTTCATCTATCGTTTCATAAGAATATAAGAAGTGCACCTTCCTTGCTGCGACAGTTGGGCCACTGTGTCGACTTTTTTGTGTTCATGACGTTTCCTTTTGCACTTTTTCATTTCTTTCTACCTCATAGAGACGTTTGCAAAGTTGCAGTTGCAAAGCGCATTATTCGAAAATTATGACTGTCCATATTTATATGCGTCGGTATTTACTCGTTTAGCTTTATTCCACTGGAAGGCCTGATGACCTCACATGACAAATTCCAGGTTGATCCATCAACCTCTAGAGCAGTTATACGCACCCATCCATTCGTAAAAACTACGTGCATTCTGTGACTGATCGCATTGCGGAGCGCTTAGAAAAATTTTTTTCTGCAGAAGAGTGTATGAGCAATCGGATCGCTTAGAAGGGTATGCTTTAGTGCACTTAGGTCGTTTTTTGCTAACAATTAAGAAACTAGTTGATTTAGTGAACGGAATTACGAAAGCGCATATTGTACTAGTTCATCGGTCGCAGCGTTCTGTGTTTCTTCTCACCTGCCCGATCCCTTGCTTGTTCAATAAGTCAGCCAGTTTACAAACACTGATGAAGAACCGAAATTCCTTCAGAGTGATGTGTAGTAGTTCATGGCGTGTAACGCAGAGTTGTATTAAGGTTATAAAGCACAAGATTGCGTTTAAACTATTGTAAGAAAAACCTTATTATAGCGCTATGTCTGTTTGGTTGGTCAGTACTTTATAATGACGATCTTTTCGACATTGCCGACTTCTTATCTAATTTTCTATCGGCTTCCATGATGGAAGAATAATGTTAATAGAGGCCTCTGCGAGAATATCCTATCTATTTTGCCTTTTGCATTTAAATACAGCTTTTTTAATGCATCTTGCATTGCATGACGCTAATATTTGAAAGATGCGTCTCGAAATTTGCGTGATTGCATTTAAAGCTCCCAGAAGCCGCAGTTTAAAGCACAATGTTTGATTCACTGAGGAGCTTTTGTATTCTTTAATTATAGCGAACACTAGTACATCACAAATTTCTAGAGGGGATGGAAGAATCATTAGCTTTGGGGACCTGATAGCATTTGAGTATTCAGCTGCATTTCCGGAAAAAGGGGAGGGGGACAGTTTACCGCTTTTGCCTAAGATCTTTAAAATCGCCGGTTCTTAACCACCGCTTTTCTGTTGATATGGTTTCATCTGACAGTACCAAATGAATATAAACGTCTTGCCAACAAAATATGAAGTTTTGCATGCAAACATAAACTCTGATTAAAAAATCTACTGCAACTTCAAAAATAGTGCTTCTATTTTGGTAGGGAAAGGCGCGTTGTAACGTCGTAAACCCCATTTCTATAGAAAAATGAGTTTGCTCAACTCTTTTTGCGCAAATTATGTGGCGTTCATTCGTCACTACCTTTGGAACTGAACGGTTTTCATCGTTTTTCTTTTTTCTCTACTATTCTTAGAGCGGTGAAGTGAAAATGAGCAATAATATGGCACAGACAGTCTGAAACATTCACAGTTGCTAGCAGATAATCTGATATAACCATCCATTCCTGTCGAAATGCTGCATGCCTACAGACATTAGTCTACTGAGGTGATCATCCATAGCACCCTATAAATTGATTCAGGCATATCATCTCTGGTCACTACAAATATTCTGTGGCTTTTATTTGGAAAACTAATTTGTCTAAACACTCCACACTATACCCGAAAGCGTCTTTTCCGATAGTCTTGTGCGACAAAGGAAAGTTTGGAGTGTTCCCCACCCCATTTCTATGGCAAGGTATAGCGATAAACTTATCAATCAGCGCTTTTTGAGTTGCTGTTTTTGTGTTGATTTCATCTTCCTTTCGAGTGGATGGGTTACTGCTCCAGTCATTCACTCATGCTACTGTAACGTTTCGAAAACGTAGCGTGCAGCTTCTGTTTGACAGGTTCAAACCGAAAAAAGTTTATGAGTGAAACTGTTTAGCAAATGCATCAAGCTTTCACAAATACCAGCCGATTTCAAGACTTATTAAGGCATTGCGCGACGAACGTTCTTTAAAAAAGGTAATGGAAAGCTCTCTTTTATATCGCCGTTGTTCTTTTTGGCTGGTCGAAGGCGCATTGTTACTCCACTGCTGGTCATTCATAGCTTTTCTAGGCCATCATCTTTCCCGAGGGGCAGCCTTAAAGAAATTACACGAGTGCACATCTATGTTGTTTCTCAATGTGTGTGTGTGCGTCCGCGCATGTGTGCATATGCATTTGTGCTGATGCATCTTGTCTTCTTCATCAATGCTTCTTCATGTGATTAGAATTAATAACGTTGTGTTTTATTATGGAACGTTGTTGTTGAATACTTTTATCGATCACGTATATTTTTCGGCAACCAAACTACAGCTAATTCATTTAGCTTAGAAGCTGATGAAGCTTTTTCTTAAATGAAGCTCGAATTTATTGTTAAGCCTTGAGACATTCTCGTACATTGTGATTAACTATCATGTAATTGTTTTATTTTTTTCATTACAAGGCTCATTGAATTAATTGATATAGCAATTAGAATTATTCAAAGACGATCTATTTTTTGTTTATTCTGTCTATTACTAAAGTGACAATTTTTTATTAAATGCGTTCATTTCCTGTATTTTATACGGTTATTTGTTCTGTGTTTAGATTTAAATGTGGTATTTGTTGTGATATGCTAGCAAATACATGAGTGTTTTCGACGACTTTGCACTCTATTATTCTAAATGCGCTTCGCTTTCTTCTTACAAGAAAAGAACAAAAAATAATAATGCATAATGTTAGACGCTTCTCAGTTCGTTCTTCGTAATCCCTGTTTTAGGTTTATCATTTTTTATTTGTTTCATTCAGTTGCTTCTTGATATCATATTCTAACCACTCCATAGTTTTTCAAAAATTAGTGTAATCGTTGCGAATTCCGTTTTATTTAATGTCGATCACCTTTACTACTTTTGATTTTATTAGTGAATAAGCGTGTGCTCTAAATTGCCGTAACGCAACGATATTCTCCTATAAGAACCTGTTGATTATTTTCACCAACTACGATGTTTTTTCTGCTACCAGTTTGCTGCATCTTATGCCTTTAAATGCTCTCTTCAATTGTTTATCTCAGTTGCATTTCTTTAGTTAAAAAACTTTGTGATTTTTTCATTTAATACTTTTTTACGTAATTAACCGTTTAATTTGTTATTTATTTAAGTCAACTCATTAGGTCAAAAATTAATTCAATAAGTTATACAATGAAATTTAATCCATATTTCTATTGACTCATCACTGTGATAATACGATCAAACGGACACACCTTTCCAAGTGGTCAACACATAGAAATGGTGTTTGCATTCTCTCAGAAGAATCATTTAGACGCTGAAGGTAAAAAGGATAACGACTGAATAAATGGTGATTCGAAAATGAATGCGGTATTAAGCACTGAGGACACAAAAATAATAATCGTAAGATGAAAAAATAACGATTATGATATCTAATCGGAATCATATGCAATAAAATAAGAATCTTTGTATTTAAAGTTTTCAAAAAATCAAAATCGGAGATATGTAATCGGAAAACTTTCAAAATAGACTGAAAAATTTGTGCAGAAGCCGAGAGTTCCTCTAGATAAGGCAACTCATCATTTCGGTTTAGGAATTGAGAATTTGTAATGCTCAAATATTTTAACGTCTTTGACTTTCACGCTGAAATTTGCGCTTTTTTTTTCTTAACTGGAAAGATGGGTTGGCTAATGAGCATTTACAACCGAGTTTGTGAACGTTACGCTGCATTTCTTAATTTTGACACTTTTGATGAACTTTTAGATTTTCACATTGGATAAGTTCCATCTGTTTTTCAGCTGCCGAAAAACAAAGCTCAGTGTTCAACTCAAACAACATCCGGAAGTGGTTCACAGGACAGTCAGGAAACAAGAAGTCGCCGAAATTCATCATCGAATCAACCGACGCTGTTGAAGTTGGTATTTTTTCATTACCCAATCAAATGTGAAATAAAAATATTACGCTATTAGGTTGGTCGCTTAGGTATGCATAACTCTACAGTTCGCTAGCTCTCTTCTCAATATATTCTTTCCATGAGTTTGTTGTTTGATTGAAGAAAAGAGGAAGATAGTGCAAGCAATATTAAATAATTGCTGCATTTCGGTATTGTGTAAAGCACTTATTAAAGCTTAAATTCTATTTATTATCGAAGCGTTGAAAAGTTGCTTTTTCCATTTTTGATCCGTTAATACAGCATCTACAATCATAAATATCCTTTTGTCATTTTATTGGTGAGGGACATTAGTCATTGGTTTATACCGGATTTTCGGTTGTGAGAAAACAATGGGTGAAAGTATCTCACCTCCGCAGAAAGCCCATTCTTCATTCGATTTTGCAAGTTTCCATTTACATCAGTGGTTAGGTGTTTCCGTATCTAATCACTTCAACTGAGAGGCCATTGAAACTGACGTCATCGTATTTGAGGGATAAAATCTATACCGTTTGATGATTTCTTTTACCAGCTTTCAAGTTGATTCATTATTTTCGAAGTGAGTCATTTTTGAAATTGCCCTGAGTTCCACGATTGCAAAAATGCATATTATTTCGGTTATTCTACAACATCTGTATACTTAAAGCATTCTCTCACGTAGGGCTTATAATGGACATATTCTTGTTGGCTTAATGTATTCCGCTTGTTGTCCACTAATGTTTCGTTTGCATGCAGCAGCAGCCGTGGAATTTCGATCGAATCTTCCCTATTACATTAGCTGTTTCACTGGTGCTCACTGCATTAGCTCATATCATTTTTCCACTTCTAGATATTTGATTCAGACGTGTTAAGTAAAGGAAGAGGAATATTTCCAGTAAGAATGCATAAATCACACCGAGATAACGCTCTAACTGTCTTAATTGCAATAGAGCATTTGAAAATATTTCGGTGATTGTATTCGACAGAATTTCTCACCGCAGAGGAAGAGGTTGCAAAGAATCACTGCAGGCGTGGTAGGGAATTCAAAAAAACAATTTTGATTCTCTGAATTTACGAGAAAAAATTGCAAAAATCTGGAATTTCATTGAAAAAAATGGAAACTCAAGGCGTAACTATACTAGAATCTTCACCGTATGGATGGCATCTTGAAAGTATCTTTGGAAATGCGACGGCGAGGGTAAAATCAAAAAAGTTTTTGAAGAAAGATAGCGGAATACGAATAAGAGGAAAGAACAAAGATTGCCGTAAAAACGGTTCAGCAGTGCATTAGCGAATTTTGCTCCCTCTTCGCAGTGATAATTTCATTTTTTCGAGATCAATAAGGTTGGCAAGTTGAACTTCTCAATGCCGCATTTCATTCGATTACTGCAGTTGAATTTTGCAAAGACGATGTCAACAGCACAGAGACAACGCCTTCATTCTTTCACCTCAGTTCATAGGTGCTTGGCTGTAGTTTTGGGGGTCTTCGCTGAATGAGCCACATCAAATAGGCCAGAATAAGGTGTGAATGATAGGACTTTCAGTAAGCCGCCAATAATGAGCTCTAGGTAGGTATTATTTTGAATGATGAGCAGACAAATATTCTATTTCGAGAAAATTTTCTTTACAATTTCCACTTTATCGCAATCTTCCATAAATTCTTCACTTTGTTGTAGTGATTATTAAAGCCGATCGGCATATAGCCAAAGAATAAGTTGCAAACAAAAATTCCGCTTGCAAAATTTTCCACAATCAAGATGACTGTGCAAATACGCCCATTTATGCTGTAAGCGCGTAAATTAGCGCACCCGTTCTCGTTACTGCCTTTTTTGGATATTTTTTTCCTTCGCAATCTCGTCATGTCACTTTCTACCCACATTGCTGTCTTTGATGATTCACTCATTACAAGTTGCACCTTCCAAATCTATTGTCGTTTCATCGCTGTGCTGCTGAATTCATATGTTATCTTCTGTCAAATAAGTTCATGAATTTTTTCAAGTTCATATCTTCTAGAGAGAGAGAGAGAGATTTGTTTGGTGGCCACTTCTATGGGAAAGGCAACTCTTGTTGGGTTGAACACGAAGCATTTGCTTTGTATTCAAACGTCAGTATATGAGATCGTCAAAGAATTTTTCAGCGAAAGACTCTCGAAAGCTACACTTTATAACATAGAAAAACTTCGAAATAAATGCGTCAAAAAAGTGGCGAAATCGAGTCCATTAGATCAGATTTGGTAGCGTTGAGTTACTTGCATAAATATTCATGCTTTGTGATGCAAAAGTTGATTGTCTTGTTTTTTTGGAGAAGGCTTATTGGCCATATCTTATTTGTCGATTTGACTGTGTCTCACTGGTATTAACCACATCTCGTTTGCTTTGTTAAACGGGGACTCTGTTATCTTTAATGCTCAGTATCCGCTGAACAAAGCAAGGGTAAAACACCTTATCATTAACTTAGCAGAAGAGAGAAAGGAGGTTGTATGGTCATGTAGAGAAAAATTTAGGAAATTTTAGTTATGTATATCAAAGTAGAAAAATGATGGTTGATACAAAAGGGTACTTGATCTTAATCCTAGGTCCTGCTGACTTTTTATCTGCCAACCAGTGAATGCTGATTGAGTTGATACGTTCCTCTTGTGCATAATCAATATGCCTTTGACTGCAAGCGCTTCGAACTAAACAAAGCATCAACGAATTATAGAATACCGAAGACAGAAAGTACAAAATGAAAAGGAAGGTTTATTCCCATCCGGTTTTCGATTTAGTCGTTAGCGCTTTTTCTTTTTCGTTTTCTGACAAGGGGACTGTATTCCCTGCCTCTCTTCCCCTTCTTTCTCTCCCCTCCCCACCTCCCTTCCCTCCCTAATAATATTTCAGTTTGGCCATCGCTTTCAGTATCCCTCATCATAACAGTGATTTTAGCAAAAATTGTTTATGCTGCCAGCTGCGTGGTAAGCGAAACAGAACGCTTGGCGTCGCCTCTAAACGATGCGGCGATTGTTGAGTACGATTGCCCGCAAACACGAACATGTCGCATTCCTTGCGTTCAATTTGGGACAAATTTGCGTGTTTATGTCTGACACTTCAAATTGTTGCTCTAATCTAATTTTCAATCTATTGGTCAAAAATTTGCCACCCATATCCTAGCAAACGTCTACTGATTTGGGTCTTCATATCGGAGAATTCAAAGTCACGCCTTTGTGTCATCCTCTTCCCCGCCCCTCCCCATCTCCTTCCCATTCTCATTCGGAGAAGAGGTAGTTGACTGTTCTAAAAATATAAGGGATAGATTTCAACGAAACCCTTCGATGGCGGAGGTGAGAGACAACCTCACATTGACGTTCCACCATTTAACGGGGAACTGGCAAAGTGGTGGAGGCATTCATGAGGTTTAGTGAATTATAAGCCCATATCGGTGTGCACTTTTAATAAGGTGATTCTATTCATGTGATCGTTTCCCAGCACTCTATAATCGAATACACCAAAAAACCCCATCAAATCATCTGCTTATTCATTATTGAAGCAGTTGTGTCATTCCCTTATTAGTATGCGGAAACTCTATCTAAGTGTTTTTTCGTCTCGCCAGGTGTGCATATGCTTAGCAGTCACTGCTCTTTCCTCTCTTCCTGCTCAGTTTGATGGCAAGGGGGGTGGGGAGGGGGGGGGGGGAACTCCAATTCCATTTTCCTCTTTTCTCTTCCTTTGCCATAGTCGTAATTTCCTTCTTATACCGCAGAATTGTTCTAATTGTTTCTGATGAGTTTTCTTTTTTTTTCTGACTGACAAATTCGTATTCATATCCATTCTCTTGTTTCATTAATTCATAGTTATCTCTTTTTCGAGTACTTTTTGCTCAACGCTTCTTAAATTTTTTGTTCAAGTCGATATGTTCTTCCTTCTTATTTTATTTTATCCACATGAAAATTATACAATCATCTCCGATCAACGACTCGACGTTTCGGCATTTCTGTGACATTAGATAGCTGAAAAATGATTGCATTATAGTTCTTAATCGTGCAGCATTATAAGAATCAAATGAAAGAACGGTAAGTTAAGAGCGGATAAAGAAGGTTAATTAGGAGAACACGCCAGAGAAGTTGGCCCGATACGCGCCTACCAGGTTCGCAAGTTACCATGAAGAAATGCAAATTCGAAATGATATGAATTTCGTGCAGAAGGTTTATTTTGCCGTTGTCTAGTCGATGTAAAATAGCAACATGATTAATGGCGGCGTTTATGTCCTGCGCTTTTATGCCTATAATTCCCATCGATATTGATGAGCCACAATGAAATAATGCATATGACGTCATCCTACGATAATATGCATTACACCTATCAACCTTTGTTACTCTAGCTTTATTTATTTGTAAGTGGAAACTACTTGGGAGACAAACACACGCGCATGCGTACGAATGCGACATCATTTTACTGCACTTTTATTGAGCAAATTAGGTGCATAGAAAGGAATGCGCAGAGAGACGACGAAGAGGGTGGAAGTATGAAAGAACTTGAAAGATATTACGCATGGTATAGGGTTGGGATGAAACACAGCCGTATAATTATCAGGGAGGGAATATTAGTCGCTATATGCGATTAAAATAACTATTATTGCGTCATTTTGCTCGTGAGGGTGCTAAATGGTCCGCCCCCTCCCGTATCTCTTAGGATGGTGGATTTTCTTGACCAGGGCCAGCCCTAAATAGGCCCAAAGTTTGCATCTGTTCATTGGTTAATAAATTGATGAAATTTTTGGAATTGTCATGGTCCTTCATAAATTATCTCACATTTTTATATAATCACAGAAAGATTCGAGCTGAGCAAATTGAATTTTAGACATTGCCAGCAGTTCGATGATATTCCTCAAGTATGTATTTTGCTACTTTTTGCCATGTTCTCCCTCCATTTCAACTTGACTAAATTGTTTCTTTCACCATCGGTGGTAATATTTGGGTAGAAGTTTTAATTGCCTTGTCCAACAGTGAACGATCATTCATGACTTCTGTTACTGGTTTTCGTCTGTTTTCAGCCTATTTGCAAAGACGCTCAGTTTCTCGTTCGCCGTAAAAATTTTTTATTTACTTTTTTTGACTGAATCAAGTTCTGCTGCCATTGAGAAATATTTTGTTTTCCTTTGGTACCGATCGCTTTCCTTCTCGGAGCTTTTTTTCATGATATGGGCGCCCTGAAATGAATTCTGATATCCTTCTGGAAATGCTAAATTTACTACTGATAAGATTTGCGAAGTTCCGGGGGGAAGGCAAGTCGGCATTGAGCCTTGACCTGATTGATCGTGGTATTGTTTCGAAGACGAATTGGAACATGATTTGGTTTTTGGCCGGAGTCGGATCACGTGGATGGATCGTGAATGGTTAGATTACCCAGGTTTGATTTAATCACAGAACGTGGAGAGTATCTGTTCATAGCTACAGGGTCAATGCTTAACGCAGATAAAACGCCGTTAACGTAGCGTCTACTGAAAGATAAACAGTTTCAGCATACCGTTTGACGAGCCGTCGTGCTCCGACGTGGGCACGACGACAGTTGCAATTGAGGACGGTACCGCCTCAAGACGTGCGCGGTCGACTGCCAACGCCCGCAAGAGCGTTTTCTTCGGAAAGGTTTGCATGTTTTTTCTTATCATTCTTATTTAATCTTGCCTTGTTCTCAGATTCACGAAAAAGGGAGTTTTTTAGTCAACTATTTTCGAGGGATATTCTTGCGAAGTTCAGTACTAGGTTACATGCTTCAGGAAATGAGCAATGAATTCAGCTAAAGGGCGCTGCTTGTCATCCATTAAAGAGACTACATTGAACTTTCACTGCGTATTATGCCTTGAAACTTCATCTGGCCAATTTTGATCATAACCTCAGCCATTCTAAGGATTGAGTGTAGGGGGATGGAGAGAGGTGCCTCCATTTGCATACAATCGCCACTTTTCCGTGAATACCACAAGTTTTTCATAATTTTCCTCCTCCCTCATGCAAAATGAAACTTTTGATACACGTATATGTTTTCTCAGAAATAACAATTTGGAGCGGAATCGAAATTATATAACATTAGAGCTCAGTTTCTATTGGAGAGAGGTGCCTCCATTTGCATACAATCGCCACTTTTCCGTGAATACCACAAGTTTTTCATAATTTTCCTCCTCCCTCATGCAAAATGAAACTTTTGATACACGTATATGTTTTCTCAGAAATAACAATTTGGAGCGGAATCGAAATTATATAACATTAGAGCTCAGTTTCTATTCTCCCATCTCATCTGATGTTGATTGGAAAGTTTGTTTTTTTTTTGACGAAAATTGCGAATCATCATGATTCCATTCGTCCAACGGTAACTCGTTACGAAACGAGCAAAGTTGCCCTAAAGGCGACCACATTTCCACTTCTTCTTTGGTTGGTACAGTTGGAATTGCAATGAAAATTGGTGCACATAAAGCATAATGCAGTGTAAAATGTAATCGGCAACAGAAGAATATCTCTCGAATGTCGATTAAGTCAGCATTACTAGCTTTAATTTATAATAAGTATCAGCAGCATATATTGGTTCTTTATTCGTACTATGTTGACATTAGCGGCATATATGGCCAGCATTATTTTATGACAAGTGAGTACCACAACGCACTATGCTTTCATATCCGTTTCTGGAGACGTACAGTGACATATAGTACAACAGCTCGCTATTTTATTCGAAAAGTTGCAAGAGATATTTTTTTCATTGTAATTGAGGCAGGTGAGCTATATGATAACTTAATAACCATATATATAATTATAAATATAAATATATANTATATAAACGTATTTGCAGGTTGATTTATCTAGACGATCCCAAGAGCAACAAGAAGCAATCTGGGAGTTCATCACAACCGAGCATCGTTATTTACAAGTAATTTTTTCTCTGCTTAAGATCTTAAAGTTAGCACTGCATCTATTGATTAGAATAGAAAAGCATGCAATGCAGCGATTCGAGGACCGCGCTTTCTCATGAGTCCCAAAATTCTTGGTTGTATACTTTTCCTGGATTTACAAAGTCGTGGTCTGCTTCTTTCAACAGCTGCTGTCTATGGTTTAATTTCCTGTTCCTTGATTATTCTTAATCACGACCGTTAAATAAGTTACAGTGGGTTGTATCAGTGTCAGTAGCGTAGGTGTTTTGCTGTTTTCACTTCTAATAACGGCCGTTGTAGCGGTAAAATATCAGTCATAATAATTGCGTTAGCAATAAGAGTTGGAACTTATATCAAGAGAAGAATTTTCGTCGGCAAAAGTGACGATGGAAAGTGTTAGCAATAGAACGTTTGATGCAATAGAGGACGTAGCGCTGCCGATAAAAGTCGGTGCCAAAGCAATGAGTATCTACCGGTACTTCCGCAAAAAGTAGCCAAAACTGCAACTGATGACAGTAGTAACTACTGCTAGGCGCTCGCTTGTTTCTCAATCGAAGGGACTTGGGTAATACTAATATCCGTCATACTTAATGCTACTAACATAAACGGAAGTGAGTCTCATTTTTAACAAGTAGTTCTGATGGCACAAATAAAAAGTAGTAATATTCAAAATGTTGTAATAAATAGCATAGGTAATATTGTTCGATAATATTGAGATCTGTTATTACTGAATAGTACAGCTGTAAACAGTAACGAGCAATCGTCGACCTGCTTTGTGATAGCAGTAATGAAATTCAGGTTGCTATTATTTTTGTTGCTGCAAAGTGTCAACGCTGATTATTTTTGTTTGTAAAAATCTTGTAATTATTCTGCTAACAATCAGCTGGGGATCCGTGCGTGAAGGACAGAAGCGATGGGTCAGTGGGGGGGGTGAAGGGTTGTAGGGAGGCGAGATACACTACGTCAGCCGTACTGCCATCTTCATATTCGTTCATTGCCATTACCCATCGCTGTTGCTGAGTAACAAATGTTCGCATGGTTCGCATGGCTGTTTGTTAGGTCATACTGTAACAAACGTCAAAATGGAGTTTTCGAAAAATATTTGTGACATCGCTTTTATTCATTTACTTCTTTTATCTATTTCTTTGACTATTTGTTCATTAATTTATCAATTTACTCGTTTATTTCAATGTTTTGAAATAAGAAAAACACAAAAAATATGCCATCATAAACAGCGATGAAGAGCAGTGCGTTTGCAAATTTGCGATTTAGGGAAATAGACGTACAAATATATAACAGCAGCAATTGTGCATAGGCCAGTATGACTCAGCCTTACATTATATAAGATTTAAAAAACCATTAGTGAAGTTATCTTGTGAATGTACGCTAGTTTTAACTTCGTTTTCAATTGTAATCTTTCCAAGAAAGTGGCGCTAAAAGTAATGCTTCGAGTCGAATAACTTCAAAAAAGATAAGAATCTCTAAACTATGTCTGCAATCTTTGATTATTTTTAGTAATTATCGTTCAAATATTCAAGTTGAGTTTTTACAGAACTACGTAATTGAGGTGATTCACTCCCTGCTGAGATTAACTCTTAGAAATGACACATGTTTTTGATTTATTAATATGTTGATTTCAGTTGCTAAAACAAATGGACGAATTATGCCGTTATTTTCTACGGATGCAAGAAGTTGGATATTTGAGAGATATCGACCCTAGAAGAGTATTTCTCAATTATCCAGAACTATATGCACATAATTCGAAATTTTGGAGAAGAGCTGTAATGCCGATGCTTGAAAACACAAGGTCAACCATTTGATTAAAATTCTTTCTTTTTCGTTATTGAACACTGACTGAGAAAACCACGAAAGTGACTCTTCGTAACGAACGTGGTGAGCCAATTAAGTGCTCTCTGGAGATTTCTAGAACCTTGGAAATTCCCCGTCGAATTATACATGGCCAATCTCTAGCAAATGATCAATCAAGATAACATCCCCCCCCCCTCCAAAACAGACTCAAGGAAAAGAATTATTGGAAAGAATGTCATAAAGAATGGTTTATTGCGGTTTATAAGTGATTATAAACAACGATGTCGAAAATATAATCGATATATCGAAAAAAAACGTAAATATTGAAAAGAAAAGAACATGGCGTTTGAGGTCATCTGTTCTAAGGTGATTTTGTTTTGTATTAAGGGAGCATGGAGTACCTTTGGATCCGAAGATGCTCAAAGCGGGATTCGATCGCATCGATGAATGGTGGCCCTGCTATACGACCTTTATTAATGGTCATGCCGATTGCCATTCGTATGTTCAAAAATGTCAAAAGGAACATGAACTCTTCAGGGAATTCGTCACGGCAAGTTTTCCTTTATATTAGCATTCTGGATTTATTTTTCAGGTTTAGGTTGAAAATTGTCAAAGAATTCAGTGAAAATTGTCGCCTTGACTTCTTCAGAAATATTTTTAGCAACTATTCGATTGTTCCTTGGACATGAAGTTTGACATTAAATGTATTCATAAAATGTGTTCACTAACGGCTATTGTCGTTATGGAAGAAGCATAACACAAGTGCAGTATAGAGAGTTTTTGGTCTAAGGATCCCTAATATTATAAAGAAAATAAGGAAATATGTTGAGAGAGGTATGTTGGCTATCTCACCTAATGATAGAATTCCGGCCGTTCTGATGTAGTAAGAGCAGATAGATGAGTGAGCACATATGGATATCGAAGCATCCCCTGACCTATAGCACTTTATTAGATCCTGCAGATGTAATTTCCACGCTTAGTACGAAGGGGAAGGCGAGGAAGTGGGAGGAGAGCGGTATATCTCCCTTGTCCTCTCCCTTGTGAATTGTTCTGTGTACAAGCTTTCGGAACAAATATTCTAATGAGACTTCGTTAAGCGAATAAATAACCGTTGTAAGTGCAAGCTTCATGGTGTCATATCTATGCTGCTGTTTTTGAATTTTTAAACTTCTGCTTCGAATGCATTGTTGTTGCGGCATGGCAATGTTTTGCTGGCAATACTCAATCGTTTTCAGTGGGCAGAGTCACAGGATACGTTGCGAAGGCAGAGGCTTCTAGATGCATTGACAAATCCTATGCAACGGCTAACAAGATATAGTCTCCTCCTGAAGGCAGTCCTTAGGAATAGCACTGATGACGTTGAACGAGAAACTATTCAGGTAAGATTCAAGAGCTCATAATAATTGCCTGGAAAGGTATGCTGCAGATACACGCATAGCTCCGTACAGAGAACATCCCCTCTAACTTCTCTAAACGAACATTCTTTTTTTTATTCAAATCATTCTGTGTTCGAACAATCTGGGTTTAGAGGGGAGGAACATAGTTCACTTATTTGTACCCTGAGGGGATGGAACTGATTAATTATGAGTATCGATCAAATATGTTCGTAGTAAATACGATCAATAATGTCGGGCAGTGAAAGAGCTGTTTGCATCATTTTTTTAATCAAAATAATAATGGATTCATTGATGAACAATTTGTCATTTTTGCAATTCAAAAAAAAAAACGCTACAAGACAGTGCTTCACTGTTCGGCTCTTTCAAAAATATTGCAGGGACAGCCGTTCAAAAAAGATTAGAACTTTTTCAGGAAGTTTTAGTGGCTTATTTTGATGCTATGTCCACTTTTTTAAAGGAGATGATTACACATATTGAAGTAGCGACGAGAGGCGTTGAAGAAACCTTAAACAACAACGATCTTCAAAATAAACTTCTGGAATTATCGAGGACAATTGAAAGTTACGACGCTGTTGATACCGAGGAATTCGAAAGGGTTTCTTTCTGTATTTATATTGTTTCACTTCTGCATTTTTTTGTTATTCTCTAGGTCTCATTTTATGTCATACTATTTGTCAAAGCCGTTATTTCTAGTTATTTTTGCAACTGAAGTAGCAGGGAGGAGGAAAGGGAATTCCTCCCCTGGTCCCCTCCACTCTTCCTCCCATGTTATTCATAAAATTCATCATTTCCTCGCTCGTCCCCGAATTTCCTCGGGTTTGATGTTGTGATGCGATGTGATAATCATTTAAGGCAATTTTACGATGCTGGTAATGCACAGGTAAACCTTTGTTAACGGTGTTTCATCGTCACGACGCCATCATTCACTAGAGTATTTGCCACTGTTGTGATTTGGTGACTGATGATGATGTCATAACTTTGAAGGGCTTCGCCAATCAAGTTTTGTTTGCTCCTTCCTGATCACCAATACCACCTCTGACAATCAAACGGAAGTATCTGGTTGTAACGAAGCTTGCAACCAGATCCGAAGTATTGAATCTGATTACAAAAACATATTTTTTCAATATTTCCTCATATTTGATGCTGAGGAAGTAATTTTCCAAAGCGATAACATCTCTGGACTAAAGTAGCATAAGTAACATATGCAAAAGTGTTTTCAGAGTCTGTGGAAGTTTTTACGAATTGGATGATGCGGTGCATTTTCTGCATCCTTTTTTCCTAAATTGTTCTATGAAAGATATGTATCTACATTTTCTTCCAGATTTTCCCCATGAAATGTGACATTCGATTAGCGGATCCGATGCCGTACATCCTTGGACCACCACAGTTTCGAAGAGTTTATTTGCGTGGTGATCTGAAATTAAAGGATGGCAAACAAGGAGCAAAAGTAAGCTGATCATATAGCACTCAATGTTCGATTATTTATTACACATTCGAACGACTGTCAACAGTGAAGAGTGGTGATGGAAACAAGCGCCGCAAAAAACCGGTGAAACAAACGATCGTTCCAGAAAGGATATACATTGTGAAGGGGAACATTCCCATTGCTTTTACATAAAACATAATCATGGTGAAAAAATTACCTGTTAAGGAGGTTATTGAACTTTTTAAAGTTTGCAGTCTACCCATTCGTATAGTGCGTCAACAATAATTAAGGAGTTTGAACACAATGAAATTAAGTTTTCATTATTTCTGACCCCAGTGGTCGGATGGATTGGTTTTTATGTTCTTTTTTATGTTTTTTAGCTAGAGGGATTTGCCTACATCCGTTGGCAAAATGTCAGTAGGACTTAACGTCATGCCTATTTGTTATTACTTATGCTCTTCTTTTGTACTATTATGTACCGAAACTCTAGCATTTTAGTGGTGCTAAAAGAGGTTATGCAAGTCCAAGAATAGCTTCTTTTCAAAAACGCGGCCTTCATTTTTCTAGATGTGATTTTACTTTAGAAGACTTTTTCCTCACAAACGGCCACAGAATGAACGTAGAAAGTTGTTGCAATAGCCGTTGATAGGCATCGCGCATGATCTGCTTTTTATGCAAAAAAACTGAAATATTTTCTACTGCACTCGAAAAAAACAGCTTGATCCGGAGATTTCTACTCAGTAGGAAGGAAGATTCTTTAGCAATCAACGATCTGCGGCGTTCCTGCGTTACATATAAAATGCGCATCATACGTTTTCGATATTTTGTAGATTTTTCTCGCAAACATACTTTGGTTCTATGTTTTCTATCATTTTCAGGTAGATACACATTGTATCGTTTTCACAGATCTCTTCCTCGTTTGTAAAGCCACCAATAAGCGAGCCGATCGACTCAGGATACTCAAACCACCGATGCATATCGCGAGGATTTGCCTGCAACAATTCCCCGATTATTGTACTCTTTCACTTCTTTGAATTGAGCATCTGATTCTAAATAAGCTGTGAATTTTTACAGACTTTTAGGCAGCATCTCCTCCTTCAAAATGCTGATGTGGGTATATCAGAAAAGATGAAGAAAGTTATCGGAGTTTACATGGCTTATTGAGCTTAGACAAGGATTATTTTTTGCTTCCGAATTGAACAGTTTTCATAGTAACGCCAAGGCAGAATTGATTTGCTTATGATCCGCTGACAGTGGTAAGGGAGTGAATAATTTGCAGGCCAGGTGTGCAAACAAATTTTATGCACCTGGCTTGCAATTTCCTAACTATAAATTTTGCGCATTGGCCTACAGCTGCCAGCTATAATTTGGGGCACCCGGCTGCAATTCCTTCATAAACAGGAGGTAAATTTTTTAAGAGAACATATTATCGTAGCGAAGCTTCATGGAAATGAAATATAGGCACATCTGAGCGTTTAGTTGTAGTCGAATTGTTTGAACACGTGAGAAAGAGAAACACCCCTCACTACTTTTGAGCCGTGGTTTTCAAATCTCGAAATTTTATGAAAAGTTGCAGAGGAAAAAATTGCAATTTTCCCTAAATTTTATTTTTAAAAAAATTTTATTAGAGTATGTGGGATTCTTTGCGGCTGGTCGGCCAGTGAGGAACAATATTGCCTCAGATGGATCACAATGTGCGTTTGAATGTTAACACATTATGCATATGTAAAAAATGATAGCCTCAGAAATAGGTTTTATCTGTTTTGGGAGTGTTAATATATTCTTACGTTTTCGTATGTTTCGAATTAGTTCGCTTATATCATGCTTTGCTGAACACAGTATTTCTCAGGTTATAAAGAATATTTCCCAGATTGTATTGCATTTTATCAGTGTTGAAGGAGAAATTATCGCAACAGTAGTTCCAGCTCGTTGAGTATGAAGGGAACGAAACAATTTGGACTCCTCAAGATCCCAGGGTCCCTGCCCCACCCCCTCCCCCCTTATTTATCTCCTCCAGGTTCTTATCCGCATTTACGATCAAGCTGGTAATTATAGACTGCTTGTTTTAAGTGAGAACATGTTAATGTTATAGCTGGATTTGCGGTCTCATCGATGAACGATTTTGGAATGCCGACATCACTTTATTATTTTTTCACTCCGTCGATCGAGGAGACGAGGAAGTGGCTAGAGATGACGAGTATGGCACATCGCGATTTCTATCGACTTAAGTCAGTTAGCATCTGTTTCTCAATATTCATCTACACATTGTCTTATCTCTTACTAATAATTTCATCAATTCATTATATCCTCGTAATCGATGTTTTATTGCTTAGAAATACCTGGTAGTGATACGGGGATGTGATGATACTGCTAGTCCATACAGGTAATGCTTTATAAGATCGCAAGATTATTGTATCCTCACGTCAGTGAGAGGGGCTTCTACCAAATGTGAATTATTGTCACTTGAGACTGAATAGGTTACATGAATCGCTAAGTTTGAGATGTTGAGGTTGTCACCCAGCTAAATATCTGCTGGTTGAAGTTGGAAAGCGTGGGAATGGGGAGTTTTTGGGAATAAAAGATTGTTTCGAAAAGTTTTATTCGATCTTGCGGAATATCATGTAAATGACATACGCAGTTAATGCCCACTGGTACAGCTGGTAGTTGCCCTTCTACATTGTTTCAGAGATTGTCTTATTTTTCGAAATATTTCGGTAGTAAAGCTCTGAGATCGCACCGTATACTCAAAGCATAGATTTTTAACGAAAAGGACAAAAATTTTATTTATACAATTTTCAGCGTATTTCAGTTGAGGTATGGCAAGTTTGTTATTTTCAGGCCACTCAATCCACAACAGTGCTTGATCGGTCCTCCTTTTGGAATGACAAACGGATTCTCGAAGCTTGATATGATTTTAGCATTGGATCATAGCCGATTGCCATCATCGGGATTACCTGCGTATATTTATTCGGATTACTGCAACAGCGTGCTTTCTTCAGATATTGTGCACAAAAAGAGTTCAAGCATGGATTCGCAGATCGTTGCCGAACATTCTCGTCTAACTAGTTAGTGAATGTGTTCTTCTTTTCTCACCATTCTCATTTTAATAAGCCACTTTATCAAGAAATGTTCTTCTAGCAGAAGGTTTGTAACACTCATTTTAGGAGGAGGGATGGGTTCATGAGGAGCATGTTCATTTTCTGTGAACATTCCCCTGTCTATTCACATTTGTCGAATACTTCAAGTCTGGAATTAATACAGAGAAAATGTTTTCTTTTCACCAAATGTGTTCACTTTTGTTTTCTTAAGGAATTGAAACATTCTTTTGCATAACTTTCGAGGTAAAATTCCATTTAAACGGCTTGGTTGCCATACTTATCGTTCACATGCAGGTAGATTTACATGCCATTTGCGGCAGTAACTGATCAAGTTGTTGGGCTGTTCGAAAAGGTAATCGTCACGCATGTTTAAGCCTTCGGGAGAATCCAACTCCCCCTTTGTCGCCTATCCTGTTTTCAATATATTGTTGGCTTGTTCAGCCCTCTTCATTTCTTCAACTGTTTCAGTGATCTAAAGGTATAACTAATTCAAACTTCACTTATTCCCTGTTGTTGTTTTGTAGATATGCGTAAAGTAAATACCGTCTCATCGGCGGATCACCTGGATCGGCTTTATTATGAGGGACGTCACGCCAGCAACCTCCTTTCACGTCAGAAACTCAGCGTTTCGAATAGCGCAACAGCACTAATGAATTCTTCGTTATTGGGACAGTCGAAATCCTCGATCGATCTACACCTTGCGATGCGATCGCTGGATCACTTCGAATCGTCGGAGAGCAGTTGTCGCTCGAGATCGAACTCTTCAGGACCATGCGAAAACTTCGAAACTCGGTAAGCATACATCCATTTGCATATATACACCTGTGTGCTTGCGAGGGATTCAATGTACTGCTTTCAATAAATTAAGGAAGGGTGTTAAATCGATATTTATTTCGGGATCTTTTGCAGCTACGGGAACAACGTATAATGATCAGAGTACCTGTGAATGAACCCTTTTTCTTCGCTTTCTGTGATGGTAGGCTTTGCCGCGAAAAGGTTTTTTGGGGAGAGGGTTTTACCAAATGTGGAAGAGGATCATGTGAGATAATACGTTTCACCGCTCATGTACGTAGGAAAAAGAAAATGCAGGGAGCGCGAACACTACTCGACTTCTTTCCCACTCTTATCCGAGGGATTAATATGTAACTATCGTGGAACAGAATGTCCATTCTAATAAGATTTTTGGCTCATTTAACTGTGTGATATGAATATTAGGTGGATAGTTGTGAAAAGCAATTTCGAATCACTCATCGGCAACTTTGAATTTGTTCATCGCTGAGGTAGCATTTGAGTATTCACGTTTGAATATTGCAGTCCATTTAAATAATGTATTTGAAGATGTGATCGCTGCTAACGAGTTTTGCCTCACTGTAGGAGTTTGTTGAAAATCATATATTTTTCAGTTAGTAGTCTCCAAATGAACTGTTTACGTCTCGTGTCCCAACAGTTCTCTGTTTTCATAACGTGCCCAGCATTTACGCGATATGCTGAACAGTGGAACAGAATTGCCAAAAACGAATTAGTACAGATTGGATCTCTCGGACAGCGTGAGGATTGTGCTGATGTAGATCACTTTCTGTATATCGTTTCATGAGGAAGAGAATGAAACAATTTGAACTTAAGGCGTCTCTTTTTTTTCTGGCTCAAACTTAAAAGGATTACCCTATCATACTTGCGGAAGTGGTGATGGGATTTGAATAAGGATTGCTCTATCATACTTGCAGAAGTGGTGATGGGATTTGAATTTTGTCCACTTATATTTCATATTTATAGCCGGCATTCTGACTATGCTGAAATCATTGCCAGCCTGTTCTTTCTGTGTTTAGTCCTTTCTTTCATATTTAATACCTCTATTTCAAGGAATAATTTCCAGACCACGTTGTGGAAGTCAATCGCCCTCTCCATTACACCGAAATATGGAGGTATTCGGTGGAACTGCAGGAACCTCGATAGAGCACCGTGGAGTAAGCGATCTAAGGGGGCAAAGTACTACTCCCGACCGACATTCAGGAACTCCAGATTCGTGCAGTCTGGATTTGTCACCAGCGGATGACGCTGCAATTTCGTCACTTGCTGTTATGGCCACAACAGAGGCACATGAAGAATCATCTGATACTCCTCCACCTTCGGTAATGTTGCCTTATTGTGAAGCGCTCATTCAAAACAATATACATACTTTACTACTGGCAGAGACAAAAAAGGAGACCAGATGAATGGGGTCAACGGCAAACCAAGCGTCTGATTCTGAAAATTAAATGGAAACATATTGATGATTGTCACTATCCACCCCCTTTGCCAGAATTCAAGTGTTTAGGTTTAATAAGTTGTACCTTTAAAGATGTTACGACTTTTTTTTGCATTACTGTCTCCTTTCAATGCAAACACTACTTCAGAGTGTTCTTCTCCTTGGAAGGAAGAACATTGACGAGAGAATTTTTTGCAATGTAAAACGAAGCTTCTCTCAGTTCTTAAAAAATGTTTCGAATATTTTCTCTTCTCCCGTTGGCTAAAAACTTTCAAACGTTCTACCCGTCAATGTTCTCCAAAGTAGTTTAACGTTCAATTATGAAACATAGAAGCGGCAATTGGCGTACTTTTTAAGTCCTATCCCTCTCCTTTCTTCCCTCCTCCTCCCCACTCCCACGTTTTGAGTTTTTTAGATGAATGTTCTTTTTCTCAGTTTTTTCATTTGAGAATTATTTTTTCCTGCTCGAGCGATAATTTTCTGACCCTCTGGTTCCAGATGGGCTGGTTCAGGTTATTCTAGATAATGTTCCTGTTACCCTTTGGTTGAACGGTGTTTGTGACGCTGTTTTTCTACTTTTATTGCCCTGAAGTGTCACAAAATTTGATGTGAGAATCTCGTACTAGCAATTTGCTTGAATCAGAACATGGGTGGTTGTAGATGGGTCGGATCTACCAGCGACCATTTTCTGGTCTAGCGCGCTTGCCAGCTTGCGAATTTCTGGAATTTGCTGCTCTTGACAGCTTAATAACTTTTGAGGCAATCTATGTTTTCTTGCGGAATTTCTTCCTACAGCTGCAAATTTCTGCATGCGAAATCTCTTTCTTCGGCTGTCTGTACCCAGCAGTGCGTATAGCTACAAGAGTCATTAATTGTATGGAAGGGTGATAGGCCAATAAGTATCTTTAGAAGGGACTTTTGAGGCAGGTGGGTGGGGGTGGGGGGATTTTGTTGGATGATAAGATTTTTTACTTATTTTCTTGGTTGAGGATGAAGATTGTAAAGGAACTTATCAAGTTGAAGATATCTGTAAGTTCGAATAATGTGTAGCTCTGACTTCATAATTTCTCTTCACCTTCCCTCGCCCACACCCTCCCCTCTCTTTGCTCTGCTTTCCTTCTCGGCGACGCATTGTGCATGCGTTATTCCACATTTCCATCACATTTCATATGCACTACTGCAGGGAAATGCCCGTCGATTTGAGCGTCGCTATCATACCTCAGACGGTATCGACGTGCTGAAGCCAAAGACCGCTGCAGGTATGCCACCTGGCATTCTGAAGCGATTCTCATGGAATGTCTCCTCCGCAGTTGGTGGCTCATCGCGAAAGATCTCAAGTCGTCTCACTGAACAGGTGCGCTCCTAGAATCTTTTTTTTTTAAAACTCATTTGGCAGTGTTTGAATAGAGTGTATCTTGTGAATAACCGAGTTCTGTGCATCTTTACGTGTGTGTGGTTCGTTATCGGCAATACACAAAAAACCTTACTAGACCTTCTGCCATACTGCGTCGTTATCGGACTTACAAGTAGTAACTTGAATTAAGTTGAATAAGAGCTCAAATCGTACAAATTCACTTTTGGCTTATAGAAAATAAAAACACATCCATCGTTGAAATCATTTCCAGCAAAGTCGTCGCCATTCACAATCAACGGTCACTTCGTCGGAGTCGTTTAGCTCATCGACTTCGGGCATTAGCACTGCATCATCACATGCAGATGGTACCACTGTGGTTGAAGACAGAACGCCGACCAGCGATCCGGATTTCCACATTTCTACAGGTTCTTTTCATAAATAAGCAAACAATGCTTGAATGACTGCTTGAACAAGCTAGCAACCGGGATTCAACCAATGCCTCTTTATAGTTGGAGTTTATTGGCAGCAACTATTGTCTCCTCATGAGTTCCTGCTTTTCAGAAATTTCCGTATTTGAGAATACGAGGCTTCAGCCGATTTTCTGTTGCGTACTGCAATTGAACGATGCTAGAATATTATAAACGCTTGCAGTTCTTGGACTTCTTATAGTACTCAAAGATCTCTCCACAGCTCAATGTTGTTCACTGGAGAGGATTATAACCCGCTGATTAATAATTTCGTCATTAGGAAGGAAGGGGGCAATAAGGAATATGGGGCAAAAGGGTATGATAAAGCCACTAGAGAACATTATATACGTATGAAGTGGATCGGCAAATAATATGAGAGTATATAAACTTCGGAAAGAAAGTAGAGCTTCAGCTAAGGATGTCATCACTCTGTACTCCTAGACTGTCACATTAATGAGATGTTCTCTTGCACAGTACGTTTATCATCGCGTTGTTTGCATTCGCAAGCTTTTAATACCGTCTTACTGTTACCATAATCAGTCTCTCCTGTTGTACACTTCTCATTCATTGTTAATTTTGTCATCATAAATTCCGGTTTATCTAACCAAAGATGTGTGCAGATCTCAGAGCCAACATCCCCTCCTCCTCCCCACCTTCACCTCTCCTTCACCTCCTCCCCACCTTCACCTCCTCCCCCCCGAATCCCCTAACCACCCACAACCACTTGTGCACAGATGGGTCTAGGATTCAAACCGCATCCTCAAACTCTACGGTGAACAAGTAAAGCAATGAGAAAAAAACAAAACTGCTGGGGAGCTTCACTTGGCTTATCTCAAATTTGCATCTTACTTCATTTTCCTTGTTTTAAGTTTTCTTGCTTGCTTCACTTGCCTTGCTTTGAATTTGCCGGTTCCTTCGTCAGCCTTATTAAAATGTTACAATTTTATTCTCAGCCTTTGTAACATGAGAAATGTCACGCCGATAAGGCACGGTTAAATTTCTGTCCTGTGATCAATAAATATTAAAATTTATACTTTCAAAGCTCGCGTTTCCCTTTAGGAGAGTTAAGCAAAGCTTTCTGTCTAGAATCCGGCCACTCCAGTTCATCGCATGAAGTCGAGATTCCGCGATGAATTTTTCGAAGATCTTCAAATGACATTAACTCAAGAATGAGAAATGCATGGGAAAGATTGAACCGTGGGTTTCTGGATTTCAGCTGGGTTCAGCAGGCCAAATCTACGTTTCAGCAAAGATGAACTTTCAGACATTTCCATTGCAAAGCGTTTTGCGATTTCAATGACGTATTGCTGAAAGCCTGTTGTAGTTCCTGCCTTCTCGTTTTATTAGAAGCTATAGCCTGAATGCTTTCATCTCTTCTCTCGCTTACTCACTGTCTATTAACCGACCCACTTTTTAATTTCTAGAAGTCGCACTTGATGTCTAGGTAGACATTTCGTCAACTTCTTATTGGTATCTTCTAACACTGCTGCATATAAAGGTCTCGAATACATTCACATCGCATGGTAGTCCACTAATCAAAACATATACTCAAACGAAGTTTGGCGACGATCTGGCTGCTACGAAGAAGTGGGCGCCTCATGTTGTAAAAAGCGGCATACATCCCGCATGTTGTGTAAAGTCTACCGTAAAAGTAGCCTATCGGAGTTTTTGAGATCTACGCCAGCTTTTATTTGGGAGGAGTCGAACTTGCAGACGAGACTAACTTGCCGTTCAGGATACTTTTGAGATGGCTAACTTGTGCTTCAGGAAATGAGCTTGTTTTTTTTCCAAATTTCTTGAAGCTTCCACTCCATCATTTAACACTAAAGTTAGTCCACCTAACCTTGATCTGTCACTGTGGACAGTAGTTTGTTAACGATAGAATATGTGATGTTCACTTCATGCAGAACATGCAAGGCTATCACAAGAAATCCGACGCGTAAAGAAATGTGCAGTGAATGCGGTGTGTTCCTTTTGATGGCCAGTATCCGTTCCTGTTCAAGAACCCTCTGGGCTCTTATTGTAGAAGAACATCGCATTCTCCTTGTCAATGACCAAAAGCGTCTGGGTCTTCCATTTTATCTATAAGAGTCACTTAAGCATTTCTTTCGGAAGAAAATGTGCTTTCTACGGTTGGGCTGAGGCAGATCCAAGATTTTCCCTTTTCCGTTCCCTTCGTTGTTTTTTCGGCGGTTTGTTTGTTTTTCTGGAGTCATACTGCGTGTCACGTGTACCATCTTTATATAATTAGGTGGAGAGTGTATAAATATATAATTAAAAATTTGTAGGCGGTTTTTTCGTAGAAGAATTGAATAGAAACGACCGTTCAAATGGAAAAGTTTATTCGCAGGCGGAATCGGAATTATCAGCTTCCGCTTGATCCATTCTGATACCTCGTTAGCCGTTATAAGACAATGAAGCATTTCAGTGGCAATCGGTGGGCAATATGTAGACTCACCCGATGAACAAAGCACTCTAACGATTAGTTCGAATGAAGCCAACGTTTCATCGACTGCGGTCTCAGGGAGCACCGACAAAACACCGCCACCGTTGCCAGTTGTACCGCCACCGATATTGGATGCAGGTGGTAAATTACCAAAAACGGTCAACAGTAAACATCACGAATTGTTGAAAATCATCATGGACAATCAACTTGAGACCTCGTTAGTTATACCACAACCTTTCGTTTAGCTAACGAGAGCTTTGCGACATTTCTTTTCAGTGATAATAATGTATGAAACTTTCTTGTGTAGCATGCTTTCATCTCATATTTAATAAAACAAACGCAATCTTTTTGCGACATGAAAATTCCATGGATACTAATATGAATCTTTATTTGCTGAGGGTATGAATCAATTAGGGCATATAGCACGTGCACATCATAACCATGTATGCATTTCATATATCAGCTGACCGTTGTTTTAAAGCTGAGATAGACTGCGTCAACATTTCGGTTGTATGACCATCCTTGGAGCAACTGCAAAAAACCAAAGCATTTTATCTGCTGCAGTTGCTTTGAGAATAGGAAAACTCGGAATGTCAATATCATAAGATGTTGCTCGAGGGCGGAAAAGAAGGAAGAGTCTCAGGAATATTTTAATTTTTTTTCCCACATTTATATTCTGGAAATCAGTCGGATTGCTATGTCGACCGTATGTGATATGGGAATGGAGAGTTTTAGGGTTTCCTGGCATGTGATGGGACAACACAGCGAACCGTAAATTCAGAATAGTGTAGGCGATGAATATATATATATATATATATAACATCTGTTGAAGTTGATAAATCGAAGCATGTTCTATATTATCATCAGCGAATTTAGAGAATTTAATTGATTGTTTTCATACCTCAGATAAGCGAGCAATATTCAAAAATATGTGTATTTCAGAGATGTATGATCGGGCTCCACGTCATCCTAACAGCTGAACTCGTATGATCGGTTATAATGAAGCGATAAACACTAACCGCCAAATTATCTAACAAGCAACAAGTGGTCTGTTTACACCGGAAGTGGTTATGTTCGACATTGTTCAGCATACATCCATTTATAACGTTGTTGTCCACATGTTATTTAATATCCTCTTTTCCAACAAATTATCAGAATACAGAGGAGTTCATCGGTAAGGAAACGACTGAATTAATGAACAGAGTTTCGGATTGCTGTGCGTCGATCAGTTTCTTATAAAACAAGTTTTTGCGCATATCGATCTGCATTAAAAAGCTAACGATTTGCATTAAAAGCATAACGCAAAAGCGGGAACTAAAACAAGGATATATATTTGATTCTTTGAAAGCTTGTAGCTGTTATGTTAAAGATCGCGTGATATGGATTTTGTATGGATTGGTGCTGCCTAGTACCTTGTGTTAGTTGTTGTTTTGTTTTTTTATTTGAGACGCTGAGTATGTGCTTGATGCATTGTCATAACCGTTCTATGTAACCGGCAAAATTATCACCTTGTGAAATTGATATTTTCTAAGACGTATCAGCGAATAGTAACGTAGATTCAGATGAACGAAAACAAGAAGTTTAAACTTATAACCGTAAGGTGTTTGAATGATCTCTCCCGGTCACCCCCTTTCTTTTGTTTGTCATGTTTTTTTCTGCATTTCTGATGTCCTGAAGCGGAAAGCGAATACGCCCTTCTAATAGAAAACTTTGCTGCTTCTGTAAGTGCATAGGTCTACATGTTGATACCTCTTTTATTGAGAAGCTACTTGCTACATTTTCATAGCTTTCCCACATTTTTTTGGTACTGTTCTATGTGACATTTTCGTTTTCCTGTTTAAACTATTCTGGAAGCACTTATCGTCTCTTCAGAATCTGAATTTCCGTTGCCTGGAATTTGATGATTACTGCGATAACATGATAAAGGGGGAGGAGGAGTTATTGGGAGGGTTTGACCGAAGAAAGGGGATAGCATGAAGCAAAGATCTTTCTTCCCTTTTCTTTCATCCTCTTTCGATAGGTAGAACACCATGTCATTTACATTCTTGTAGCACCCGCGTAATCTTTACGTCCTGTTTTAGAAGATTTGATTTCGTTTAATATCTCCGTAATCGTAATTCATGATGATTTTGCCGGAAGTATAGCGTATCGTTCCACTCAAGTTTGGCTAGCACCTATCCTCAAGTTCAGCGTAAGGTAAAAACCATTGTTGTATCGCTTAACATCGAGTCGGCAATTAGATTACCTCTAGTACTTCCTTCACATTGTCACCTTATCGATGTCTTCAGTGCTTATTGCTTTAATGCGTGATTGAAAACACTGGCAGTTGATAAAATTCCAAAAGTTTTTATTGAACGCTGTTTTGTTTCATGTTTTCAAAACGCATTCCCGCATTAAATTCAGCATCGAAATGTTTTTGCATTGATTTATCACGTAGAAATTTGTTCAGCGGTATAATCCTGG
Source organism: Baylisascaris schroederi (assembly GCA_006503575.1). NCBI lineage: Eukaryota > Metazoa > Nematoda > Chromadorea > Rhabditida > Ascarididae > Baylisascaris > Baylisascaris schroederi. Next base: position 172,033 of record QEWY01000169.1, on the reverse strand, counting down.
AAGTTGTGATGTTGCACTTGTGTTCTTTCACCCTTCCGCTTTTTCTCTTCCCTCTCACCCTTTCCCTCACCTCGAGAAATCAGCGGGCTAAAATACGATGAATGATCAACCGTCGCTTATATATCGCATATTTTCAATGCCAATAGATCTTATGGACAATCTCACCGGCAATCTCTCATATTTTTGGGAGGAAAAAAGACCGAGATAAAGTAGACAAAAAGAAAAGACGAAGATTTCCAGATTACTTAGTATAGTGAAGGAGAGTAGCACTTAGTTTTAGACGCATTTTCTCGCTAGAAAACAAGAGGCCAGCCACTTCCATGTTAAGCAACGATTGGTTTCTGACCTTTTTTGAAGCAAACATCACCGAAGTTCGGAATGACGTTTAGCTTGAAAATAAGGCAAACAATAAGCGGAAATAAGACTTTCCTAATCTCATAAAGATATGCGAGATAACAATAATCGTACTAAACGAAAGTTTCTCACCTCGATTTCGGAGGATAATTACTAAACATAATCTGCGGTCCTCTCAACGCTTTCAAAGAGGATACTGAGAGCGGAAAAATTTCTTATCTTTCTCCATAGGTTACTCCTCTTATCGTTACTTTCTTATCTCTTCACTTTTCCACACCTGTATTTTCATTGATGCTTCAGAATTTCAACCGTCGCTTATATTACACGATGGTTTTATATGTGCATATTATTATGCTTTTATTATGCGCCAAATGTTTTGAATATGTTGAATATTTTCGCTGTTATGCTTTTTATTATTTTAGAAACAGTAACGATGTAAATTTTAGATTTCAGTTTAGAAATCAGTGTTAGTATTTTGCGCAAGTCGTTCTTATTCAGGTTTCTTGCTGATTCTAGCTTATCGGTTGACTCCTTCAAATACATACAGCTGATTTCTTAGCTAGGTTTGATTGACTCCACAGTGGAATAATAGGTCACTCACCTGAACATTATCAAATATGCGATATGTTTGATGTAGCAGCTAACTGAGAGTAACCCGATAGGTTGAACGCACGTCGAATGTGCCAGCGTTTATTTATTGCCGTGCTGTTTTTTACCTAGGTGGAAAATATTTTATTTTGGAAGTTCGGTTTTTCCTCCAGAATTTGTTTCGCAATGCGTGAACTGCTTGGATAATTGTCCCGCAATCTTGTTTAGCCCTCGGAACAGGATCACTCGGCTGTGTCTATTTTTTTCCTCCATTTCAGAAAATTCGATCTTCATTAAGTTTTATCTCGCATCATAACGTTCCTATCTAATAGCGCTTATCTAGCTAGGCCTTCGTCAGGTTTGCATGTTAAGAGTTTCTTCTGAATAACCTTCAAAAGGAAAGCTGGGGACCAACGGCAAGCGTCCAATTTACTATGCAATATATTGTGACTCTTTTACAAGATGTTATGCCTCTATTTATATCTTCGATTTCCATGCTAAACTATTGAAATTCGTGAACAAGATTTTGCAATCACATGTTAACGGATAAAGCATCCGCCATATCGACCTGTAACCTCTTCGATATTCAATTGTCGTGGATTTACTGATCGGTTTTTTGTTGCAATAAGTTTAACAGTTTGAACTGCATCAGTAATTTCTTCTGTCTTGAAAGCGCACTGTGCGTTATTCCTGTTTTCCAAGCTTTGGAAAAATTGGCACATTCCTTTGTTCAGAAGGCTGTTCCCTGTTTATGAGGCCTTCCTGCTAGTCTCACAAGGAAAACGGGCCCCTGGGCTTCTATTTCAGGAAAACGGATTTTACTGTTTTTTCGAACTGTTTGATCACATGTATACAATGGATATTGTGATATTCACGAAACGTTTTTTTTAATCTTATCGTTATTAAATAAAATAAATGGGATACGTTGATGTGCTCTAGTAGTGAAAATGGTTGAAAAGCGCCTAAAGATTCCGTTTCTGTGAATCAATGTCTTGCTCATTGATACGATGAGGGGAAGACGCACTCTCATTAAGTTCTTCCTTTTCTGTTAGCCATTACTGTTCGTCAGCTGTTTACCGTATGCCGTGATATATTACCTCATTTCTTCGTGAGCACCTTACGATGCGTTGCTTTGAAAAATTTCCTTATCGAGAAGAAACCTGCATTTGCATAGAGAGAATGTAGCGGATATACGTAAGTGCTTAGCACCGAAATGAGTCAAAATCACATCAGCATACGGAAGGTGACATTAACCTTTATTAGGAAGCTTATAAAGTAGATGGGATTACTCACTTTGGAAGTGTCAAATCCAGTTGGAAGTTTTCAATAGATAGGTTATACCTCTTCAAGGATGTCAAGGGCGTAAAACCACATAAATACAACATCAGTGTGGTACCCATTGATACAAACACTTCAAAGATGGAAACTGTCAAGAACTAGCGAAGCAGAGTGCCGTTGAGCTGAGATTAGAAGACAGAGAAGGAAATTCATATCCAAAGGACTCCGCCATTTTACTAAGTAGTGTTGTAGAAGGTTCCTCAAATTGTTTCTCCATTTTTCACGTTCATTGAAGAAATCGAATATCGTCACCAACGTTTCTAGGTAGACCACTTCATAGCTGCATCGATAAATCGCTTTAAAAAAAACTTTCGAGAACATAAAGTGGACTTGGAAACGCTCAGCAGTTACTCACCCCATCGTCGGCCATTTTTTCAATTGGTCAACTATGGTCGTTGGTCAGCTATGAACTGTTTACGATTATCAATTTAGCAGTGTGAACTGGCAACAATTATAATCACGGATGTCTTGCATAATCAGGTTGGTGATGCGGAACAGGTTTGAAGCAGTGGAAGAGAGTGGCGCAACGTCGAAATAGCAACGAATTGACACGGCTTGGGCAACGCTTTTTTGTGCTGGATGCCGATAGGCTACGACCTTCGTAACAGTGCTCATCTAGATATGAAGTTTCGCATGGAAGTATGTTGAGGCGCTTATTTATGGAGCGACTAAGAGGCGCATATTTTTTCGAAAGGAAGCGGACAAAGCATCATGGTAGGCTTGATTTAAAAGTTTCCCTTAATGTCCTTCCCCCACTTCTTTTCTGCTTTTGAATAGGGTATTACAAGGCTGCCGCGCGATGAATTGCACATGAGCATGTCAAGCGCAACATTAGGGAATTCGTGGAAGTGATTAGGGAAGAGTATTTTAAAAATTTTGTTCGCCTTCACTTGCCTTTCTAAAAGCATGCGACTTACTGAAGCATAATGAATGGTCCTAAATGGTACTGATGTTCTTTTAGGCTGTTCCAAAATTTCAGTGTCTCAAAACTTTTGTGGCAATATTCACTGACCATGGAACAGACTGGTGAGAGGGAAGCCGGAGACGATTAACAATAAGACATTATGCAGTCTTGTAGAGTGATTATTTTAGAATGTCTGGGCTTGTGTATTATCACTGTGTCAGTTTGTTGAATGCAGAAGGTTTTCCCTTAGAGGATGTATCGTCGGTGCAGACGTGAGTTCGTTTTGTATGTGCAGGCGGGGGCAAGCTGTATTTTGAATGGGTTTCTGGCAGCTTTCAAAGGTTCTATGGTACACTTCCATTTTGCATGTGAAAGAATACAGGCAGTTCTTTCGCCCATAGGTACTTCCCCACTTCTCAGTCATTCATCCGAGTAGTTCGAGCTAGAAGCGTGTATCTGTCAAGCTCATCAGATTCAACCAAGAATGAGTAAATAAACGATAATTAATCTGTCTACAGCCAATTTAAAACTCAATAAAAATCACCGTCGCCAACTTCTGAAAAATTCTGAGTACTGAAATGTTTTAAAAATTGTTTGCGATTTGTCGCCGGTCGGCTCACTCTTTCTTCGGTCGGATTAGCAGTTTATAAGTGACCGTATTGAAAGCAATGAAAATTTTGCACAAAATTGATAGGACTGATCATTTCACCTAGGTTTTTTGTTCATCTCCTTTTTTATCCTTTTTGTCCATCCTTTTTTATTCCTTTTTGTTCGTTCTTTTTTATCTTTTTTTGTTCATCGCTTTTTGTCCTCAATCTTATATTCTGATAATATTCATCATTTTCAACGTACATTTGAAAATTAACCCAAACTAAGTCATTAATTGTACTTTGTTTTTGTAGGGAACGCTGCTCTGATACGATTATGCGTAAATGTTGGGCGCAATTTGTGGGAGGTGATGTAAACTGAAGTGAGTTCGTGAAAAGTTAGCAACAGGTTGGTGTGTGGATGATTGTGCGGATGTTTGCAGTGCTGAGCATTGCAAACGGGGAGAGCAACTTGAAATCTTACTACAGCAGCGCTACTTCGTTTTTAACAGCTGTCTTCGGCCGCTAGCAGCAGGCGTTCCCCTGCAGTGAGCGCCTCAGCAACCCCGGCTGACTGCTTGCTCGTGCTTGTCCTGAAGCTGCCCGCTGAACTAATAGAACCCTCTCAGCTCGTCTCTTCAAGAAATGCGCTCTCAGTTCATCATATCATTACTATTTTTTTTCTTACGCAGGTTTGCATAATTTAAAGTTTATTTGTCCAGGTCAAAGTTATCAGAAAGGATGGAAAGAAAGGTGGGTGGATGAGCATAGCATTAGCGAAATGTCAAAGTGCTGTTAAATTGACATGTTTTGTTCTTTTTGGAGAACTTTTTATTTTCGGGATCGATGTAACAAAAAATCGAACTGGGAAGCGTGTAAAATTCTTTCTGAGAGCAACTGATCAAGTTCATTCTGGAGCTAGAATGCTTATTTGGCTATACGTCTGTGGAATGTTCACTTCAACAAAATTTTCAATATTCCTCATTGTTCGTGTAATCTGTGTGAGAGTTCAATTTTGATGTTGTTGTAATCAGAACTGTTCATGAACAGTGACCGAAATGAAGCACGGTGGTCAGGAATTTTCTAAATAAGGTCAAAATGACTCATCAGGCCAAAATTGGGCACAGTGTAACGGAGTCATTAATAAGGCCCCTATATTGGTGCCCTCAAAATTGCCTTTTCCGCTTTATTAACAATAATCCTGTGCTCATGAAAGACCAAATGGTCCCGTGGTTATCGTCTAGACACAAGAAAACATCATAAGTGCATTACGAGAGGTAACTATTTTGTGATTCTGGAGCCTCTCATGAAACTATTGTATTCAGGATGTTTTAACAGCAACATTTTTAGTGTGTATATTTCCAGTGTACTTTACTGGACTGAAGGGATCTATCTTCCTTGGACTTTATGACCGTGCTTAAAAAGTTCTTATGAACTTGGGAAGGAAACAAACTCATCCCTCCAAGTGTTACAGGAAAATTTTTGACTCCAGAAATTCTAATCTAAGGCTGGCAAAATCATCTGAATAACCTTCTCTAATCTGTTCGTTTCATCTTATTTTCTAGTCGTTAGGCGACTCAGATTCACATTCCTCTTATACATTGTTGTAATGGTGATCAACTAAACTGCTCAAAAGTTCCAAAGCTGTTGAAATTCTCTGTCGAATGACGCATAGTATTTTTGTGATGGCGGAATCACGATGAGATAATTCCATAAAAGAAGTGCAAAAAAAATTGGAAATTGTGATTTTACGATAGTCCACCTTTACAGTGGATCACCGTCAAAGGCGTCATTTCACAGTGATATTTAGAAGATCTCATGATTGCTTGGCGTAGATCTTTGCCGCAAAGAAGCTTACCTGATGTTGATGAATATTGCATTGTTTACATTCCTTATTTCGGGTATAAAAGTTCTTCAGCGGTAATTTGGAATGATTGCTTATTATTTATGAAATGGGAAGGGAAAATTTGAGAATTTTTCTGATCGATAGACCAGGCTATTGCTGTTGATCTATAGCATTCCCAAGTGCAAAAGCAAATCATTTTTCCTGTTATCATGGAAGAAGGAAAAGGCTTGAAGAAGGGAATGGGAGTTGCTAAGGAGTTGTTTTCCTCGTCCAACGGGTTGACGAAGGTTTATTCAAAAGGGGAGCGTGCGGAATCTTACTGTTCCGACATCTCCGCCATCGTTCAGGTGTTTGGTTGGGAGGGAGGCGAGGGAGCTGTTATCGAACCTTTGCAGTATTTCGATACCTACCTTTCAGGCAATTAAAAATGCCAACCGGGTCGCTGATTATGAACTTTGTTGCAAAGTGCTCCTTTTATTCTACATAACCTGTGTTGTTGTTATCCCCTTTATCTTAGGTTATTAATCAAAGTGATGTAGTATGATTCGTGTGGAACCAATGAAAAGCTTATTTAGGGTAATTCAAGTTTTGATTGCAAACAGCACCCATGAGAATTGGTCTCAATCAATCTAACCCAGTTTTCTTACGAATCAAAGAAGTCCAGCGTTCTTGATCAGATAAAATAAAATATGGGAGAAAGAGGCATAGATGAAAAAACTTTCACAGTTGACTCAGTATTTGTTGTATTTATTCAAGGAATATGGTTGCTTAGGCAAAAGAATGCAATGTTTGTAATGTTCCTCTCACTGTGTACTCGTTACAGCTATTATTTTAATTTGGAGGTAATACATCTTTTATGCTCACTTGAGAGTGTGTTCCTAACAACTTTTCCCTCTCTAAGTGAGGCACACATTTATAACTGTTGCTTTTCTAGTATATAGTCTCTTTCGTACTTTTACAAGCGCTAGCATGGTCGCTGTTTTCGTCTTGCTTGTGGCTTGCCATTGAACAAATGTTCGGAAACGAACACAAAGTTCTGCTATAACTTGACACGAATAACATAAGTGGAATGTTTTGCTAAACGTTTTGGCAAGGTGCCATAATCGAAAGTAAAGTGCGTTAAAGATTGCAGTATCAAAACAAGGTCATGCAAATTTCCTTTCCTACACTTACATATAGCAATGTGCTGGACGAGGAAGCTTTCTATGAGACGATTTTGCACTCCCTTAGCAGTTCTACTATTTTAGTGCTCATTGTAGTTAATGCAGCTGCGAGATATTGCAATGCCGCTTCACTGAATTATTCTAACATATTGAATGTTTTCGTTTGGCTAGAAGTGAAGTAAGTATGAAGGATTTTTAACCAGTGCAAGCGTATAGATTAGTCCTTATAAACAAGAAATGTGAGTTTTTAATGATATACAAGCATGTGAGTACTGTTGATTTAAATAACCAATTTGGAATTAAAATCAATTCTTTAGCAAAATGATAAATGGCATAGAATTGCAGTTTTCTTGTTGGATTGTTGGTAAGCATCTTCTTACATGCATTTATAAACTCTATTTTGGTCGCTATTTTCTCCATTACTGCAACGCATCTAGCCAAACAAATACAGGGAAGTGTACAAAGGTTTTGTCTTTAAGACGACATATTTCATTTAAGTGTAGATGAAGGGCGGTTGAAGGATGATGTTCGGATCGAGATTTGTGCAGCCGTTGTGGGCGGAATAAAAAACGTGGCTAAAATGTGAAATATTGTTGTGTTATGTGAGGCGAGCATAACGACAAGCGTGCTGATTGTAGATATAAATGAAACAAAGGAAAAAAAAGAATGAGAACAGACGGCAATCAAATCATTTACCACAACGTCTATTAAATGTTAAACTGAACAACACCACATGTGCTAGACATAGTGCTTTAGAATGCGTGCAGGAAATGTTCTACAATGTACGTTTAGTGCAACTGTGGTCAAAAAAAAAATGAAACAGCAAAATGCAAAAGCATCTAAAATAAAGTACGATATTTTGCACCATATTCCTTCCTTTACAATACGAAAGATTTTCGGTTTGTAAATTTCGTGCGTATTACTTATGTGCACATGGCTTTATAACAGCTATTCTGAGTGTTTTTTCTGATATGTAAAAAAATGATGAGGAGCTCAATGTATTCGACTCTATCTTCAGAAATGCTCACTTCAGTATCATTTTCTATTGAGGAAATAAGAAACTTTCTGAGAACTAAAAATCCTCTTTCTTGCATCCCAATGAAGGGGAACTTTAATGCCCAGTGACGTATCCCAATTACAAATTAGGCTGCTGAGAGTGTTTCAGTAGGTATGTCAGGCGCTCTTGCAGAGAACGATGTGACTCTGGCTGCGAACCGCGAACAGAGCTGAGCTCGTGCCCCACATTGCGTACGCACCACTACCGTACTCTGCACTGCGCAAACGAATACCAATGCCCATTACAGAAACTCGGAAACTTGTAATGGAAACGTGCAATTTTTCTTTACTCACTCAACGCAGAATGTCAAATTATGTAGGATTGAGGAAGTGAAGAAATGCGTATGACTTACGGACACAAATGAGTCAACAGAAGGACCCCATATAACTGTGCTTGCCCACTGCATATAACACATATATCGTCATGTTTGCAATGGATTTAATGACGTCGTTTGACGTATGCCGTGCTTGTTGCAAGGGGCATCATTTGACATTCTGCGTTGAGTGATTGAAAAAAGTTGCATGTTTATATAACTAGTTTCCGAGTTGCTGTGATGGGCATTTGTATTCGTTTGCAGAGTGCAGAGTACGGTAGTGCTGCGTACGCAATGTGGGGCGCGAGCTCATCTCCGTTTGCGGCTAGCAACCAGGGTTACATCGTTCTCTGCAAACACAACTTTACTTTTTTTATGTTTCTGTTTATTTGGCTGTGTTCGTGTTTCGGCTCACGTTGATGTGTTTGCATTAATATATTCATGTTAATGCACTAGTAGGTGCAATATATACCTGTATGTGCATGTCTATATGCGTATACACAACGGTGCAACAGTATTTAAAACATTTATAATCAATTTACCTGTTGATGTTTTTTCGAGAATCGATCGGTTAGTTTGGAACATTTTTCCTAGTCTTATGATGTGAGAGAGCACATCATGAGTGTGGGAGAGCCCTAGAAGAATTAGAAAAAAGAAAGAGAAAGAAGGAGAGGAAGGTCATGCTGCAGAAGATGCGGTCCATGTTCGACATATTATGACTTATTGTTTACGTCACGGCAGATTAACTGGACATAGGATTCTCAGTCCTAGAATGTTATTAATAAGTTTTGGAATTTGATGTTGTACAGATTTCTTGAATCGATGCATGTTTGTTATAAGACCCGTTCCGTGCTAACCTTATATCATAAAACTTGAGTAGAATTGAAGGCTTATAAACTTTCTAAGAGGTTTAGAAGGTTAGAAGGTTTTACCCAAGCTTATTCTTGGAAAAAATCTTATTGTTTCGGCACAATCTTTGCTTGCAAAAGGATGGTAAAACACATGACATATAAGGCTTAAGAAAGCAAGGCAATTTTAGACGTTTTGACACAAAAGAATGGTTTGGGGGTATTCTGGTATGAAACATAGCACAACAATGCGTATAAAATTCCAGATTTATAAAAACGAATCATTTTCTGATGTTTGAAGTCGTTGTCTTATCAAACGCAGATAGTTAATTGAAGTAAGATTTCCCTCCAGAAATGGATAATCGAGGTTTGGTTAAGCGTTCAAGATGTTTTAATAGTGAATGGCATGTTTTAAGACTGTTTTAAAAAAAGGCACGAGGTTGTAAAATTCGCATTTTCCTGAAAAATTCTTTCTTTATTCAAGGATGAGTCATGTAGTTAATGCACAGGTGAGTAGCGTTTTTGCTTAGAGAAAATCCGGCTCTGGCTTGAATGTATCTCGATAGTGTTCGATACGCTTTCTACCAGAAGTCTGGCCTACCGTACAATGTGTAACACTGCTCTCTATGGATTCATGGGGAAATTTCTTCACAAAGCCATGGCATCTCAAGTCGACAAAACTTCACATTTCTACGGTTTCCAGTTTTCTAGTGTGAACGCTGTTCGATAACTGCAGAAGCCATCACAATCATATGTTGTTGAAAGGAAGGGTTGTATCACCGAGTGCATCGTCCACAAATGATGTTCACTCACCAAGGAGAGCAGGCAGTTCTTTAAGTGATTCTACCCTGACGTTCTTCCATGCTTGATGACGATGATGTAGACGCTTCAATTAGCAATGATCGCGAGAGCACAACCGTGTGACATGACTACACAGCAATTTTCCATCCCTCTTATTCGAAAAATACTGCTCAGAAGCTGATATTATAAGAATTGGTCGTTCTAAATGAGGGCGACACTTAGAGATCTATGCCTTTTGTTTCTCGCTTGATGTCACGTCGCCAATCATCAGCGTTATTCATTGAGCGTAAGCTGTTAGCTAATAAAAAACATTGCTTCTAAGTAAGCGTGAGGCAAACCTGAAAATAACTGGCGTCTCTTCTGCAAATTTCGGATCCGATTGAGTGCGAGAATTAAAATTGTCGAAAAACATGCTTTTCAATTTGAGTGTTATACCGCATCTAACAGCTCAGACCTTATCAATCAGTAACGTGTAAACCTGTCCAGAGACATTCATGTTCCGGTTAGGTTGTTTGAAACAATAAACCTGCGATCTTGCACATCAACATCATTGACTAAAATGGTATGTTCAAAGATGGAGTGAACCGATGATGTATTTTCAGTGTTTTGGTGCACGCACAGTCGTCGAAGGTACTTCGATCGCGGCAGATAGGTTTCGAGGGGCAGATCCTTTCGCGACTCTTCTCTGACTACGATGAATACACTCGACCGCCAGTCAGGGGTTGCAATCCTTATTACTTAGACATTCCATTTATTGTTTGTTTTGCAGATAGCGCCGATCACTCTTCCATTGTTGTCATCACTTCCGTTTTCATCAACCGAGTTCAGTGGGATCAACACGACGCTGTAAGTTCCACTTCCACCTTGACCATTAACTTACTAGTCGTTTATTTTGAAATGGGGCATTATGATATTCCGTTAAATGTAGGAACAAAAAATGGGTACTTTGGGGAATTTCCGATAATTTTCGATAGTGGAGCCGAAATGGACGGGCCTATGCACACTGTCAGCTGTCATCATTTTATTTTCCCGCATTTGTATCTTTAGCTTCGTGATTGAAGTAATCGGTACCACCGGTTGAATGTTCTTTGAATCAAATTTTTGTTCAAGTGGCTTAAAGCCGATTTCCATCTGAAGCAGTTCTAGTACTGATGACATCTCCATTTCGCATCAAACGGCGTTTCTCACTGCTTGACTCGTTTCTGTGTTTCTGTGTTGTGAACGAAATTAACTGCACATCCAATCTCTACAGTGAGAGACTTGTAGGAAGTGGATGTGTATTTGCGACAGCAGTGGCAGGACACGAGGCTAGCTTATGAAGTGGACAGTCGGGAAGGTGTGGAAGAAGTTGTTGTGCCTCTCAATAAACGCATCTGGGAGCCGGATACTTACTTCACTAATGCACGCGAAACGAAAGGCAGCGACCGACGACGCATCGTCGTTGAGCCTTCTGGCTATATACGATCTGTTGAAATGTTAGTCTTTCTTTCTCGGAAATAATGGTCCCATTAGAAGTTTATGGCTCATTTAGACTACGGATGAGCTCACAGTTGTACTACTACTCCCACTACTGTACTGCTACTATTACCACTACTACTGCTGCTATCACTACTACTTCGATAAGAATGAATACGGTGGGTGGAACGCAGAAGTAAACTTAACGCAATGAAATATAGATTCTGAAACGTTTTCAATAAAATTTCATCCGCTTGTTTTCCATTGAAACGTGAGGTGGGAAAAAATATCCGGTAGCAGGCAATCAAAATTGCTCCAAAAACGATGGGTGTTCCCATTGATGGGTTCAGTAAATCCTTACTGGTTAATTCGGAGTAATTTTAGCCGTTCGTTGATGGTGCCTGTGCAGTATGGTCCACAATACCCGTTCATCAACGCGAGAACGTTCAAGCTGAGACTTTCCAGTTGTAAGTTATATGATCTGTGATGCTCATATAGGGAATTTACAAATGCTAATTTCTATAGGAACTTTTGGGTATTACTTTACATGGTTTAAATTAGCATTGCGAAAAGAACTTTGGCATGGTAATGTGTAATTTTGCCACCACAAAAGCATTTTAAGCGTTGGTTATAAACTGTGTTAGCAAGCAACATCGTCATTTTGTAAACAACTGAAAAATATTAGGGGAAGGGAATACTTTCAGTTGGTTTTCGTTTGTTGTTTTCGTTTAGTGAGCTCTGAAAGACTTAGTTCTTGTTCACTTGTTTCCGAAGGTCCCTGAAGGTGGTCTTTTATTCACTTGCCTCCGGAGATCCCTGAAGGTGGTTTCAAGATTTCCGAAGAGGGCGAAGAAAATGAGCCACTTCTGAGCTCCTAGCTCATTTATCTCTTATTATTCGCCCCAGTAATCTTCAACATACTTTCCGCGTACTAATTCATCATTCAAACTGATTCAGCTTTGTTTGCTAAACAAATATACCGCTTTTAAGATGAGGTAATTTTTATAGCTCCTTAAGTTTTCAGTTATCTTTTCATAAACTTGAACGTACATTTCGCTGGAGAAATAAATGCAAACGAAAGAATTTGTTAGAGAGAAGATTCTGTACTGTCGATCTGTGGTTGACATATGTGCTGGAACGCTGGTTTCAACACATTTGCACAAAATGGTGTTAGCGGGGTTCGAAATTGAGCTGAAAGCTAATTGGATGCCAGACGCGCACACATATGCGTGAGAGTGATTATTTATAGGTAAGTGAAGTAAGCGGAATTTATGTGGATCAAAGAAGAGTTTTGGTGAAGTGAGTCGAGCGAATCATTTTGTTCTAAGGTTTTATGAAATGAAGGTATGATTTTTTATAGATAATTACCCGATCGAAGATGTTGTTTATTTATGGGCCAATTCACCACCTACTGTTGTGCCCGTCGAGGTGTCCGAACAACTGCTGTCCTCACCGTACGAATTCACAGAGGCAACTGCAGAGGATTGCGTCGGTAATTACACCGTTGGTAAGCGAGAATGTTTGATTCATACAGTTTTCGCATTAGCATGTGACGCTTACATGTGCAAGAGGTGTAAGCGTGCGCAGGTGTAGTCTCATCTATCCCACGTTCCTACCCGCTTCACTGTATTTATTTGGGCCGATTACTATTTCTTCTTTCTATCGATTTCCGCTATGCTTAAATAGCGAAGGGAAATATGGTATAGAAATTTTTGCTGATCGGGGAGAACATTTTCGACAATTCTTTCTTTAAATTTTTTCCAGCGGTTGGTGGTTAGGGAATTAAAAATGCTATTCACACCGATAGGTAAATACGTACAAATACGACCTCTATATATGCGTTTTTCGTATCAAATTCTGTGAAATGGTATGAAAAGGATAAGTAGCCGGTGTTATTTTCACTGAAGGTTCTAGGCAACTTTTTATTTTCCCAATAAAATGAGAACTCTTGACGTATTCCACAAGATTCCGATGCATAGAAAGTTTTTTTCAAGAGTTAAAAATGTGCAAAGGTATATAAGGCTGGCACAAAATGTCTTTGTGCTTTTCAATTAATATATAGAAAAAGGTTCTAAAATATGTAAAGGTAGTGATAAAAATCCGATACTCATCAAAAACAACAAGCAATTTTCAAAGGACAGTGGCCAATATCCTCCAGTGCCAATGAGAATAGAATCAAACAGGCATATGTTTCAAAAATAAATGAAACGCATTTAAAAGTAACGTGAATGCAAGTATCCACTGAATTATCGATGGCATGTTAAGGCGTCAACAGCATGTTTTCTTATGAAGTCAGCAGTCTGTTCAAATCCTCATGTAAAAAGAAATTTCCTCTTATTCACAACTAACAGATTGGGGAACGATTAGACGTGCAGATTTTACGGTGTTCTTAATGTTACGTAGTTCTTACTCAAGATGATTAACTATAAAGAAGACTGTTGGCCACATCTCCCTTGCACTTAATTTGTGAAAATACTGCTTCAATTTTTTTTCTCAATAAATTTCTGCTCAAATTTGCCTTAATCTCAATAAAGTGTTTCCCAATGCTTTCTAGGCCTTTCTGTTGCGCATATCCATTCGACAGAGGGACTTTTCACATGTTTAAAACATACGCTGTTATTGTGTTTTGCGAAAATTTTGAGGGCAGAAACAGTCCCACCTAAATAAAACCTAGTAACTCAACAACCGACTTTTTGCTCCCTAAGCCTGGCAAAATTTTGATAAGAACGGAACCGTTTAAAGTATTCGACATTTTACCAACCTTTTATCATCATTGATAACATATTTCTCTTTTTTTTCTCTTCAGCAAGGGAATTCTGCAACATCTGAGGGATTTCTTTACACGTTATTTCCACACAGCTATATAATGTCCACTCTTATAACAATCTTCCTCTAGATGATGTTGTTATTGATTGCAGGTGTTTATTCGTGCATAAGTGTATCGATCACCTTTTCGGGATCAGCCAGTGAAGCACTCTTCAGAATTTTCCTTCCCTCCATTTTCCTGGTCAGTCTTCCAGTTAATTTTAACTTGAGCTTGAATTAGATCCGGTACCGGTGACGAATGGAATTGGAGATAAGTCAAAGTAACTGGATTTAAACTGTGATCGTATGGAGATGGTTTAGACTCTCCGCTAGGCTCAGAGGCGCCACCATTTTTGGCGCATTCAAATTCATGTTTTATCTGTGCTCATAGACCGTGGTTCGAAATCCTGTACAAATTCCATTCCGGTAAGGAAGGTGAGATTTAATTCACACCATTCTGATTGTTTTCAATCGCCGAAATTAATGGAGAAATTGAGGAGCTCGCTTTCTTTGTGAGAAGACCTCTCCAGATATGGATATCTATTTCTTCCAGTGTAAGCTTTCTGCATAGAAGTCTTTTGCTCATAGACCGTGGTTCGAAATCCTGTACAAATTCCATTCCGGTAAGGAAGGTGAGATTTAATTCACACCATTCTGATTGTTTTCAATCGCCGAAATTAATGGAGAAATTGAGGAGCTCGCTTTCTTTGTGAGAAGACCTCTCCAGATATGGATATCTATTTCTTCCAGTGTAAGCTTTCTGCATAGAAGTCTTCTGCAATTTGTCTTCCATATGTATAAAAAAGGAAACAATTTATTGTGCGGAAAACTGTGGCAGTTTGAGGTCATCTCGTTTAAAGCCTTAAGGATAACCGGTGGACAGATCAAGAACTAACGAAATGCTTTCATCGCTTTCCACCGTAATGCGAGAGTACAGCGCTGAATAAATATTAACCTCGGGTTTACTAATGAATTGCTTACAGTCAGTGTATGCGATCAATGAAAGAATGAGTTTTTTATGAATGAATTATGTGATCGTTACAGATCGTTGCGTCTTGGCTGCACTTCTGGGTCTATGGATCTTGGTCTGTGCCACGAACGGTCAGCGCTGCTGTGCCATTCTTTATTTTCGCAGGGCTCTTGGTATGTATAAAATTTGCATTTTTACTGAACAAAAAATTACTTCAGTGGGAACTGTTAACCCTCCGTTGGTAAATATCAGTTGCCACTCCATTGGACTGGTTGAGCGAAACTTGCGGGATGAGTACCGAAAGTTGCTTGAGATCCATCAATAAAAATCAATCTTATAAATTCTGATCTCATCGTAGTGTGACTTGAAAACTTCACAGCAATTGAAAATGCGTAATATCAGTCTTGGGTGAAACGATTTTATTTTGCAAGACGCAACCAGCCTAATAAACTGAGAAATTCGTGGCAGTAGTTCTCTGGCGCGACCTTTCATTCTCTTCCCACAGCTTTCGTTTTCTCTGGATTCGGACACTTGTTATTGCTGTTGATTTCTCAGTTTGGATGCGTCCGCCTACCATTAATGCCGATCGCTTTATTCCCGGGACGCTTGATTACTCTTTGCTGCAGATAATCGATCTCAACACATCCGCTCATCGTTGCTAGCGAACCTTGAACCCTACTTGCTCTATCATTGCTATTCTTGATTTCTCGATCGCGGTAAAATGCTCAATGCTGCTGCGAACTTCCAAATTATAACGTGATCATTTCCCAAACTGGGAAGTCTATCGTATGAATGCCCCAGTGCCCCTACGTTTACTTCGTAAACTTATGTTTTTGTTTTTAAAATGTGAAAAATCCCAAACTGATTCATATGTATTCAGAAATAGGTCATGAAATGCAGAAAATGTATACCTACCGTAGTTAGTTCAGGAATTGATGTAATAGTTCTCAACCGTGGCTTACCGTCCACGCCATCTATCCGTTCACACCACCGACATACTATTCTTGACTGAATATAAATGTCTTGATTAGATGCATTTGCTTTATCTGCAGGAATGCAAGGAATAAAGTTTATGTTCAGTATAGGCTCCTTTTGCTGCATGAGGCCTTCCTGCTTACAGCTAAGAACTGTTCCCAGTCTCGCTTAAGAACCGGAGGAACGTTGCAGAATAGCATCATGCACTCCCCACTTGATTTAAATTCCCCGTTCACTGAGAAAGAAAGTGGGGAAAAGTTGTGGAAAATATAAACCACTTTTGAGTAAAGCAGCTCGGAGACCGGAAAATGAAAAGCCTTGTGGCTTCTAATCAATCGATTATTAGGACATGAATGGATGAACATAAAAAATAAAATAGTGGATGTATATAAGGACGGATCTAAATTAAAAACTTCCAACAAACCTGATCCTCAAACAATAGAGGATGTGTTTCGGACGGCTTTCCCTTACGATTTGTCCCAAGAACCGCGTTGAACGTGATTCTAGGGGGATGGACCGAACCATCTTTGTCGGTCCTGGGAGGTACTGCAGAGAACTTTTGCGCTGACAGCCGTACGTACTTAATAAAAATCATATCCAGTTACATACATGCTAGCTTGATTGAGTAGAAGTTAACTATGAACAGTTTACAGCAAGCTAAACATATATTGAAGCGTTATTAACAAACGCGAGCAAGACATTCAGAAATTTAAAAAGAACGAAACCATATTCATTCTGTGTTAAGCTTATTTGCAAAAATCGTCAGTTCATTTTGATGGCTCATTATCCTACAACTCTAACTTTCACTAAAAGGTAGGAAACTTGTAGGTTGATTATGGCTTTTTCAATCGAAAATAAAAGCAGAAATAAATTCCATTCGAAATTTTACGAACACGTCGAATTTCGCTCACAAGCCATCCATTTATATGTTCAGAAGCGAAATCTGCCTTGATGCAAATCTAAGAAATGCTGCACTGATGGAGGCAACTTAATAGAATGGGGGTGCACTCGACGTCTTCTGGACTCTTAGGATTGAAGACTTCAGGGAGTGGGTACCATGGAGGTCTCCGAAATATATGTGAGCATATAAAAGAAATGAAATGATTTGCATATTTGAAGGTATTCTACCCGCAGCCATATTTGGCGGCTGAAGGCGTCGGGAGCATTCAAGTGTGGCTTCTATTCTGTCTCAGCATAACGTTCCTGTCGCTGGTCGAATACTTCGTCGTTATTTGCTGTGGAATAAGGAGAACAGTTCGTTACACAAATGGCACACTTAACGAATCCGAATCTCCGATCACTGCTGCTAGAGAGGTTGAGAAGTCTTCTTCAGATTTTTAGAAGAGTGGGGAAATTTTGCTGTCCAAAAACAGTTTTCGAGAAATTTCTTCGATTATAGGAGGATAGGGGCTCCAGCCTCGCAGTTCCCTTCATATGTGCGCGTGTTCTTCCTTCTGCGTTTTAGGACTCTACAGCCTCTATTTCTTGGATCGTAGCAACTGAATGGATGCTGTTGACTGCACAAAGGTGCTGCGTTAGGTCAATATTTCCTTCTGGAAACTGTACAGAAGTCCTGCATTAGGTCAATATTTCCTTTCTTCTGAAATGTACCCACCTGTAAACTATCATTGTAATTGAAATGCAACTGCTATTGTGAAAGAGGGACTTCCCCTGACCGCCTCTTTTCTCTCTTTCTGCTTGAAACGGAGAAAAAGGGGATGAAACGCGTTAATTATCAAATGAAAGACGAGGCTCGAATTGAGGAAAGCGCCTTGGCATGCTGTGGGAACTTTTGACGTGCTGCAAAAAGCAGCACTCAGAAAAGCCATTTGCATTTTGGTTTATTGGATTCGGTAGTCGTATATGGGTTACTTTCTTGGAGTGCACACGTTTAAGGCAAAATTTGCTGGTCCCCACTTCACTTAGTCCTTCTTTCTACTGGGAACATTTTTTGCCGTCCTGAGTCAGATAAACTCGTTTTGTTTTTGTTTGTTTTTTTCAGAATCAAAAGCCTTTGATGAATCAACCTATAAGTATTTTCGGAATCACTGGGTTAGCTGTGATATGTAACTCCACTACTCTTCTCCAAAAGTGGACCCTTTACATTGTTTTTTTTTCGGATTATCGGTGAGGGGGCCGCAATGCTGATTGGCCATAAGATTGAGCTTTGATGATGAAGCTTAAACGGAGAATCTTCAGAATGGTTATTTGCAGGCGGTTGAAGTGGCATACGAGACGAAATGCGCTAATTTCAAACAAAGCAACGGAGTGGATATAATAGCGCGTGTACTCTTCCCTCTAGTTTTCTTCGTTTTCCTTATAGTTTTCCTTATTCTTTACCTTATTTAAGCGATCATAGTTTTCCTTATTCTTTACCTTATTTAAGCGATCTTATACATGACGTTTGTTTTTCATTTCTATGACTTTCATTTCGTTTTCCTTCAACGAATTCAATGTTGTTGTCCTTTTTTATATTCTCGATATTCGCCACATAGCTTATCGAGTACTCGAGTAATGAATACTTTCTGTTCACTACTGCTACTTGTTATTTCGATCATTTTATTATGAATAAATGATGTAAAGGTTTTTTCGTGCTATCTAATTATGACAGTTTTTGAACAAGAATTTATGTTTCCGTTTCTCCTGTAGAAAACGAAATCGCACACTTTGTTTAAGAAGGGCTCGCATATACATGCGTGTGTGCAAGAACTATACATAAATATATACATATATATAAATAAATATGTGGAGGAGATTGGATTCCTAAAAAACTTAAGCCTAAAATCAGGCTACCTCGAGCAATTCGAGGTATCTCTGTTATTCTTTATTTTTATTTAATCGTTCTGTGCCCTGCTGATTGTACATTATTCGATTGTTCCATCGAGATTGACGGTTCTTTGAAACATTTTCGTCTTTTTCTTCGAGGAAGCCATCACTTGTTCGAACCTTGATGGTTGGTGGCAAATGGTTGATTCCTTAACAAAAAATTTTGTGCTGCAATGTGCGATTGTCTTAGAACGAATTTCATCCATACAGTAACGATAAATAGCAGATTCTACATTGGTCGTTGCGATCTCGTGCTAGTGGGAGGTGTTTGATCTGCATTATTTATTTTTCGCTAATGTAGATGTTGGTGTACGTTATACCGACAGTGTTGTCCAACAAAAACATTTGTGTTCACTGCCTCTGTTTTGAGCTTTTGTAATTCCTCATATCGGGTTGCAAATACCTGACGAATCTTCAATAGTAGGTGTCGGAAGACAACCTGTTAGACTGGCGTAATGCTTGACGTTAACCTTAAAGACATGAGAGAATGAGGAGTCATGACGGCTGAAAACATGTAAAAATGCCAAAAATATGCGTCATGTAGTTAGAAGTAGTAATTTGAAATACTAAATATTTGATCAGAGATCGAACGGTGCAAGCGCCACTTCAAATTTCAAAAAGGACCTATCAGAATCACATTATTCCAGATGGAGGCATAGGGAAAGCAAATAAACTAAATAATAGTATAATCTTTAGTAATGAGAGAGTAAAGAAAATACCAGTTAAGGCAGTAGGATAAACTCTATAACCGGGATTCTATATTATAAGAAGAATAGAAATATAAGAAAAAAAATTAGAAATGCACACAATGATTTGAGCAGAAAAACGGAAATGAAAACGAAAAAAATATAAAAGGAAACATATAAAAAGTGAGGAGAACATCAGAAACATAAATTAATAAATGAGATCACCTATCGCATAGAGATTAAATCTATCTAGGTGACTCGTGAACGCCGAAATATTTTGCGCACCAACGCGAGTACTATTGGGAACGTGCAGTTATACAGCGCCATCCTGCAGTTAGGATCCCACTCGGCAATTGATGGCCATCGGCCAGTTTCAAGATGTGAAGGCTTACTGTTGGCACCTCCAGGCATACCGTATTACCACATCTGAGCGGTTTTATTTGTGTTGAACCTTCGAATGGTTTTTGACGTCCTCCCCTTCTTCCCGAACGAAGTTCTTTCGACAGAATCAGCACCAATTTAGACATTTTCTGCTATGAACGAAACCTTTGTGGAGTTACAGCAGCACGACCTACCAGGTTTTGATAGCGAGCCAACGGGTGTTATCGTCCGGATTATTGAGGAACTGATGATGGTCCCCATTTTGAATTTTTGAACCTGTGACGTCTTTTTTGCGCAGTGTTGGTTTTCATTCCTATTTGGTTTTTCTCAGGTATACTTTTGTTATTTCTTTCATAAAACTAGTGAAGGTATAAATTTTCCACTTCATCCAATTTCTGTGTCTTGCAAGAATGTTTTAATTAAAGAACTGATCAGATTTATAAAAATTAGCTTACTCAATGATTAATGTTGTATTGTGCATATCAGTTCTTAAGAAGAGTTTTTCCTCAAGCTTGATGGTCGGATTGTTCCATTTATCTGAGGTATATGAGACTGTTCATTGTATATAAGATGTTGATACTATAGCCTATTCCCGTTTTCATTGTACATCTCTATTGTATACTTGAGTTACAAACTGCGTTTTCCATATCGGGCAGCAATTATCAACACTGAAATTATTGTTGACCTGTCTTAGAATACTGGACCCCTTCGTGGTATTCTTATAAAGTTTATGATATTACACTGCTTGAAGGTGCTCTAAATGACTTACTCATATTGGGTTCTTTACTACTTCCTTTTACTCGTAGAGTCTACTTTACGCTCACCAACCCGATTGTTTTATGAGGCTCAAAATCTCTAACTTTTAACAACTCAAATATCGCATCATTAAATGCGATTTGATCTCGTTTCCCAAGAAATTTGTCTGGCTTCCGGGACACCATAATATTCAAGGGAATCCGCCTGAACATGAATAGGATGACAAGGATATCAGCTATTTAGAAAGGCTTATGTCGAAAATAATATTTGAATATATTTCATCAAGAATTTATATGAATTTAGAATGTTCATCCCGAAATTATCGTAAAGCTGATGATATTGAAAATTTCACAAGACACTTAAATCGTTCCATTCTTCATTTCGTTGCAGATTTCATTTTTTTTTTCGCCGTTGCTTGCGTAGGCGCGGTAGTTGTTCGGCGTTCCACTTTGAATTTCTTATGTAATCTATATGTTAGCCGTTGAGTGTGCATTTCTATCCTTTCGTTCTCGTTTTTTTCTTTTTTTTGCATCGCTTTGTTTATTTCGTGCTTCTCATACCTACTTGATGATGCGTTTTACCCGCTTAGAACCCTGAGCAAATAAACAAAACTTTAAAAATTTAGTGACTTCCGGTTTTTCATTGGAAATGATACTGTACACGTACGTAGTAATACTTCTACTCGATTTTACACATAACATATGGTAGGCTCGTTTTGTGTTAATTTTTATTTGCTTATATTGGCTGTAAATTTTTGGTGTTGTCGAGGTGTGATCGCTTAGAAAAATGATTGAATATTGTTTAGAGAGGGCCGAGTTGGCAAAGGAAGAAAGAATCATTCGGTGGGACGGTGAATATGGCGTCGATCCTTGCACAGCTCACAATTCGCCGTTCCACTGCTTTTCTTATATGTGCCGCATTCGTTTATCTGATGATTGGAAATTCACTCATGCCGATGAGGTTAGTTTTCATATTTTGGCAAGTAAAATTTTCGAAATGTTAATTTATCGATCTAGTTGAACGTTAAATGAAGGTGTTTTTTTGCTTTCCGTTATTTGAAAGTGATAACAGTTAATTGAATTATTCCGTTACAGTTCTCGATGCTTTTCAATCCTTAGCAACATGGGCAGTTATAAGATCGGGCAGTCATTGATAGAGAATCCGTTCCGTGATGTTATGTGCGCATACAGTAATATTGTTCTCTCTGCTGCTGATAGCTGATAAATAGTGATAAAACTTTTCATTAGTGGTGCTATTAAGCATCAGCGATGACTGGATATGTTAGTATTATAGGTTTGCAACAGTTTCTTGTCCATACGTATTTAGAAGTAATCAAAGCTCGAAGGTGAGTACAGTCACATTGGTGGTACAATGATTCAATAGATTATAGGTTGAACTAACTCTTGGATTGTAGCTTTGCTGAGCACTACAGCAGTATCCACAGTTTTGAGACTGTTAATGTGAGGCAGGTTAATAACCAGAGAGGCGATAAGATCAGTGAATCGTCATCCCTCTTCGTTATCATCAGCGCTAAAACCGCCGTTTCCGTTATAAGTGAATTTTGAAAAATGCAATTTTTGAGGTCATGTCAGATGAAAATGTAGGGTTCCTCATGAATAGAGCCCTCACTTTAAATTTTAAGTTTCATACAAAAAGGGCTCGTATTGAAAGCTTATGCGAATGTCGTCTAAAAAATTCAGTGAATATTGGTGGTAATGTTTTGCAGATTAAAAGTGAACAAAGCACGTGACTTACTAAGCGTAGAGCAAAATCAGCAACAGCAATCGATGCAGCAACATAAAGAACAACAACAACGACAGAATATGCTCGCAGGAGTGCAACCAGTAGATAATACTCAAATTAACGAAGAAACATTCGACGAACTGGTTCAGTCACATCAGCAATCCGAGAGGGAGCGTATCAGGTGAATTTTGATTTATTCTCAGTCTCAATCCCATTTTCTAAGAGAGTCAAGTAAAATGCTGTGGATTCACTAACGTCTTTCCTAATCAACGAAGAAAATAGTGCATTTCTTAGAGATTTTAATTGTTTATTACTGCATAGTACTGCATGAATCTAATTCATTCGAAAAACATTGATGATTGTTTACTGGAAGATGACCAACGAGGCATAAGTACTGACAATCCTGTTCTCTTGAAGATGTGGAATAAAATTGATGCGTCGATAAGGCCTATCATGGGAAAAAGGAGCATCCATGTTGCGTAGTGTGAGTTGTATCTGACTCGTATCAACGATCAATGCTTTGGCGCCCAAACAGTTGGCACGGATTGCCACTGGCGTGATTTGACATCGAAAGATTTGGATGGCTTGAGTGAGGTGACCTGAGGTGGTGTTCAAAGAGTGTCTAGTATGCTAAACTGAGTTTGAGAAATAGCAATTCAATGAAAAGCTTTTCATCATTTGTTCGCGTTTAGTGCTGGTCAGGTACTTCACACTTTGTTTACTTTAGGATTATTAATCTCTCTGGAAAGACTTATCAAGATGGGAGGGGTGAAGTTTTAACTGAAAGGATTTACGAGGATGGGAGGCCTGAGATTCTGTATGAAAGAGCTTGTCCAGGTAAGGGATATGAAGTTTTCATTCCGCCACCTTTATGTGGCCAATATTTAATTTGACCAAAACAATGTTGCGAATTTTTAAAAATACACTTATGCTGTATAGGGCTGCCAAATTAAGTACAACGCAGTAGATTTTAATGGAATAACAAGTCGGATAGGTTGTCACGTACCGAACAGTTTTTCATTTGTGTGACCGGGGATGCCTTATGTTTTTTTCCGTGACAACTGTTACCAATGCGGGACATTTGCAGCAAATGACGTTAAAATTTTCAGATCACCTGATATTAACAGATTGCCTGAAATGAAGTTGGGGAAACGTGATGGGTCGAAGATAGGTACGGACGGACGACGCGTTGAGGAGAATCCGCTGATCTCAGAAATGACCAAGTTGGAGCAGCTGGAAGCGGAGAGGGCGCTAGCGGCTAGCCAGCAGAACAAATCTCTCTGCTCTGATATTGCAGAAAACAAAAACTTGAGTACGTTATTAATGTTTCTGTTCATAGGTTGCGGCTATAGCTTATGCATTTCCGCCTACTTTGTGCTCCTCTTAAATACCTTTTCAGCTTCTGTAAAACTTTTTTTATGAGATTGGCCACTTAGCTTGCAGCCAGGGAATCCACTTATTTATGTCTTGTGCTTCCGTAAGCTGTGCTCTTTGCAAACTTTGCAGATCGCGTTTGAGTTGGCAATTGTTAATTACTCTATCTTCCTATTCATGTTAACTTTTTCACACTAACTCTTGCACTTAAGCTATCATCAGCACAGGATGAAAATGGTGTTGGAAACAGCGAATATCTTTCTTCATTGCTAAAATGAAATTGTCGTCTTCCTCGTTCGATTATAATGAAGCTGCGTTGGGCGTTACGAATATTTAGGTCAGGCTACAGCCGGTAGTGGCAAGACGTAATTAATGCGTGACAGCTGTTTCCTCGTTCATTTGCATGTGATGGGCAAAAGGATGTGTTATGTACTACACGTAACGCATTGCGTATTTTTGCTCGAACATAGTGCCTATATGCACTGATTGGAGACGTTTGAAGGTAGCTGAAATTTTGTCGCTGTGGACATCTTTCGACCATAGGTTGCGTGTTGGTTGCATAACGCTGGTGAAGATTCTTATAAAATGGTCAACGATGATTGAAAATTTGAACAGTATAGGCCAAGATTATCCTATTGTGCAAGGCAGGTTTGCTGGTGCACATGAACAGGACGGATGTCAATGACGTGTTCACTTTTATTCTTGCTCCTAAGGTTTATATGTATGGTCCCCAATTCCCCATTCATCAAGAAACTAACTTTTCAATGATGACTGCAATGGATACATAAGTTATAGAATCTGCGCGACCTCAAATGTGGTCATTAAAAAGTTGCTTTGTGCGGCGGGATGTATTTGTATTGAGCAGATGCGTTTATTTTGGCATGGGTCTTCAAACTCAGATGGACTGTTGTGGCTATCAGTCGCTAAGTTAACCGTCATACTGTAGTGTTGTGTAATAGAATACGAGTGATATCGTTTTGTCACCTCATTAAGTGGATGATCATCCGAACGAGGCTGCGTTTCAGTCGAATCATCATCTAAAGTAGATCTTCAGATAAAGCGTATAGATCTCTCAATTTCAAACAAGAAAATAATATTTATCCTCCTTGATTCACGGTTCGTAATTGATGATTTAAAGGAGCAACAGTGTTCCATTACAGTTAAGAAAGCTGCTTTCATTTCACCTCATTAAGTGGATGATCATCCGAACGAGGCTGCGTTTCAGTCGAATCATCATCTAAAGTAGATCTTCAGATAAAGCGTATAGATCTCTCAATTTCAAACAAGAAAATAATATTTATCCTCCTTGATTCACGGTTCGTAATTGATGATTTAAAGGAGCAACAGTGTTCCATTACAGTTAAGAAAGCTGCTTTCATTCTGTCCCGTTATGTCTTGGCGAATACTCTGCATTTGCTAACAGCTTTCAATCTCTGAATTATCATTCATTCTGATGAATAGCTTTTAATTCGATTTGACCTTCGTTGTTTACTGGTTTTAAGGGAGTTTGATTGATGTTTGTTTCAGTTGGGCAGCTACCTCAGGCAACTCTCTTGATAACGAATCTGAAAGAGGCTGAAGTAAGAAGTCACTACCCATATTTGAAGCCAGGTGGGAGTTGGAAGCCAACTGAATGCGTTGCAAGATATAAGGTGAGTTTGATTATGCATTTTTTGACATTAAAACTACTTTAGCAGGAGAAGTTATGTTGAACGTAGAGTTTTTAAATAAATTTTTGTTGGGATGAAGCCTAAAGTAGGTGTATTTGATGCGAGGAGTGACAAGATCACTCGGATTCCAGCAATCTTTAGTGGTACTTTTCCGTATCGTTGTTATTTAGATGTGAATTATCATGTTAAATTTATTAACTAAAATTTTTTGATTTTCAACTGCAGGAATGATTGCATTAACGGATTTTTGGGAGAGTATTTTTGTTTTTGATTTCAGTCGCAACGATTTTAAAAGAAAGGACTCGAGACTCTAAACATGGGTATACTTATTCTTGTTTTGTTCTCCGGAATTAGAAATTAATGACGCATTTAATTATGCAGTTCATATGAACCAAGGCAGTACGACTTCCATTCGGCCACTGAAAGTAGCATGCTGCTTGAAAATAGTCGGTAAAAGTGGGTTTTCGATAGGTTGCGGCTGTTGCATGTTTTGAGCATATCAATGGCAGGCGGTACGACCTGTGCTAAGTGTGCACCGAAAACCGAGAATTGCGAAGCCCATTTTTTTCTTCCTTTTTTTTTGAAGTCTTCTTGAGATGGCTTTAGAACGGAACAGCACATTTCAAGGTTTGCCGGCAAAAACAGTGCTTTATATTTGAAAAGTTTATGGAACTTTTTTATTCTTGTAGTTGCAAGAAAGGGAGTATTTTTCGAGTGGTTGTGAGGTGTGGGGGAACGAGAACATCGATGAGGATCACGGGTCCAGTTGATTAAGCTTTGAGCAGGCTGGCAAGTGGCAAAAATGGATCATAATAGCATGCCTTTGAAAATCAGTGTTGCACTTCTTGTTGAAATAGTGCGTAAAGGCTCGTTTGTGATTGTATAAATTGAAATCTTTGCACCCAGCGTTTCTTCCGCACGGTTTCGAGATGAGCGCAAGCATAGGATAAGAATTTTTTCTTCAGGGTAACAAGTGCTTTCATATTATGGCTGTGATAACGATAGTTTTTCGCTTTTGTTTTTCATTGCGACGCAACTTTTGGATTTCGTTAATGAATCGGGATTGGAGCTTAGATAAATTGCTTTTGAAAGTTGAAGTGAAATTTCATCTTCCCTTTCAGGCAGTTTCTTTCCTGTCGGTGTTTTTGCATTGATGCTGCGCTCAGTTCCTCACTTCGTATCGCATTGTTTCTGGGTGGGGAGGGAAGGGGAGGAAGGTATGCATATGAGTTAACTCATCAGTTCTGTTTTGTAGTTTTTAATCAAAATTTGTTCAAAATTTTTGCTGCATAGATGTGATAGGGGGTTATTTAGGGTTTACTCCTCTTGAAATGTTTCAGGTAGCAGTGATAATACCGTTTCGAGACCGACAGACGCATTTGACACGACTTATCGATTTTCTTGTACCGATGCTAACGAGGCAGTTGCTCGATTTTCGATTCATCGTAACTGAACAAGTATATTTCTATAGAACATCATTTTTTATTAAACAGTTCTTCCAAGAATGAAAAGGAAATATGCAAATCACAATTTATTTTTAAAAATAAGACGAAAACAGTTTGTGAGCAGAGGAGTTTTTTAATGTCAGTTGTTTTAGCTTTCCAGTTCTGTTTAGTAGCGATTTGTATTTTCTTTGTTTGTGCCCTTCATCTGTTCTGGAATGGGATGGAGGGAGGGAGATGTGAGGGAAGAGTGGATGTGGCAGATCCGATGACCATGTTTTGCTCGCGTAATGTTATAGGTGTTGCAGGGATATTAATTTCGAAGGTAACATTGCAGTTTTGTTTTCTAGTATGGACAAGACCTGTTTAACAAAGGGCGCATAATGAACGCCGCATTTCGATTGGCCGAGCGTCTCGGTGTGGATTGTGTTATCTTCCACGATGTGGATATGTTCCCACAGGATGACCACAACTCTTACGGGTGCCCAGCGTCACCAAGGCATATTGGCGCTTTCGTCAGCAACCTTGGATATCAGTAAGTTTTCTCATTATATTTTGTAACCTAGGTAAGGGGGATTTAAGTGAGAGCATCTGTTTCATGCTTGGAATAGCAGTCGTACACGAATAGTTACTCTGCTCCAGCGCATCCCGGATATGCGCTGGGGGTCTATAATGAGAATCTACATATGGGTCCAGATAAATGGAAGCAAATAAGGAGTAAACAAGGGAAAGTAGGACCGTGGCTTGAAGATCGCGCATTTCTGCGATAAAAACGTGCGGCGCAAAGGTAATGCAGCTCCACAGTAGAAAAATGCAAAACTGCAAAAAAAGTATCCTTAGGACAGTAATGTTCATATCTGACAGATCCTCGTGGTTCAGTAGTGCGAATCATTGTAGGCAAGGCCAGCATATTCAGTATGAAGAGGATGGCGTAACGCATCCGGTTCTTCCCACAAAAACAGATGTGGGTGGCGTTTTTGGCTGTCATCCGTAGCGGAGGAGAGTAGCCACTGAAATAAGCTTGTCTTCTTTCTTAGGCCTTTGAGGTTTGCTCCACCATTGCCATGATCGAATGTATATACAATAAGAGTACGAGTACTATTATCACACATGAAAAGCACTTGTTAATGCTTTATCAGCCCGAAGTGAAGCTTAATGTTTTCAGATTGTGGTATAAGGAAATAGTTGGCGGTGTACTGGCTATCAGCATGGATGATTATAGGGGTGTAAACGGTTATTCGAACATGTATTGGGCGTGGGGTGGAGAGGACGACGACATGGGTTCGATTTTATGCCTCTTTTCTTTGTTTCTGGCGCTTCCCGCATGCCGTTTTTCATGTTTCCACATTAAATCCAACATAGGGATAGAATATATTCAGAGTGTTTGCTAACGTGGTTGCAGTCTTGTACCATTAGGTTATAGGAAAGGCAACAGGCAGCGTTTGCTGTTTGTATATATACCGCATATCATGAAACACTGGCGTGTTTCTGTACTGGGTATCAAGCATGAGGAGATTCGAGAAGAAACGGATGCGGTTTGAAGGTTCGATAAAATCGATGCGAATCAACTGGCAGTCTTCACCCCATTTTCAGCTTTTTTTCTATAAAATGTATCCAATATCTTTCATCCTTTTCCAAATAGATCATAACATTGCTGGCATAAATATGAAGTCAGTGTGGATCAGACTACATTTATTCAAGATTGTAGCAAATTTAGATGGAAGGGTTACTGAAGGAATATGAAATAAAAGGAGGAATTGGCCCGGGCGCTGCTTGTCTTGACTACAAGGAACTTTTTATCTGGACGATTCAAACTTTTCTGTGACTTATTTAAATATCAACATACTTCAATATAAATTATTATTTATAGACTTCTTGGAAAGCTCAGGAATGTTTTATTTATCTCATATCTGTTTGCAGTCATTTTGCATAAATATGGGGAATTTGGTAGTGGGTGATGCGAAAAGTTAATTTACAGGGAAAAGAATTCTGTCGCGGAATGTTACGATTGAAAGGCCCAATCCATCAACTGGTCGGTTTTCGATGTTGAAACACGTCAAAAGGAAACGCACGGCTCCAAAGCAAATGTGAGTTTGTTACCTGAATTATTGAAGTATACCTTTGGTACTGTGTAGGAGTAACCTGCTGAATGTCTTTTTCGATATATCGTTCCTTGCCCTGCATTAATATTTCTCGCGTAACGAACGTATCGTTATGCGTTTTTCTAAATATTATATTCCAAGTATGGCCTGTTTTGATCTCTTAATTTTGCTTCTGCCATC
Source organism: Baylisascaris schroederi (assembly GCA_006503575.1). Lineage (NCBI taxonomy): Eukaryota > Metazoa > Nematoda > Chromadorea > Rhabditida > Ascarididae > Baylisascaris > Baylisascaris schroederi. Next base: position 142,869 of record QEWY01000169.1, on the reverse strand, counting down.
GTTCTAACTTTAAGTGGGTCCAATAAAGGGTTGAGATTTATGGTGGTTTCTCATTCTGAACTACAAACATTTTTTGAATGTTCTATGAATTAGTCATCGGTACCGGTCCATTCACTGGATTTGGATCCCACAACAAAAATAACTTTCACTACGTAGTTAACGTTTATATGAAACACATGAGATTTTACAAAGAACAGTGCATACCGTAACGCAGATTAAATTCGATATAGTGAGAGTGAAAATGATCAGATTTTCTTTCGTTGTAAAAAAGCTGACGAAGTGGGGATGCGTTACGTCGTAGAAATGATGCAGACCGTCGGCGACTAGCCGCTGATGACCAGTTATTGCTTCGTTGATGCTTATTTTTGGGATGTGCTTCCTGCGCAAACGCTGTAGTTCCATTATATACCTGATTGTACTTCGCTTTGGATAAGAGTGGGTGGGTTGTTCGTTGTGGAGGGCGCTAGCCTGAATGAAAGCGAATACTTCGCGATGCGAAATGCTTGCCTTCATTCTCTCTAGCACATATACTGGAACGCAGCCATAGGCCCTTATGATAGTGAGATAGGAGTCGAAAGTAGACTAGATTTGGCCAAACGAGCAGCCAGGATCTATGGTAACCCGAAAAGTTTCATCATATTGCGTGTAATTTTACATCTGGCATTTCAAGTAACATACTCTATGATGTTGCTCAGTGCGAGTTTTGTAGTGTAGTGCCTTTTATGAAACCTAGTATATGTATGATGCATGCTGCGAGCGAAATCTTGATGACTATGACTGAGAGGATGTGATGAAGAAGCGAGTCTGGATCATGTTGCCGTGACGCGTTGTATTCACGCCACCAACTTGATAAACCGATTTATGTCTTAATTGCGTTTATTGTTCCATAAGAGGCACCCTATTATTGATGTCTGTCATGGAAATCGATGGATTATGTGTACTCTGTGAGTATCTGAAATGATCTCGTTGCAGGTAAGAAGAGAAGTGTACGTAAGTTTTCCATAAGAGAGTCCCCTCACATTAATTGCTCTCTATCTGTTGCTAATTATTTGGTTGTTGAGGAGATTAGAGGATTTTTTGTTTAAAAGAGAAGGCTTTTGTTGCATCATATTAGAAAATGATTACACCGTTTTCAGATATAAATTGCTTGATTCAGCGGATACGAGGTGGCAGACAGACGGTTTGAACGTTACGTCGTGGAAAATTGTCAAGGTTGGCGAAGTTTATGTAATTGTATCAGCTGCGATCTCCAAAGATGGGCATAAATTTATCTTTTCTAGGTGGAAAGAGTCAAAATTTGGTAAATATTTTAGCCGGATTACTGATGCAACACCCAGAAAACAATGAGTGAGGCGGAGAAGCATGCCATGAAAGGAATTAACAGAGTATGAACTCCTTTATCCCTTCCATCTTACCAATTTTCGATCACGTACTGTACCAACGGTAATCTGTGATCAATTATTTCTTCATATCTTAGGTAATCATACCTGTTTTAGTAGGATGCTAAAGGTCCTATTTTAAGGCACTTTTATAAATTGGTTTTGTAAAACCTTATTGCGGTTATGATTTAATACTCCTTTTTTCCACGTTAAGGCTTACTGCAGTTGAAGAACATTTCGAGATAACGTTTTCATTAAAAATATGGCGTCTGTTTGATACAGGTCGGGTTTTTATTTCACCCGAGCTTCTGTGGAAAGTTTATGCGCACAGTTGGGACAAATGAAGGAAAAGCAAGGCTTTTATAGGGTCTTTGCACAGGTAGTCAGGTCAGGTAAAATATAAGGTATTATTTTTTGTTGTTTTTGCTTTTCGTAACTTTTGATGGTCACGGCCGGTGAGTGGACTGGAAACGTGCATATCGTGCAAACTTTTCTTTCGCTGTGTATCATTGGTTGCGTAGTCCGATAAACCAAAAAAAGGAACTAACCAATGGAATTGCATGCAAAGTTTCTCTAATTGTGAGATGTATATAGTTTTTTCGAAGTTAAAGAACCGGCATGGAATATCGTGTACTAGGTGATTGCGCACTGTGCACCCAATTCACGAAAGGCAAGTCTAGTTTCGACGGTTGTCGAATAGAAATTACAGGACAGGTAGACGCACGCGTATATATGCACAGACATGTTGCTGCCAAATGCGAGTTGGGAGAAGCACATATTTATGGCAGATAAGATGGAACATTGCTTTGCATTTTTGAGCGTTGCTGATTTCGTTGAAGGTGAAACCATTTTTTATTGCGGAGTGCAGGTATCGGCCGTTTACCACTGAGCGGTATGGATTACTGGAATCTATGAACTGCAGTTATCGATATTTTTTTGGAACAGACACAATAATCACGAGTTTTAAACATCAGCAGCTTTGTATGTGAGGATCTCATATTTTAAGTTTAAAATTTTAGTAAACAGTTCAAGTTAAATTTCAGTTTTCGGTGCGTCCACTCTATTATCATATTTACGTGGATGTCGGAACGCCGCCACCAGAGTGGAGATCGGATTCTTAGGGACGATGGTACGGGTTGGTTACCGTGGAGTGAGGCAGTCGACATTTGAGTTTTCTATCTGGCGCACACTTCGACGTGTGTGTGCGCCGCTTTCGCTTGGAAGAGATTAACTGAAGTTTGGAGTGGTCGTTCTCTTCAGTCCGCTATATCAATTTTTTGCAAAACGTCTTTATTTTTTGCAAAATTGAAGATTTTTTTGAGTCCCATCATTGATTGCTGCTGAAGAAAGTTTATAAAACCTTGACATTGGCATTTCAAAGATTTATAAACTTTTGCAGCTCATTGTTCGATGTGATATTGAGGATGTTGTAGTAGCGATGGTTATATGTTAATTTCATTTTGGCTGTAACCCTTTTAACGGGTTTTTTTCTTCATTTTGAGCTGCATTTTCTGTATCTAAAAAACGTAAATTTGCTGAACAGTGATGTGTTATGTGTATCGATGAAAAGGTTTTTTGTTCTTCGAAGGGTTATTTTTCCTTCGATGATAGATCCGTCGTAGTTAAATTTCTGGTGCAGTATTTTAGTAGCATTTAAAAGATGCTTATAGAACATGGGTTTTCGTCCTGGGAGTTGGTGGAAGTGGGGGAAGGGGATTTTGAACCGTTTTCAGGTTTGCTGAGAGAGCGTGGAAATTGTGCTCATTTTGAATGCATATTTTTAAGGACTGAGGGATGCCGAAAGTTTGTTGAAAAATAAAGAGAAATAGAGAACCGAAACTTTTTGAACCACAGCCTGGAAAGAAAATCAAAGCTTATAAAATATCTTAGAAAATATGGCTTGAAAATACAAAAAACAATAAAAAGACAAGCTTAAAAATCCACTTGTTTGGGTAACGAGTCCACGCTGTAGATGGCGGCAAACAAACAAAACGGAAATTTCAAAGGACGACTTGAGCAGAAATATTGAAATTTTAAACTAAGGTGAGATGGCAAGACGCAACATTTCAAGCACTGGCAGTCGCAAACAGATAGCTAAGTTTTCTGCATTTGGGTTGTGGATTTTTTAGCGGAAGGTAGTTGAAATATCTTCTCGGTTGCTGTTGGACCATCCTTTCTGACCTCCTTGTTGTATTGGCACTAACTTTATGCATCGACTATAATATTTCGGTTAGATAAGTTTGATTGAGATAAGGTGATCTTTTTAACCGGTGAGACATTTGTTCTGTTAGGAATATTTCCAGAGATGTTTTATGTCATAGATTGCCGCTTTTTCTGGAATATTATTATTGATCTGATGAAAGAAACCGTGTCAGATAAGAAGTGTTTTTTAAAAGCTGATTTTGGCTAACAGAAGCGTTGTTTGATCTCTCAAAGAAATCGCTTTCGAAGTAGATTTATCTGAAGTTATTCTGTAAATGGGAATGTTCTATGCTGAATTTTCCACTCATTTTTAAGTGGCGTCAGCTATGTACTGTTAGCAAGTTACCGGTTCAGATTAGCGAGAGTTTGTCGACTTAATTTAAGGGGGACAGTGTTTTTATTGCCTACTCAGATCGTCAAATAAATGGAGTGGTAGTTGTCGGTTAAGCTGAAAAACTGCGTATTTAGGATGTAGTTATCTTTTGTAATGTTTGGCAAGGTTGTCATAGATACATGTCATATATAAATATTCGGACATTGGTATGGGGGAAGCATTCATTTATCAAAAGGCGAGGAAGTCAAAGGTGTTCCAAAGTGAATATTTCGAAGTTGTTTTAACGTTTCAACGTAACTTACCACTTCTTATTCGTATTGCTTTCAAACAAACATCATCACATTCAATGCTCTACTTTGCATATATGGAAGCCGTCTTGTGATCCGGTAATAACGATTAAGCAGGCGTTGTTGTTTGAGCAGAAAAGCGTTACGTAGTGGAGAGAGAAAGTGTGAAATGGAAGGATGTTGCAGTTCGTTAGAAATCTTTCTTTGAAAGGAACCGTCCAGTAGCATTTTAATTGCATATGAAGTGTGCTGTTTTGAATTATTTGTAATACTCGGGTAGCACAAGAAACATACAGCTGCATTGTTGAGTTTATGTCACTGCTTTGGTTTGAAGCACGGCAGGCACGATTTTTTGCATCCTTTAATCTACCTGTGTAGGGACGATTGGAGGTCACGTGCAATGAAAGAGATTTCCTCGATTAGGCGTTGTAGTGGCCTTTGGAGCTCGAGGTTATTTTTGTATTCGTCACTCTGTCTAGTCATATGTTGACTCGGCTGTGAGGGAAGGAGTCCACGTAAATGAGAAAGGGCTATGACTGCAGCCGCGGCCATCGTGCCATTCGTAATCTCTCTTCCTTCCTCTTTTCGTCCAGAAGACGAAAGAGGAGCAACGAAACGAGGCCTCTTGCATCACCTCAAGTCCGTCTCATTTCGATGATTGCAAGGAGACTAAAGTAATACATGCAAAATAAAATGCAATCATTGCGAAATATTAATGATAATAATCTCTGTTCGTATAATAAATCTTTAAAATACGCGATCTTGTAACGCTTTAGCTTACAACAGGAACGCGTGCTTGGCACATTTCCAGAACATTCACAATACTTGACGTGTCCATGAAGAATAATCTTAGTTCGGGTGTGCCCATTTTTTAGTTTGTTTTTTGCTTATTCCATTTCATTTATTTTATTCTATGTATCTCGTTTGTTTTATTTTATTTCTATAAAAGTGATCGCCGAAAAAAATGTTTGCAATTTTGAGCTACAATATTATTTATCTTTAAAATACGCGCTCTTATAACGCTTTAACTCTTGACAGCGATGCGTGCTTGGCACATTTCCAAAGCGTTCACAATACTTGACTTATCCACTAAGAGTAATCTTAGTTCAAATGTGCCGTTTTTTTAGTTTGTTTTTTACTTGTTCTATTTTATTTCTTGTTTTCTGTATATCTCATTCGTTTTATTTTATTTGCACTCCATTTAATCTAATTTGTTTGATTGAGTTTAATTAGTTTATTCTACTTATTTTACTTTATCTGTTTAGTTTTATTAACATCGTTTATTCTATTTGATCTAATTTTTTTAAAATCTTATTTCATTTACTTTACCCTATTTAACTTATTCCATTTTTTTCTTTACTAAGTCTGATCTGGTTCAGTTTATTTACTTTATTTAATTAAGTTTATTTATTCTATTTTATTTATTTTATTTGTCTCGTTTTATTTGTTTTATTTACATTATTTTATTTATTTAACTTTGTTTATTTTGTTTATTTTACTTTATTTATTTTATTTTTTACTTATTTTACTTGTCTCATTTATTTCATTTTATTTATTGTTGTCAATTTGTCTCGTTGATATTTTTTCATTTAATTTAAATTAACGCACCTTATTTTGTTTATTTCATCTGAATTATTTTAAATAATTTGTTTTACTCATTTTGTTGTATCTATTTTATTAATTTTCCCTTTTTATTTTATTTTGCAGACCCCGTTCATTTCATTCTATTTGTTTTATTTTGTTTCGTCTTACTTATTTCATTTAATACATTTTACTTTATATTATACATCTTATTTTTTCCCATGCGTGCGCAACGCGCCCCCTCTTCAATTTGGCGAGAACTTCGAAATAGATGTGCGTCCTTGGCACATTTCCAAAAGCGTTCACAACGCGTGACGTACCCACTAACAATAAACTTGGTACAGTTGTAGCCGCCCATTTTACATTTTTAGTTTTTTTTGCTTATTTTATATTATTTGTTTTATTTTGTATGTCTCATTTGCTTTATTTTATTTATTTTATTTTGTTAGCCCTATTTATTCTATCCAATTTAATTTATTTAATTGGGTTTAGTCAATTTATTCCGTTTATTTCACTTTATTTATTTTATTTTGTTAACTTCATTTATTCTGTTCAACGTAATTTTTTCAAATCTTATTTTATTTGTTTCACCCTATTTCTTATATACCATTTTTTAAATTTATTTAGTTTGATTTAGTTTAGTTCATTTGTTTTATTTAATGTAGTATATTTGTTTCATTTTGTTTATTTTATTTCTCTTATTTTGTTTTTTTACTCACTTTATTTTATTTATTCGGCTTCATTTATTTTATTTATTTTTGTTTTTATTCCTTTTCATTTTGCTTATCTCATTTATTATATTTTATTTATTTAAGTTTAACTTGTCTTATTTGTCTTGTTTTATTCATTAAATTTAATTAAACCTAATTTATGTTATTGTGTTAATTTTATCTCATTTATTTTAAATGGTTTGTTTTATTGGTTTTGTTATAGTTATTTTCATTAAGTTTCTTTTATTTATTTTATTTTATAGACTTTCTCCGTGTTGCTTCTACTTGGTGATTACGCAAGAATGATCACATATTTTGAAATGAATAACGTTACTTAAAGGTAACGTTACTCAAATCCATTATATAGCGTTACTTATTGCTTAAATGATTTTCCATGCATTATTTTGCATTTACAACGCTTACGAGTTTTTGTTTCCATTTATTGCTTTTTATTTTATAGACTTTCTCCGTGTTGCTTCTACTTGGTGATTACGCAAGAATGATCACATATTTTGAAATGAATAACGTTACTTAAAGGTAACGTTACTCAAATCCATTATATAGCGTTACTTATTGCTTAAATGATTTTCCATGCATTATTTTGCATTTACAACGCTTACGAGTTTTTGTTTCCATTTATTGCTCACTTATATATTTGCAGTTTTTAAGGCAGAATGTACAAGTTGAAGAACGGTTACCGTAAAATGTGAAGAACGATTTCCTCCTGCGTTCCTTTTGAAACGTCGATAACTGTCGTGAGAAACCGGCTCTTCAGATATCGGTTAGTGTTTGGCACACTATTGTTGTAATATTTCGCGTAGCATCATTATCTGCGCAAGTGTGCTGCATTTCAGAAAGCGCATATAAGAGGTTGTTGAAAAATATTGCTTCTTATCGACTCTTTCTTCAATCTCCCTCTTTTGCCTCAATATATGTCCTTCATGTTATTTCGTTGCTTCAGCCATTTATAGAGGACGATAATAGTTAATGAGAGTATTGCTCAGCCAAAAGAGTTTATGTAGAATCACATGTAACATTCAGCTGGGTTCTTCCAGGATAGACGACTACGGACATCTGCACATTTAGCGCGCTTATTTATATTCAAATTCATGGGTAGAACTCAATTCATGTTGACTGGTTAATTGTGGAATGCAAGGGAAGTTATTATTGAGATAGATGTCCGGGGATTTCTGGATATATGTCGCATTATATTGCTTTGAGGGAGCAGGCGGAAATTTTTATAGAAAAATTTAGGACTTCAGGCGTAGGGCTTATAGCTTTGGAATGAAGGATTGGGTTTTTCGTAATGTTCGTACTTAGCTAACCAGCCCTCCCTCTCTTCCCTTCCTTCCCGTTTTTTTTATTTCGAAGGTCATAACTATTAAAAGTGTTATGCTTGTTACAGCTGCAGGTATTTTTAGCTGCGATTTCCGGCTTCATGCAGTTATAAAAGTTCTGCAAATTAGAACTGAAATGAGTAGGCGTTTAGTGAATTTGATGGAAGCAAAGAGTTGTGCGTTTGCTGTAAAGAGTTAGAGCGGTGTGCGTTACAGAAAACCTTTACTGTTATCCCTTTCACCCTTTCATTGTGTACTGAAGTGGGTGTAAAGGTTACCGTCGCCATTTGATGACACTTCTTCACAATATTTATGCAGGCAAAAAAATTTAATAGGTTTCTTTATGAATGAGAAAAATTCAAGAGCCAGGAAAGGTAATTAACATCTTCATTAATCATGCGAAAGTTATACCTCACGATAAAACCTTTTGTTGCACCGAAATAATAAGTAATAATTGTTTCATCGTGAAGAGCGAACGCTTGTGCAGTGAGTATTATTTGATGGAAATGAGTTTAGGTTGGAGAGGATCGTCCATTGCTAACCGACGGAAAGGATAGAGACGCATTCGCCACTGTGATCTCCGCTACCATCATATGGGGACAGCATCCCCAAGAGCTCCCTCTTATCAAAGAGGTTATCTTTTTCTATGTATCTAGGAAATATAAAAGCGGGGTTTTTGAGCGAGGGTATCAGAATAGTGGATGGTGGGAGGGTCGGGTGGGTACGGTTTTTAGGGGAGGAGAATTAGGAGGGGGTATGTGGGGTATGGAAATATAGTTTTGGGAGAAATTTGCATCAATTTATTTAAAAGGTATTGCGTATAGGGAAATGAAACATCCTTTACTCGCACATCTAGTCAACATTCGCCAACATTTCGCTACTCTCAAATCGTGTTAAATTCGTTGCATATAGAAAACTGTTCTGAAAGTGAACCCTCTAAATTTTCCTCATTTACAGGAAACGCTGTGAAATTCGTTGCAATACGAAAGTCGATGATTAGCCGTTGTGCCATAGCTGTTGGCCGCTGCGTCTCAGCAGTTGACCGTTGGACCTTAGTCGTTAGCCGCTGTCCCTCAACCGTTAGCCGTTGGCCCTTAGCCGTTAGCCGTTGGCCTTAGCCTTTAGCCGCTGGCCCTTAGCCGTTAGCCGTTGGCCCTTAGCTGTTAGCCGCTGGCCCTTAGCCGTTAGCCGTTGGCCCTTAGCTGTTAGCCATGTGCTGGCTGAGGACCTAGGCATAGACTGAGGACTTAGGCATACGCTGAGGACTTAGGCATGGGCTGAGGACTTAGGCATAGGCTGAGGAGTTAGGCACAGGCTGAGGACTTAGGCGTAGGCTGAGGGCTTAGGCATACCGGCATGTGGAGGCAGCATACCGATGGACTCTTTATTATCCAAGAGGTTATTTTTTCTATGTACCTAGGAAACATAAGAACGGAGCATTTTAGCGAGCATATCAGAACAGTGGAGGTGTGAGGGTTCGAGTGGGTGTTCTTCTTTAGGAGAAGGGGATTAGGAGGAGGTCCGCGGGGTATGGTAATATAGTTTTGGAAGAAATTTTCATGAATTTATTTAAAGGGTAATGTATATAGCGAAATGAAAGATCCGTTACTTGTACATCCAGTCAACATTCGCCAACATTTCGATATTACATACATACATGTATATATATATATATATATATATATATATATATATATATATATATGTACATTTTTTGAATTTCTTATTGGAGATCAACCTAATTTTCTCTTATCGTCTCATTCTCGCATGCATATGCGAAATAGGGTTAGAGAATCTGCAAATGAGATTCCTTACATTTTAATTCTTTCCACAATTCATCGCACTATTGTCATTCCGTGTGAAGGAAATTTTTGGAAAAAAAACACTTCCCACACTCTCTTTCCTTCTTCCTAAAAGTCTATTCACCGAATGATGCACGATTGCCTAAAACCGTGTGAGCCTTACGCTAATCCCATGTCTCATTTTCTTAGCCGTTCAAATCCTTTCAATGATCTTATTGTCTCAGCGTGATCTTCGTCCTTTCAGAATCTTTTTCTCCATCATTCAGGAAATTTGGTTTATTAGATTTTAGATTTCTATTTCTGTAGAAATTTCCATGGGATAAATAGTTCAATGCCAGACATCACCTTCAGTTAGTGCAATTGCTCTTTCCAGTGCACACAAGTTTTGTGAATAACGTTCAAATGTTCACTGAATCAATGTTTTAAGCTTAAGTTTTGTTTTGCATTCATACATGAATTCATTTGTTTCAAACGCACGTTGCATCTTTCACCCACTCTTCTGTTCCTTACTTCTTTATGCTTCTTCCTATATTTATATTGCAATTGTATGAATGAAATGTGGAATATGTAATGCAGTTCCACATGCGCAATTCTTCCCCACAAATAGGTGAAGAAATTTGAAAGAAAAGAATCATTTTTTTGAGTGTTTCAAAGCTATCCGTATTACAAAATCTCTCTCTCTCTTTCTCTCTCTCTCTCTCTCTCTCTTCATATTATTGTATGTTGCCCTTTGAATAAGCTCTAATACACTTGCGTAGATATTATGCTGTATACTCAACTTCTCATTCACCTATTATCAGTTGATATCTTTGTAAGTAAGAGGGGTTTAGGTGGGGGGAGGGGATGTTAAGCTGATGCATTTTTACTGAGTCGGAAATTTTAGATATCTCTACGCAGTGATTATCTAAACAAATAAATAATTGAGAATAATCGAAGCGATTTTCAGCTTTTAGTTATCTATATTGATGATTTCCTCACTACTAATTTTAAAGTTGCTGATCTCATCGATTGTATTCACACTCGATATGCTATGTGCATTAGCTATAATAATTAAAAAGAAATATTGGAAAGAGCCTGCATTTTTATTAATTGCCACTATACTTATCTATGATGCTAGTACACTTGGCGCAAATATCTTCTATACTATACCAAGTGAGATGATTGGACGAGCATTATATGGTAATCACCTTATTTGTCACTTATAAAAGCCTATAATTTGCGAAGATAGCACTGATGCTGCTGAATTGTCTAGAGCTGAAAAAAAAAGCCGCAGCTTCCGCTCATCGCTGATTCATGCAAATTGCGATGTTTCATTTGGTTGCACTGAGAAATTTCTGCTTTCTTCACAACAGCGGTATATTTTTTTTAATGATATCACCCCTACAATAAGGAGCGATCTGTAGTTCTCTCTAGCATATCGTAAAATTAATCCATAGGTTAATCCAAATTGTGAATCATGTGGATAGCTGATTGGAAAAAATCATATCAGTTGATGATGGTAGAGTTAGATCTGAGTATAAACCAAGATTGCTGATGAAGAACGAAGCCATGGAATCGACAGTCGACCTTCACAGTTTGTCACCTATTTTCTTAGGTACTATTTTATTAACTTTATCCTGTTCAGTATTTGTTTATTATTAGCAACACTCGCCTTCAATACTGTACCATTCTAAGTTTAGTTACTTCCATTGTATGAATATTAGAAAAGTTTCTTAGACCATATTGCCAGGCCGGAGCTATTTAAAAAAAGCTCCCACCGGACATTTCTGTCCCGCTAATGCTGAAAGTATTTTCTTAGGTGCCACAAAAGTGACTGATCGTTTTCACCGAAATGTGTTCACAGTCAGATTTAATGCTATTGTCATTTACCCTCACTTCTTAGTTTTGATATTTTTAAATCTCTGGTAGAAAGGGGGAGGGGGGGGGGAAGTAGAGGTTCCTTGACTTCCCTCTTTTCATTCGATATTGACCATATTCCATGGATATTTTCAGATCGACCTTTCGATGCAATCATTGTTTTCGTGATGAGTATGTCGTGGTTCGCTGAATTATTTGTGTTGCCGCTTTTGGCGATCACCCACTTCAGGTCTGTTTCTCGATTTATGCAAATTTTTCTAATTTGGAGTGCTTCCCCCAGTTTATGAAATGCTCAATGAGAGGTTTCACAGCTCACATTCATAATGGTCTTAATAGCATAGAAGAAATAGAAGAAATGAACGCATGATTACACTTTCAATCTCGAAGAAAACGAAACCACAGAACAGCATGAACTGGGATGCTCGCAGGAACTGCTTGTTGCTTGGTTTAAGTCAAAAATACAGTGAAAATGTAGCGGGTATCTTGATACTTGAAAAGGGAGAGATGGGGGTTGGGGTTGAGGTGGAGGGCGGTGTGACTCCCACAAGTAGTATGGATACGAGGACCACAAGTGCCACCAGATGACCTCACATCGCTCCGGTTGATGGCTTATCGGCGATGTATGAAGTAGGTAAAGCTGCCATTTGATGTATGTGGTACGTGAATCAAAGCCTAAGCCTTCTGCTGTGCACTTCCCGGAATTATTGGCTCCGAAAAGACCGAAGGAAAGTTTTTTTTAAATCTCTTCCTGGAACGGTTCCCTCCCACCAACAGTGATAAACACAGCGATGAGATAGGCAACCCCCCAAGAAGAAGGAGCTGTTCGGTTACAAAAATCCTCTTTACAGCGCCCTATATCTACCAATTTGGCTTATCGGCGATGTATGAAGTAGGTAAAGCTGCCATTTGATGTATGTGGTACGTGAATCAAAGCCTAAGCCTTCTGCTGTGCACTTCCCGGAATTATTGGCTCCGAAAAGACCGAAGGAAAGTTTTTTTTAAATCTCTTCCTGGAACGGTTCCCTCCCACCAACAGTGATAAACACAGCGATGAGATAGGCAACCCCCCAAGAAGAAGGAGCTGTTCGGTTACAAAAATCCTCTTTACAGCGCCCTATATCTACCAATCCGATTTCGCAAGTTGACCGCGCAACATATGACAATGACGCTCGCTACCGTAATCATTGCAAGTTTCGCTGCTACCGTACCCTTGTTCACACCGTGTTGCGGCTTCGTATTATATTTAAGTGGATTTTATTGGTCATTCGATGAGAGCAAACCCGGCACTTATATTTATAGACAGCTCAACATCTATTTACAGGTCAGCAATCTTTTCGGTATAATTCGCTAAGGCAGCGTAACATGTTAAAACGAACATAAATAATGCAAAAATAGAAATATATTGTGTAAGTAAATGAAACCTATGTATTGCCGCTTTTCATATAAATATATCTTATTGAATGAAGAGCTATCTTCGAATGAGGCGAATGGTTGCATTGTAAGCTTCAAAGACCAAAAGAATAAAATTCAATATGTGGTAAACGTTTTCTAGGCGGCAAAAAAGTGCAAAACTTATGCTTTCGTTTTTAATTGTGATTGATTTCTTTCTGTATGTCTCCTCAGTATCGTTTATGCAAACTTTATCGATTTCAAAAAGGTGCTAATGATGGTGGTTAGGGAAAATTGATCACTGCATCGCTGATGGAGTAGTTGAGATCTATTTCATCGGAAGCACGTGATTGAATTAGTGAATTTGCCTTTTCGACAATATACGATGTAGTGTAATTGATGCAGCAATGGAATGGAGTCGAAAATGCCATACGGCGGAAATGTCACAGTGCAACTTTAAAACAATTCTTGCCTTCATAAAATGCACTAGAGCACTAAATAATGCGCTTGAGTAAACTTTTTTGGATTGATAAGTAACCTATGGGTGATTAAGGGAAAAACTTTAAATGAAACCATACAAGTTGTAGAATGTAATTACAGGTGGTATATATCGTTCTTGCCCACATGGATCATTTTCCTCATCTTACCAGCACTGCGATCGCATAAGTCATCTACGGAATAAACGAATGATTATATCATAGTTGAAGGCAAAAAGTAGAATAGCGGCAGTTATACACCGGTTGTAGTACTGTTGGAACTATTCCTAATCTTTCTCAAAGTTTGCGTATCTTGCAGGTATTGGCATTAGGGACGACGATGATACTGGACTTTCTAGTCGTTTATAAATTGGCTCAGTTAAGACGTCGAGGCACTAATGGAATAGGAATTGCTAATATGAAAGCTGTTTTTGGTTGGTTTTCAGATTTATATGTGAAAGAAAGATTATTAGAAGGAAGCGGTCTTACTTTCTTTTTGTCTCACTATTCCTGCTGAGAAGTTATTAGCAATCAGGTGTTAAACAGAGTAGCAATCTAAAATTCCTAAAGGAAAACTTCGTTTATCTGATGGCCATCAGTTTACTAGGGATCAGTGAATCGATTGTTGGAGGGTAGAAATCTTGCTGGAATTATATAAATACCACCAACTCTTATTGCTGTGACAGATGCCTTGAAGGAGAGCTTCACATCCACGCTATTATTACTGAGAATTGACGTTACTGTTTTGATGAGTTATCTGTGAACCTCCTCTAAAACCCTGCAGGTACTGTTGGAGACGTTTCCACCTCAAAATGCTCTGACTTTTAATTCGACCTTCAATGGAATTCAATTCCCTTGCACACAATCGTATCCCAGTGAGGAATGTGTAATGGCAGTGTTTTTCAGAGCCAGTAAGTCCGCGTCGCACAAACGATGGAATTCACTTTATAAAGGTATATTGCGTTGTCTTAAGTAGTTAAACGGGTGCTGTTGCATGAACAAAATTGGTGAATAATTGCGCCGCATAACTCGATCGACCTACCTAACAACTAACCATATTTGCATATCGCTGTCAGACCTCTGCCCCCTACACAAGTCCAGAGAAGTCCTTATCGTTCTATCTTCTACCTTTCACCATCACTAGCGGAACTTATTAACCCACACGGTCTCACAGTTGGTTTTTGGTCTGCCAGAATAGAATTTACCTTCCAATGGGACTCAATTGGTTATAACTTACAGTTCAGATACCTCGTACTTTCCACTACATTTTTACGGTACCTGATCGAACTTCCGACGATTCTCGTCTAACTGCTTGATCTGGGAAACTTCTTTGGATTTAGTCTTCATACCATGTTCTCTTCTCCAACTCCTTTATCTTTTGAGTCCTGCATTTTTATAGTGCATTTGAGTTTCAAATCCCTGATCACATCACATTGGGTGGAAAATGAGTAGACGCACACTGAAAGCGGAAAACATCTGGCTCTCATGTAAGAGTGGATGCTGATAAAGTGAACTCGACAGAGCACTATTTATTATTTATTCGTTTGAATATAGTGCAAATACTTGCATATTCCTGTTGGTTATGATTTACTAATACATTTTGGCGCGCAAAATTGAGTTTTATGAGGGTTCGCTTAAAATATCCATAAATATTAGCATATAAATTTGGTCGAATAATAAAATGAGTCTGTTCAGGTGCTTTTGATGCCTTCGAAGAAGCTCGAACTCTCAGTTGACGTATTGATGGCTCTCAACTTTATTCTCTTCAGTATTTGTTTGTTATTAGCGACACTCGCCTTCAACACTGTACCGTTGTAAGTTTAGTCACTTCCATTGTATGAATATTAGAAAAGTTTCTTAGAGCTTGTTGCCAAGCCGGAGCTATTTTAAAAAAGCTCCCACCGGACATTTCCGCCCTGCTAATATTAGAAGTTTAATATGCGTAGGAATTATGTTCAGCCGTATACTCTCCTTTTCCATTCTCGATGTTAAGTATTAGAAAGGGAGCATGTAATCGAAATAACTATGTACATTTGGGTTCACGATTTTACCTGCAAGATGAGAAGCACAATGAATTGAGAGTAATTTAAAATAACTAAGTTTTTGAGTACCTTTCAGATCACATAATCAGATTGGTGATGTTATCATGATATTCGTGAATTGTATCAAACGTGCTAAAGGTCTTACATATGCCGCATTTACGAAGTCACTTCGAACCGATGTGAAGATAATCGTGTTGAAATGTTTCTGTATTTGTCGTAAACGCGCAATAAATCTACCAAAGTTTTTCTAAAAGTCATTCCAAAGGACTACCTTCAATCGGTAATGGAAGGATCCACCGCGATTAGAAGCTGCAAATCCATGAATGGGATCTGAACAAATCCAGTCTAAGGTATTCGTTTCAATGACCGATAAAAATTGGGAAAACATTCTACTTGAGATATTCGTCATAAAAGAACCACTCTTGAATGACGTCATTTAAAATTCAGGCTATAATTCTTTCCATTTTTGGGGTCATCAAAATGTGGAATAAGCTCCCCGTTGATATTGTTTTTTGCCGCATGATGTCTTTGCATTCATTAGCCAACTAAAACATATCGATCTAAGAGAGATCTTTGAGTTTATATTTAATTCTATGAGTTTTTGTTTAATTGACGGTAATTTTTGATGGTTATGTTCGAATGAATTGTTTCTTTTTTTGAATTTTATTTTATGTTTTTATTAGATGTTCTTTATTCTACTAGCGAAATAAACATTGTACAATGATATGGAATATTTTTTGTGGAATTTTTTTTCAATGTTCTCCGGAATCTGTTGCAGTACCGGATAGATCCGGGACCGGAAAATTCCTATATGAACCGTTTTCACTGATTTCTCTTATAACAGAGTTATAATTATAACTGACGCATTATAACAATAGAATATAAGCCTTTATCGATCAATAACACCTTCGAAATCAGCTACAGATTTATTTGTGATATGTTAATTGTAATATAAGAGCGTTTCTGTAGATGTGATTTTCTATTTTTCTTCACAAAAAACGATAAAGTGAGTGCAAATATTGAATTTTATATTGGATTCTCACTTGAACGTATAGCATTGCTTATTTGTTAGCATGTTTTTTCCCCATAATAATATAGTAGTTACTTTATAGTAATAAATAAATGTAACTGATTTAATGAAATCCTCTTTGAGCATCGAAATGTATTTCTATGTTAAAAGTGTTTGATCCGGCATTAATTTCGCTTATGAAAATCATACGTGGTACCATAGGAAACGAATAATGGTTGAAGCATTACCCACGTTGAGTGCTTCATCGAAATAGAGCACTTCTTAAAATTTGTGGCATTTTTATGGATCTATGGGAAATTCTACGAACTTTATGGAAAATTTTCCAAGTTTTATGGCAGTTTGAGACTTGAGCTTCTATTCCTCTAAAGGGTTTGACGCTGCAATGTGTGGCGTATTTGTGGCAGTCAGCAGTTGTAGCGTTATTGCTGCATTTTGAACGATGTGACGCAAAAGCGGTTCGCAGCAATAATGGGATACAACGTCAACGTATACGATATGATTTATGTGTTGCGTTTTTCGATTTCTACACATTGAGATGGATGTTTCACGTTTTGTCTTGTGGTTTGCTTGTGATTCTTATGGAGAGAGGATTAGGTTTTTTCATAGCTTTTTGCTAGTCTATGCTAGTTTTCGACCTTAAAGAGCAGTAAAACTTCGATTGTTTTAGGAATATTCAAGCAATTATTTTCGATTAAATTTAAATAAAACTGAAATTATTATTGTTTCATTCAAATGAAGTATTTTCTCCGAAAATTTAACTGAGATGGAAGTTTTTTTATCATTAAAAAATTGACATTATTGTTGTTCATTCAAAAAAGGTTATAACTGATTTGAATTAGATATGCAAATTGGTTTACCTGTAAGGTGATAATATTCAATGGTTGGTATTCATTGCAATATGCTGATAATATGATTAAGTGCCTATGGCAAGCGCAAATATTAATGGATCAAGAATACAGCGCCGTAATAAAGGTCCACTTTTTCGGCTTCCATGTAACTTTTATATCATTTCAAAGGTTCGCTCCTTTATAATATTTCGACGTATTCATTTATCGATTGATTTTATTTTATTTTTTATTCATTCTGTTTATTTCTTTGTAAGAAATTCCCTTTGTCAATGTTGTTGCCGTTTTTTCGGTTATTTACTTCATAGGGCTTCATAGGTTCTTCATCCCGAAAATTAAAAAATCTGGGAATGGGATTTGAGGTCCGAAACTATTCTAGAATTTTAGGTGGCATAAGGGAGGGGAGGGGGGGGGAGGGGATGGTAAGGGGATTCAGATGTTTAAAAAAAAACTTCGTTTCTTTCAAGATTTATGCATCACTTATTAAGATTAGGTTATATCAACATTTCACTTGCACTCATCTCTCCCTATCGAAGGGAAGAAATTGGTTTGTTGTTTATTGATTCCACAAAGACATCTTAAAAATAAAAGAAGGGGGGAAGGAAATCCAAATCTAGAACGGCTCATTTACATCAGCGAATCCTTCGGGATGCGTTTTATGAGATGAGAACCCAGGAGGAGCCCATTTTCGATTGTTGTACATTTACGATTTTCGCCTCCCGCCTTGCTTCTGAAGATACAACAACCAAGTGGATAATCTAGGGTACCCATAATATACAACGACCATGACAAGGGCATTTTTGGCTCTTATTTACCGTTCTAGATCACGATTAGTGACTACTGTGTTGATCGTATTGGCCTTCGCGTAATCAATTAAATGGCCAGTGGAAAATGCAGTCTCTATTGTATTTAACGATTTGGGCCATTGTAACAAATTAAAAGTAGCTTTTTGTGTGAGGCGGTACTTGAAAATCATTGTTTTGTAACTGAGTAAAAATTTTTCTGAAGTGATTTAACCACTAGAAATCAAAGACACTGTTTTCTTACCGCCCCATCCCCCCCCCCCTCCCCAAAAAAACGATGAAAAAAAGATAGTGGGTGTTATCTTTGAGGATAGTGGGTATTATAATAGTAGCTAAAGACTGTTTTATTTGTAAGGGAATTTTTTCAGTTAAACGTAATAAAGCTCGCTATGATTTTCAAGTACTTTTGTTTGTTTTTTCTGATGTTGTACATTTTATTCATTATTTTTATTTAATATCATATTCGTAAATGTTTCAAGTTTGTAAACTTCTAGAAATTAAAAATTGTGAATTATTTTTGAATTAATATTAGTGAAAAAGACGATTTTTTAAAAAAGGTGATTGTTCCATAAAGACGTAGATTCGAGCATAAAACCCTTTTTGAGTGTAAACTCGCATAAAATTTCGTTTTTAACCAATAAACTTTGCAAGAATCAGCCGGCTGGCACAAAGGAGCTATAGCTTCCTTTCCATGAGGCGCTTATTGAAGGTACCTTCTCTAACTCGGCACCTCGGTGTTTCCATTATGAGGCTTAAAATTGCCTCAACTTCATAGAGTAATCGCATACGTTATGAGGCCTGTAAACTTCAAAAGAGCATATTTAAAAATTACAATGATAATATGAGGGGTTTTAGCGTGATCCACTTGAAATGAGTTGTTATTTTTTTAAAAATTTCATCGGTCCATAAACACCATTCCACCAATTTTTTCAAATAGTTTTAATTTTTTGAGCCCATTATTTGAAGGGAAAGGGATCCTCATTGAAATTTAAGTTATTAAGCACCGTCAACAACCTCTATCCGCAGTGTTTTGTAAATTACTTTGTCTTACTTGAAAGGTGTAATTGACCGTATTTTATTAAAATCCTCTCGCCTTACGTTTTTTTTCTTAGTGATTTGACCCTTCGTTCAAAAAAATTTAATGTAGTTCTGCGAATAATCGCTACACACGAGTAGGATGCATCATTTCGTATATTGATGTATATTAACCTTTCATAGGGAATGGGTGCTAGGATTGTCAGAATGTGGCTGCTGCTGCTGCTGCTACTATTACTGCTGTTGTATCAGTTGTGGTACCACTATAGCTCGTGCTACACCAACAGATCGTGACGTAGTTCATGACATGCGATCAACGACTATCAGGCCATACTTTTATGGTTGTAGTTGTAGGTGAGCGTCGTGCTGGAGAAGATCGGTTAACGAAGCGGGTACAAGGAGTGCCTCTCGCCCGGAATGTGCGCTATTTTACCCTCTAAACTGTGAGAACTGCGCTTTATGTCATTCAGGTTAGTTGTTATATTTGCCATTTGCGCTTCTAAGGTTATGCATGAATACTTTCATTCTAGGTTATCACGTGAATTTCACTTTCGCAGATCGCTTGATGGATTCTAAGTTAAGTTTTTGATCATAGTGGAAAGCGTTGCAAAAAATTAGTCGAATTAAATGAATTAAAGCGTTCAGTAATGTAAAACTTTTCTGTGTTTTTTTTTGCTTTTGAAACAAAGATATTGTCGAGTTTTTCCAGCAGAGAGCAATTGCGCCACTTTTTACCTAATTGTGTAGTCTTCATTTGTTACCTAACAGGTAGAGGGAGGAGGCGGAAAGAGGAAGGGTGAAGGGCAGTACCGTACAAGTAGCATAACACAAATCTTTTTTTATATAAAACAAGTTCGATAGGTGTACATACAAGTATTGTTAAATTGTGAGGTGCTTTTATAGATTCGTTGACAGGAGATAGCGAAGCTTGTCAACATGTCGTGTCACCATGGGCACTGTAGGGCGGAACGTAACTACACTATGATTATAGAATCGTTTCAGCGAAATTCCTCCACTGCATACCCGCGTCTTCTAAGATATTAGGTTTAGGGAAACGATGGGATGCTAACTCAACCCACGTGCCTTACCCGGTTTTAATCTTTTGCTGATTTGCTCAGTATGAGTACTAAGCAGTAGGTAGATGTTTTGAAGGAAGTTGGTAAGCAGTGAGTAATTGAACTTCTCTGAAGTGTATGTAGAAAGATTGTGTTGGTTTTAAGACCGTCGAATTTCTATTACCCAGTTTCGGGTATCGAGGCGGAACGACTGCTGAATACGTATGGCAGCGAAGGATCGTTTCTGGCCCGTCCCAGCGGATCGAGCCCTTCTGATTATACTCTCTCTGTGCAGTAAGTTGTTGATTTAGTTGAGGACGATTAATGCGGTCACTATTATGATTATATTGAGCACATTCTTGGTGGAGGAGGAGAAAGGAAAAGCGGGAGGGAGGTGGAGGGTTTGGAGTTTTTGTTTTTACAAAATATGTTATGTGGCAGTTACTAGGAAGAGCGAGAGGGAGGGCAGGGGAAGGGAGATAATGCTACTGTATCAGGAGGGGTTACTTCCATCGTCATGGTAAAAGTGCATTAGGATGTCCTGGCATCACTGCACAGAACCATGGCACCGTGGTGCGAACCGCGGATGGTCCTGAACCCGTGCCCCACACTGCGTTCGCACCACTACCTTACTCTGCATTCTCTCCAAGCGAGCACTAAAACCGATCACAGAAACTGGAAAACTTTTCACAGAAACGTGCAGTTTTTTCCCATCACCCAATTCAGAATGTTCCCATCATTGAATTCAGAATGTCAAATAATGATCCTATCGACTGAAGGAGGGGAAGATTTCAGCTCTGCAATGATTGCAGAGAACGATGGCTCATCCAGCAACTGCACTTCCCCTTCTTCAATTAAGCTGAAATATTGGGTACATTATTTGACACTCTCAGTTGAATGATGGAAAAGTTTGCATGTTTCTATTACAAGTTTTCCAGTTTCTGTGATGGGCGTTGGTGCTCGCTTGCAGGGTGCAGGGTACGGTAATGATGCGTACGCGTTGTGGGGCACAAGCTCAACTCCGTCCGCGGTTTGCAGCGAGTATGCCATCGTTCTCTGCAGTAGTGCCAAAAAGCCTTATCCGAGGGTTCGGCTGTTAAGTTTACTTCGTCGATAATCGCTGTTTTCAATTTTTCTAGTTTGACGTTTGTAACCATTTCAGTACACGGTTCTATTTTGCAAGAAAATTCGCTGACAAAGGATTTTCATTAGGATTATTGGAAATCCAAGGTGACTTCATACTATCGAAAGTAGATTCATATCAGTGATATATGGAAAGTAGAGAGTCCTGACAGAAATGATTTTAAAAAATAGCTACTCTCGTTCCAGCTGTTCATGTTTTGGTAGGGAAATTAAAGAGAAATAGCCATTTAGAAAAGCAAATATTTCAGAAGGGTAAGTGTGGGAGGTATGGTTGTAGTACTTCTCAGTGGTGATAGGCATATGAAGTCCGTCTGTTGTCTGTTGTTTGAGAGTTGCTGTGTATGCATGTTGGGTGCTATAAATGGGAACAAACGTAGGGATACGTTACCATAGCTTTAGAGAGGGTAACCAAATAGCTGTTTTCTGTGATTTAATGGAGGATTTGGTTCAAGTCATTCAACTCATTGAATACGATGCTTCCAGTGCATCTGTGTTAGCATTTCACAGCATTAAAAAATTGAGCTTGAATATTTCAATGATGGGGAATTGCATGAAAAGTTGAACACGTGAGGTAAGGTTACTGCTATGCCCATCTTGAAGAGGAGTGAACAGTGAAATCGATCTGTTTTGACGTGTTGTATCCTCTTAAGAAATTTTCCAAAAGTTCAGTTAGCGCTTTTGTTTCTGAAAGTTTTTTTTAGGTTTTACATTCAATCGTTATGACCAATAGCAATGAGTAACAAAAGTGAATAAAATAAAAAGTTAGAGAATAGTTCTTCACTCTGGGTTTCAATCGCGGTTGAAAATACCCTAAAGGTGATCGTTTCGCTTGCTGATCTTTGGGGAATGGTTAATTATGACTACCTTTAGATGATTTTTCTCGATTGTTCACTCGGATTGATGGCCATTCGAGGCGTTTTTTATATTCACTAATGTTTGTCTTCTTAATTTTTTATTTTTATTTTATGAAAGTTATTTGCAGCCGCGGTGGCAAAATAACACATGTAAAAATCCAAAACAATGGAGATTGTCTGGATTTGTATGGAGGTGACACGTTCGCATCGCTTAGCGAGTTGGTGCAATTTTGCGTGGAAAATCCGTGCCAGTTGAGGGAGAGAGACGGGGAAACCATTACAATGAAGTGAGTATTATTTATTCTCTTTGTTTCTATCTTTTTTGTCCAGGGAGATAGGATTAAGCTTAGATTATATATATATATATACATATATATATATACATATGGAGTCATATTTATCTAATTAAGATGTCGAACAAACATTTCAAACTGTTCACATATGATCCTAGAAAATAGGTGAATTGAATTGCCGCGTATGTCTGAAATGACTGAACTGCAGATCAATAAAATCTTTATTACGAAAATATAGTGGAACAAATTAGGGAGAGTCGGGAAATGGAATGGAACTTGAAACTCACTCAGGTACTCAGGTAGAGAGAGGAGCTTCGATAGGGCGATCACATTCGGTTATATAGAACTAAAATGTTGAACGTTGTGGGAGAAGTCCAAGTAAGTAAGTTAAATATGTATGACATAGACAGTACAAAGTTATAGTGAACTGTGCCGCAGTGTTGAAAATGTAGTCGTTTGATTGATTATCTTTTGATAAGCAAAGCGTTTTTATAACCCTATTGAAGCGCTCTCTCTAATCTGCTGATCTTCAAATCTCCCTCCCCCCCCCCTTGGCAGATTTTACAGTATCCGATGACATCAAATGGCTTCGATGTCTTGATGGATTTTACGCGATAATGTCGACTGCCTCAGAATGTGCTGAGTCTTCTCTTTGTTTACCTTAAGGCGATTTTTGAGTGCTATTGTGAAATAGGTTGTGGGTAGGAAAAAACTTGTTAATGAGTGCACATCGAAATGTGTTTCTCGATTGGGCCGATTATTCCTACAAGAGAAATATATTCAGCAAGCTGCCTCTAACTGATTTTTGGTGCTCGGATACAGGGGTATACCTCACTACGCTGGTTTTCTGATGTTTATAAATTTAAGGTGCCCACTGGTAGTTCCGGCAACTGAGCGAATCGGTTGGGCTGTTTCTCGACCGATGACAGAACGATGGTTCCATACGGGCATATCGGGACGAGAAGCCGAACGGTTGTTGTTAGCGGAAGGCAAACACGGCACCTATTTGGTACGAGAAAGTCAGAGCACCCCTGGGCAGTTCGCCGTCTCGGTGAAAGCTTCTGATGACAAGGTCACTCATGTCATGATATACAACAATGTGAGCGTTTTTCTGTTCGTTTTTACACATTACGGCAGATTTTTGTATAATAAACTAAGATGGTTTGCGCAGGTAAAGGTGTTGATGGTGGTTTCCTTTCTAGAAGTATGTAACGACTGGCGACAATTCGTTAGATTTTTAGTAGAATGGAAAGATGGAGATTCAAAAGTCATAGTTCGTTGGCGTCAGCATCGAATGGGGTAAAAAGCCCCATAACGCAGCAGTTTGTGATAGCTTCTATATGGCAATGATTGCACTTTTATGCTTTCATAAATCTATGGATGGTCTCACTGTGCTGACTCGGAGGTAAGGCTAGATCATATAGGAGAGATAGAAGGTGGGGAATGGGATGAAGCGAAAATTCGCTGATTTATCTAATACTGTGAAGAAATTAACTTATCACCACTTGAAGGTTATCCTTACGGTTTTCGGATTGAATGCTAATATTTTTGCAATGTGAGCAAGCGTTGCGGTAATGACTTAGAGAGAGAAGGGGAGAGAGGGAGAGAATATCAGTTGCCTCGACTTAAGGGCGTCGCATTTTCTGAGGAAGAAGTGCACAGTATCAGGATTTTATTTATTAAAATAAGAGCACAAAGTGGGAACACTGTTTGCAAAATGTAGTGTTAAGAAACAAGCGGTAGTCATATCTCCGAATAGCTGACTATTGGTTCAAGCATAGGATCCGGATCGGCTGCAACCCGGTTTGGATGAAAAAAGGATACGAGTTTTATTAATCAAGAATAGGAATATCCAAAGGCAATTCTGCGGTGAACATTAGGTAGGGGGAAAGAAAGTATCAATCGGCAATGCGTATTCGATTTGAGTCTTGGTCATTCTATGTGAGTGCCATAGATTTCGTCGATGGTGCAACATTTCCTCTCAGATGTAATGGTTTTGGATTGATTCCGTTGTTTGCTGGCTATTTTTCCGAGTTTTTTTGGAATGTTCATGTTGTAGAAAATTTTGATAATTATTGTGAGAAAAACTGTGAAATGATGCACAGAGTGCATTTTAAATAAGGTTTATGTGGATAACGTTTTGTGTAGGTCTCTTCTCGGCACGAAATTATATGAGGAAAATGGTGGCCAATCATTCACTGGCAAGGGAGACGATGGCCGATCATTTGTTAACAGCAAAAACAACATCCAGTCAGTCGATCACGGGGGGAAAGTTAGAGCCAGTCAGCCGGTGGCGAATGAAAGAACACAGTGGGCAGTCACATGATCTGAAGGAAAATAATGACGAATCACACTAAGCAGTGGTCATTTCAGAACAATAAATTTGACATTGGTGGTGGAGCAACATTTTGCACAATAGGTGAGCTCCTCGAGCATTATACTCGTAATCCGATGGTGGACCAGGCAGGGACCGTCGTCCACCTCAAACAGGTATCTTTATATTCTTGCTTGTTTGTTGGTTCATTTAGTTGGTGAACGTGAGCACGACCTTTTGCTGTGATTCTCACAGAGCATGGCTTTTTGCTGTACTGCTTACAGGCTGCAGTTGCCGCTAGCACCTAGTTAATGAGGGGGTGGTGCTCTCCAGAACTGTTGATTAGTTTGCCTGGAGCGGAAACTTTTTAGATTTTCCCGAAGTGTGAGGTTAAATCTGATTTGGTTAATTTATGAGGCTCGTTTCATCGCTTAGGCTTTATTCCCTTGGATCGACAAAATTTCATCATATCCTCAATCGTAGATAAGGTAGTAACTTAGTGCTGATTGCTTAAGGTAGTGGGAATCTGTAAAATACCATAGTGGTTCAACTGAGATATTGGGCTAATTAAATGAAATATCACGCTTATTAAGCATGACAGTAGTAGCGATGATTATCGATCTTCAGTTAGATTTGTTTTGTTACCCCTAGCGGAGTTTAGGATGCCAGAAGAGCGTATTTTGTATAGAAATGTTTCAGTTTTGAAAGTTGATACATTTGTGTTGATTGTGTAATTGTAGCCATTGCCGTCAACTCGCGTACCGGCCACTGGGATTGACGATCGCTTTCAACGTCTTGAACTCGTTGATCGATTGACCGGGAAAGATGGATTTGCTGATGAGTTTGAGGTAATTGTTCCAAGTTTCAGTGTTTTTTATTTATTTTCACTTCATACATAATTGCTCTTGATCGGCGGGTTTCTTCTTCTTCTTTTTTTTTTCTGATTGAAGCAGTCATCTTTTTGTTACATTTCTGGTCGATTGTCGATTTTGGTCGATTTTGCAAGAACATTGGGCTGTTATCGCGATGGTCATGTCAACTCATTGATTAATGGTGTATAATGACGTTGTATCATGTACTAGTCGTCAGATATGATCAATGGTTGGCTGTTGCATTGCTTCCCTGCTGAAATGTTCTGTTTTGCTCGTTTTTGTTTCTTTCATTACAATAGGGATGGTGGGATTTTCCTGAACATTTTAGTCCGTCACAGATATGTCAATAGGCTGATGGTGAAGGTAAAGTTCAGGGGATAATGGCCAAGTTTAGATTAGGGTTTAGGGAATAGTGGCCAAGTCTAGCTTAGAGTTTAGAGGATATTGGCCAAGTTTAGTTTCCAAAAGTATTTTGGCGAGGATCTTGCCATTCCCGTTCTTACTATCCCTGTTTGCTTTTTTGTTCTGCTTGTTGTTGCTTAGAGTTTCCATGCTTTTTAATATTGAAAGGATTCGTGATTCTCAGCAGTAGTAAATTATAGCTATTGATAAGTCAAGAGGTGATACCAAACATTTATGATATTGGCATTTTTCTCTTTTTTTGGTGGGATTGGATGCTAATGCAAGAGCAAATTAATACAATGAGTTTAATTTTGCAAGAACATTGGGCTGTTATCGCGATGGTCATGTCAACTCATTGATTAATGGTGTATAATGACGTTGTATCATGTACTAGTCGTCAGATATGATCAATGGTTGGCTGTTGCATTGCTTCCCTGCTGTTCATAACATAAAGTCCCATATTATTATTCCGTTTGTTTGATTTCGAAGTATATTTAGCAAGCAGGATATATTTGAGCAGGTGGGGGTCGGGGGGGGTGGGGTGCAAGTAGGATATGTTTGAGTAGGTGGGCGTGGGGGGATGCAAGCAGGACACGTTTGGGTAGGTGGGGGTCAGGGGGGTGCAAGCAGAATATGTTTGAGTAGGTGAGGATCGGGGGGGGGATGCAAACAGGTTGTTTGAGTTGGTGAGGATCGGGTGGAGGGGGGAGGAGGTTGGGAGCATGATATGTTTGAGTTCGTGAGGGTCGGGGGGGGGGGGGGGGGGGGGTGTTGTAATCTTATGATGGAGTTATCAGTCTTATGGAATCATCAGAAGAGACAAGAGTTGCTGATATTATATTTGCAGAAATGGGAAATTTGGAAAAGAGAGAATTTTAATTTGTCGCAGTTAAAGAGAATTAATTCACTTTGCTGAATGCCTTTTGACCATGCCACACCATTCTATTTTCGTTATGCCAGTGATCGCATTTGCGATGCATCGCTAGCAACCTGAATTACTGACAGCTTCGATGATTGCCAGTCAATAGTTATGTGAGTTCAATTGGGTGATTAGTGATAATTGATAATAAGTTGGTTATGTTACTGATAAATGGGAAATGCTCGACGGCGGTAATATATTTTCTTATTGTCCATGACTCGACGTCCTAGGTCGACAACGGTGATAATATTTTGATGGTCGTGTACTTCCTCTCTCTAAAGAATAGAATTTAGTAATCAATATTTGTGAAAAATTGTGATTATTCTACGGGAGGGATTGTTTTATTAATTGCATTCTCTTTATTATTGGGAAGGTTGAACAAATTGTTGTCATGCGGTGAGGATTAAGTCGTTGAGTCTTTTTCCTTTTTCGTTTCTTTCCTTTTTTTGCTTAAGTGATAGCTCATAAAGTGTTTCTGATAACGACAATTAAATTGAACATTTAGTAATTTATTATTTATTGATATTTGAAAATCAGTAGGTTTTTTTGTGTTCTGCAAATTTTGCTCACGTTACGGATAATTTTTTAATTAATTAGTTAGTAGGTTGAAGTTGAGAGAAACTGAATAATGCTATTTAGGAATCGAGATACCTAAGATACCTAAATTGAAGTAGTAGTAGTAATTATGCTGTTGGGGGGTGATTTGAGCATCATTTTTAGGTTGCTTCAAGGCGCCTTTTTTTGATAAACTTTGCCAGGTTTCTATAACAAATGGTTTATTTTTTGAGACTGATATCAGCTTTCTTTAGGATTTCTCTAATGAAGATTTTTGATATGCATTTTTTTGTTGATTGTATTGTTGTCCTCCTCTGTTCCTTCTTTTTCTGCTTCTTTATTTTTCCTCGTTTTCTTTCCCTTCCGTTTTCTCTTACTGATGATATAGCTTTATAGGCGTATTTTTGGCATTATGTTTGAGTGATACTAAAATGGTGTTTTTTTTTTCGAATAGTCAAACAACATGCACTTTTTTGTGAGCAGTGGATCATTTGTTAGTGGAACAGCGTTGCATAATATCATATAAGTGGATATTTTTATATATGGCACAAGAATAGTTATGCTTTTCGTGGTGGCTTGGTACCGTTGGGTTATCGGTTCAAGAATATCTGTAATTGAAACTCTTTGGATTGCATGAGATCAGGAGAGTACTCGTTAATATTGATTTAATGATTATAAATATGGAATATTAATTTCAGAAACTACAGCATCAAGAGCCATCGCAGTTTGTGAGCCGTCGTGAGGGAAAGAAAACCGAGAATGTGAATAAGAATCGATATAAGAACATTATCCCTTATGATCATACACGTATCGTTCTGCGAACAGATTCGTCGATAGAGGGTGGTGACTATATAAATGCGAATCTCATTGAGGTACTCATTGAATATTCTGCTTAGTGCAAGAATCGTTGATAATATGTTAATGCTTCTTAAGAATAGGTTTGTTTTTGATGGATTGTTTGTGTTTGGGATATGCTTTTATGAGACCCTTGTAAGAGCACATAACGCCTATATACATAGTAATGTTGGAATGCTTCGAGTCTGGAGGTATTCCTGACCTCCATCCGGATCATGGGGTGTTCCAGGAACTGGCAGCCTTTAATCAGGAAAAAAGAAGTTCCTAGCGATAAAGTCACCCAAACCACCCGCTTCAACTCTTATAAGTACACATGTTTGAGCGAGGATACAAATCTAATTGTTACTAGATTCAAGGATGTTTGTTTTATTAATTAAAGCATTTTTTCACTCATGCATTAGGGGATGGATAAATGGTGATTAGAAGTGATCACTAAGGCAAAGAATTCGTAAAGATCCATTGGGGGAATCCACCATCATTTCTTTTGTAGTAGTATAATTTGAAAGCTTATTTGTGCTTTCATTTTATACCGAATACGACGTCCCTCTTATTTGAGATCGTGATTTGCGCTTTCCATTATCTCTCTTCCAGAGTAGTTCGGATGCTTCACCGAACATTGTGGTTCGCGGTGACGACTGAATGCTTTCCATTTCCTTCGCAGTTTGTCCGGAATTTTTCATATTTGCGTAACGTTATCTCGGTGATACTGTTCGAGAACTTTTTACGCATCTTGCAGAGCTCGTAGTATTGCGATCGGTACAACTCTACTTGCTTATTGGTATTTTGTTGTATCGGCGATAGAAAGTTTTTGGACACTTGCAGAGAACCCTGGCTGCGAACGGAGCTGAGCTCCTGCCGCACATTGCGCACGCATCACTACCGTACTCTGCATTCTGCAAGCGAATACTAACACCCATCACAGAAATATGAAGACTTGTAGTAGAAACATTCAGTTTTTCCATCATTCAATTCAGAGTGTCAAGTAATGCCCCATGCAAAATTTCAGCTTGAAGGGGAAGTGCACTTGCTGCATGGGCCATCATTCTCTGCAATCTTTGATTAGCGCAGCACAGACGACCCCATCAGCAAGTGCACTTCCTCTGCATCAGTTGAGCCGAAATTTTACATGCGGCATGATTTGACATTCTGAGTTGAATGATGGAAAAAACTGCCTGTTTCTATTACAAGTTTTCGAGTTTCTGTGACGGGCATTAGCATTCACTTCTAGAGTGCAGGGTACGGTAGTGATGCATACGCAGTGTTGGGCGGGAACCAAGCTTCGTTCACAGTTCGCAGTCAGGTGCCATCGTTCTCTGCAATTGTGCCTTTTTGTTCATGCAAATGGTTATTGGCATGATGTGCCCGGTATGAGGCAGTATTTTCGAAGTAATTTTGTGTTCTGAATGCGTAACAATAGTAAGACGTCGCGAAAGGTGCCCTTATATTATGGTGTAGCGCAGCTAGCAAAAGTTGCCCGACAGGTTAATTGGCACAGGGATAATTGGTTTTGACAGTCAGATAGTTCTCGTGATTTGATTACTGTTTAGGTTGACGTAGCATCAGTACTTTTAGATCCTTTCAAAAGAATATCCGGAATTTGCTGGACTACAACGACGATATATATCGACGCAGGGTTGTCTTCCGAATACGGTGAACGATTTTTGGACGATGGTTTGGCAACAGAATTCTAGGATAATCGTCATGACAACGAAGGAGGTCGAAAGAGCAAGGGTATGTGTTTATTTTCGCTCAGTCGCATTGAAATATTGAAGTGGTCTTGAGTGGTGCTCTCTATCAATGTCTTCATAAAAATGTTTCTGAAATTGCTTCCGGGCAATGTGCAATGAGCTGATCGAGTCAGATCGCATATGTTCACTCGAGATTTTGTTCGAGAGCTGTCTTAGGGATCAGCGAATAAGATTTTCAAAAGGTCGACTAGGGAAGAAGGGTGTAGGTGGAGGGAATGGAGAGTTTTCCACTTCTATCTCTTCCTGCTCGAATGATGCATTCAAGGGATGATTAGTTGCCCTCTCGCTCTTTTCCTTTTAAGGAGGAGACGCGAAATCTGAAATTTTGACGGAAGAAGTGAAAATAAATAGTTTTGGACAAAATGGCCTCATCAAAATGTCCAGTGATGTCCACCTTATGTCTACATAAAAAGTTTTTCAGTAAAACTGTGCTTTCGTTGCTCTACTAGACTTATTCTTACTCTTTTCCTACTTTATTCTTTTATTTCGATGACCACATTCTCAGCGCACCGTCATGCGGGACTCGAAAAATTATGAAAAATTATCTCCTCCTCCCACCGGTTGTTCCGTCCACCGACTGATTTTCATTTTTCGATCCTCCTGGGCATAAAAAGTAGTCTTCAAGTTTTTCCCTTGTTAATTGATTGGCTCACCTTTTGCCGTAACGGTTTTTACCGCGATAACTTGCGATTGCTCATAAATTATTGCGTTTTGCTTGTCCATAGCACAAGCATTTGCAAATAAGTTAATCTGTTAGCCGATGGGGTCACTTGTATGAGAAGAGTGTCCTACTAGTGAACCGCTAGATGCTATCACTAGAGTCTCTATTCTCTTGCTGAACTGTGATCTAATCGTTGGCTATATGTGATTATGAGGCATTTTGCATGATTTGGAGATTGGAAGTAAAAAATAATAACCAATGAAAACGCCTCAGCGATAGTGCAGTCCCCCAGCTAAAGATTATCTGCTTTACGCGTTTGAGGTAATAGGCAGGTAACCAATTGTATGTGCATTAAGTAGAACATTTTAATGATGCGCCGCTTTTATAGACTTTTACATACGCATATTAAGACTGAGAGGACTCGATTCGACATAGATTGCACGTGGTATATGCGTCGTTGAGAAACGGCACTCGAGGTAGCATAATACAGCAACGTTAGTTCGTGATACCGTTGTTATTTGGTCTTCATCGTAATCCGGCAATCGTGCGGAAGTGAGCCTGGGTGGTTCATAGCCTGAACGGATTTTCGAGAGGAGCGGAGTGGAAAGAAGTCTGGTGTGAGAGGGCAGGAAATGGTCTGCGCCCACCCTTTTACGGAGGCTGGGGGAAGGGACGGAGGCTGGGGTGTGGGGGGGGGTGGGGGGGGGGGGGGGGGGGGGGGGGGGGAAGAAGGGCTTCATGTTTAAGGGTTTCGCACCTATTTGATCAAGTCAGATAAAAATTGCAAGAGAAAACCAAAAGGATTATAGTTCTAGGATTCGAGGGATTCTGTCATAGTAGTGAGATTATTGCAAGCAAAGTGAGCACACAAAGGAATCTTACTCGCAGCAATGCTGCAACGATCGTTGATAGAGTGCAGACTGATTTCGTGGATTTTATCTATGGTAGTTGCGCTATCGTTCTGTGAAATTCCCATTAACAAATTTTCCGTTGCTTCTTTTGTCATTCATAAGAACTTTGTAAGATTTATCAATTTTCTATTCCTTTAGCTCATTTTTATTCGTTTTAAATAGTTTCCCTTGATTTTTGATGCAAACAAAGTTTGATCAAAAATTTTATGTGGTTGGAAATTTTGGATGTGATTTTATTGCTCCTCGCGATCCTTTTTTGATTCGCTGACTTAGAAATGTTGAGTTTTTCGATCGTTTTTAATCGCGAGTCATAAAAATGCCTCATGCAATTTTTCCAGATCTAATTGAGGGGGGTGGAGGGATGGCCGTATGTGTTTCGATTGTCTATAAATTATTTTTCAAGGCACAACGTTTGAAGTATTTTGACAAGGGCGTACAGGTGTTTAACATGCTTCCCCTCTCTTCCCCCTCGCCCCATAGGGTTGCGGTGTCCATCATATCTGAGAATGTAAATGAGCTAAGATTCTTTTTGCTAAAAAATATTCGCGACCATGTTTTTACAGAGCAAGTGTTGTCGTTATTGGCCTTCGAAAGGTGAACAAGAGCGATACGGTCGTAAGCAGGAATTCTTTGTGAAAACCACTGAGGTGAGGTTTTGATTTGCTTTTGCATTTTGGGTAGGTGGATAGGTGTTTATGAGTTGTTTTAGTAGTAGTGATATAAGATAGTCGACGGACATAGAATTGTGCAGAGGGAAGGAATATAGAAGCTGTAATGCAATGGATGATTTGTTCATGTTTCCCTTGGCTGATACCACTCGATTTTCCTTACTTGAATTTCCTTTCTTGTTTCCCATCTATTTACAGTACGAATGCAAATCGATTCTATTTTATATAGAGTGATGTCTGTTAAACCTTTGAAAACGACTGCTAACGGTGATCTCAGTGCAAACGGTTCTGAAGTAGTTATGTAATTTTTGAAGCAGAACAGTTCATTTCGCTGATGCTAACTGAGAGTTTCATTTCGCTGATGCTAACTAAGGGTGTTCCATAAGGCTTCGACTCCGACTCCGGGATTCTAACAATACGATATTCCACTCTGCTTCATCACTGGAAGAAAATTATGTAGGTGGAGCTTATGTAAAGTCGTATTACCAGGAGAGCGAAGTGGCATAGAAGATATCGAATTCGAGGAAAAAGGGGAAGGAGGAAGGAAAGAAGGAACATGTCGCTGTAGTTTAGAGGTTGTGTTAAAGAGTTCATGATAGTTCTCGGCAATATGAATGATTCGTTGTACTTCAAAGAGTTGCAAGCTGCCAAGGTAGAATAGCAGACAAAGGATAGAAAAATGCATCAAAAGAAGCAGTTGTTTGCCATTTCTGGTGAATTTATAGCTTAGGAAATTGTTTCTCTGCAAGAATTGAAATATCCGCGGCAAGTATTCCATAAATAGAAGTAAGAGAGAACATGGATGTAAAGATGAAAGTAATTGTTGAAATTGAAGGAGGATGAGCACTCGGATTACAAGATGCGAGTGATGCAGTTGTCATCTTCTCTACCAGGTAAATTTCAATCCATCATAAGTAGATGTTTGTTTTATCGTTTTCATATAGAGTATGGATCGAATTTATTTGAAAGGCAAGGGAAATGTTCTGAGGTCGAATCATCGATGTTTAGTGGCGGATATCGGAGAGAACGAACTGTTTCTTCATGAGTTGTATTTTGAAAATCGTGATTTCTTGTATATTTCAAGATGTTTGTAGGCACAACGGGGGATTCAAGATTTCATTGTTACAGAACGTATTTGTTATTACTAAGTGGATAAAAAGAAAAATCTCACGTCTATTAGTGTTACATATAATTCTACGTATTTGACAAGGTGATCGTTTGATGTCACAGGTGAGCTATGCAAATAGGTTTGCGGAAGCAGGTGTGCTGTTATTAGGAATGCTTTCAACGAAGGGAAAGAACGACTGATTGGTTGTGAATTAGATATTAGTGGTGCCTGAGTAAAATTGACCTGGATTTGAGGCAGATTCACGCGTTAATAATAGGTTGCATTCATTGCGCAGTTGCCGTTTTATATTTTTAAAGGAGATGAGAGTGAAGTGCGTTTGATATGGCACTTCCAATTTTTGGCTTGGCCCGATCATGGTTGTCCATCCGACCCGCGGACAGTGCTCAATTTCTTGGAGAAGGTCAACGAATGCGAAACACAGAATTGCTCCGATGTACCTGCCGGTCCTATTATTGTTCATTGCAGGTATTTTATTTTTCGTATTGTAGTTGCATTTCGTAGACGAGAGGTGGATTCTAACGTATTGTTTGGTCAGGATGCAACTTGGTTGTTTTCTTTTAAGCAGGTGGTTGCAGAAGCTATGTAATACTATGCTGCCACACCTGGTGTTATTGAGATTCGACTACAAGATGTGGTATGAATGAAAATTTACATATGTGGCGTCGATATCAAACAAGGTGGGGGGGGGGTTGAATTATTCAAGCGCAGGCCTTCTAGAAAGTGCATCACATATCTGTACCTAAAGGGAATACTCCTGAAGTGTTATAGTAGTTGGTGAATGCATGTTTAAGTGTTATGTTGTTGCCTAATATCTCCGGTATATCTTTTACTTCTTACTTCTATTCCTTATATGTTTGATTTTTGCAAACCTCTATGTTTCAGTCTCATATCCTCAGTTCCTGCTTAATTTCAACTGTCTATAGTAGTTTGTTGACCTCGAGGCTGTTAGATACGATTGGCATCGAACACTTCTCGTTCTTTCAATCATTTCTAAAGACGTTCATTGGTAACCTGGTTTCCTAGAGTCCAGAGTGGAGCCTGTAACTTAAGTTCATGATTCTGTTGTGATAGCTGACTGCACGGATGATATCTTTAAATCTTTTAATAATACCATGTGCATTTAATGTACGATGTTTTGTGCAACATTAATAAAAGTGTGCATGCACTTTTTCAATGGTCATTTGTTGTGCCGTAAATCATTCTGCATTGCAGTGTGAATTATGGCTTCCTTCTTATGATTGGATTGAAGGGACTTTGAAATGGGAATTTACGTCCTTTGCTTATTGTGACAGCCGTTTTCTTTCTGAATGCTTTTCACGGAGGTACGCTTCATGGTATATTGACGTTCCTTTGAGTGCCATATCAACCGATTGCGGGATCTTTTGGTGATTGTTGGCTCGTCACCGAGGTTTATCTAGAAGGAAGGAGGGAAGAGTTCGGAGGATTGCAAAATTCCTCCGCAGAAAGTCACTTGAGCAGCGGGGGTGTTTTCTGATGCTCTTATGGCTGAATTCACTCCATAAAATTGGTAATTTAAAACTCTCTCTAGATGAGCCAAAAAATTTTTTTTTTGTCTTTATGGTCGAACTATGAGAGTCGTTTTTCTATTGCTCAACATATGTTAGGAGTTGAGGTATGCTATTTGATTCAGCATAAGAACGTCGACTTGCCATTTAATTGATGCCAACTGCTGTAATAATGCTTTCGATGGGAAATGGATTGAACGTTCCCTGCTATGAGAGTTATTATTAATTGCTACCGAGTTACTTTCCTTCAGCTTTTACTTACTATTATACTGATTAAATTATTGCCACTGGTTTGTTTCGTTGATTATTTATTTGTTTACTGGAAAAATTCCCAGGAGAAATAGTGGGGGGTCAAGGTGTTTCATAGTTTGGGGGAGGGGGTAAATAAGGGTTGAATAACTGCGTCTAAAGTATGCAATATTTACAGTGCGGGCATCGGTCGTACGGGTACGTTCATCGTTATAGACATTCTACTTAATCAGATCAAGAGGATTGGTGAGCTTTTAATCTTGTCTACTTGAAAATTTTCTTCGAACATCTTTAGCTTCCGGTTTATTGAGAGATTTTCTTGTAGTTTGAGCTTTACTTTATTTACCTGTTGTGAAGTAAGAGTTGAACGTCTTTGACTCTTGGTGAAATTTGGCTTATAGTCATGTTGGATTGGACCTTTCTTTATAGAACTTAACGAGTCCATCAGCATAGAAGAAATGAGACGTATAGTAGGTTGCATGGATTTCCTCGACGTTTTGTTCTTTACTGTGGAAACTAGAACATTGTTCTGCTTCTTTTACGGAAGCTTTGCACTTTCATTGTGGAGGGGGCGCGATGGATCGCCGAATCGATTTTTTTTTTTTTTGCTTCGACAGTTAACTTCGATCACTGGTTTTTTGTTTTGTTGCTTTACCGCTTTACTGGTATCTTTTTTCTTACGGCAAATAGTCATAAAATATTTCATTTGTATTGAAGGAACACATTGTCAGTTGGATATCCCAAGGACGGTACAAATGGTTCGTGAGCAGCGTTCCGGAATGGTGCAAACCGAGCAGCAATATCGATTCCTCTATCAGGCAGTCTCGTGTTATGTCACCTGGTTGAATCGCAAACAGGATTATGAGGTGAGTGAAGTGTACATAAGGCTTGCGATTTAATTACACCAGAAGTAAGTGATTAAAAAGAATAGGCAGTACCGATAACTAGAAAGAATAAAAGTTTCATTGCTTAGAGGTCTTTTTAAATGAGTTTTCAATTATTGCATGGTTGATGTTTACTATATATTTACTAAGCAATGAAGGCAGCCATCTAGAGGAGAAAGAAGGAACAGTGGTAGAGAAGCGGTAGATCATGATTTGTGGGAGTGCAGCATGTGAGGTGGGGGGAAGGGGAGCGGGTTTGGAAGTAAACAAGATGCAGTACTAGGAAGCAGGGTGCAGTACAAGTAAGTTATTGAAGTACAAGTAAGTTATGCGGTCCCAGGTTTTCGCTGATTGCCGAATATATGCGATCCCAGGTTTTGGCTGATTGCTGAATGTATACGATCGCGGGCTGAAAGTTTAGTGACTGAAACGTGTGAGTGTTGTCCGTAGGCTGATTGATGGAGCTGTTGAGGTTTCTTTGAGGTTCTTTGATTTTTTTTTTTGTTCTCTTTTTTTCGAAATTCCATTCATATGTGCTTTGAGAGTGCTATTTTAAGGATTATTAACAAACTCAAATTGTCTTTCGGTCTTGTCTATGGACGGGGGAGGAGGGGGTGAAGGGGGTAACTCATTTACAGTACGGTGACGCGAAAGAGCAGGAAGTTGTCTGATGCGATTATTTACAACTATGAAGGGAGCATTCTTATAAGGTATTAAATCACTTTTGAGAAAGCAGGAAGCAATCGAAGAAGCATTGTTGGTTAATCAGTGCTCCTAATTATTCGTAAATTTTTCTGCCAAATTTCGGGGCCTCTTGTTTTATGCAATTCATTATGAGGGTAGAGTTAGGGGGAGGGATTGGAGAGGTGGAGCTGCTGGAGAGTGATGTGATTGATGTTGTACCTTGACTCAATCTCAGCAACATTGACTCACATCTTCATTTCTTTTTTTTTTTGTTTTGTATAACAAAAGTGGGAGTTGAATTAAGATGTTCAGAAATACGTTTAATACCACGTTATGCATATTTTGATGTGCAATTTATCAAAAAAATTACAAATTTAGATTTTAAGTTTGCAGAAGTTGCAATTTTGTGCAGTGTTTCTTTGTAAAAAGTTTATTTCATATGTTCACTGATGACACCACAACTAAGCTGGTGATATATTCCATTCTAATTTAAATGACAAATGGTTTTTTTTTATTTATTTAAATTCACCGTGAATAAGGCGAAATTACTCGAGTGATCAATATTTATGTTTTCGGGGGATTTTTGATAATATCAGGTAGAATTACTGCTAAGTGGAGAGAAACTTTAGCAAGCGGTCATTAATGAGAAATTGGTGGTAATCAACGGAATGGTTTATTTAGACCAAATGAAAAATTCAACTGCAAATTTCAAACTTTTAGTTGTTGTAGCGCTCGCCTTAATTTACTTGATTAGAGGCAATGGTTAGACAATTATGAGGATATAGTTTGATGGGCGATTCGTGCATTTTAATGTTTTAATAATCTTTCGCATCGTTTATTTCTTTGAAAAGTTTGAAAGAAGTTCGCTACACCTACAGTTGTTCAATAATTAATCTGTACGGGGCATCACTGGTGAAGCATATAGAGTATAGGTGCTAATTTCCAACTTTAGAATTGGTAAGTTAGCGTAAGCTTTCCTATAGTCGACGCTAATGTCGTTGGTTTATGTGAAGCTGGTAAGAGTAGATTTGTAACGGAATCCTTCAATTATCATTTGGAGGGTTATAAGTTCCTTATAGTCAGTAAATTAACTGACCGAGGTTAAGCAGTTTATACGTGGATGGATGATCGAACATTCTGTCAACCTTTGATTGTCGTATTTCATCTTCGACTTGCATAGGAGCAGTAAAGTCTTGTTCAAAACGGGGGGAGGGGGAGGGGCTCTAAGGAATGCCTTTACGGAGAATATGACGCTATCTTTTGCATGATGGGCAAAGGAGTAGAGAATTGGAGTCCTCTAATATTTCGTTATAAGACGTAATGCAATGTTTCTTGAATAGTCGTTCACCGACTACTTTAACTTGGATTATCTGAACAAATGAATTCCCATAGGAATTTAACTCGAAAATCGTCCTTTGATATTGTTCAGCAAGCAATTGTTATGATGGAATTTGATGTTGAAACTGCAGCGACGAGAGCGTTGTGGATCACGTTTTTCGAATCACTCTGGTGGCACGCAAACACCTGTCACACCAACACCATTAACGCCTCTATCGACACTTAGCAGTCCTGCAGCTACGAGTGCAAGCAGCAGCTTCTCATCGCGAACGGTTCCCTTTTGTTTCTTGTATTAGTCGATGATCTGTGCAACGATACGGGTGATACTTTGGGTGGAGTTCTGGAATTTGGGAATTTCTTGCAAAGATTGTTTGAAATTTGTGAATTCGAAAATAATTGTTTGCTTTAGTATAGATGTCAGTGATTTGACAATGGTGAAGGGGGGCGGATGTTAGGATTTTATCACCAAAGTTAACTAATACTCTTACGGCATTTTGAGAAAGGTGATATTTTTAATACTCATTAAGTTTACTCAAAAAGAGGGGTGGTACCAGCTAGTTTTGCAACTTTGGGGAATTTTATGAGTTACACGAAGTGCTCAGTTTAGAGAGCAATTTATAGTTCTTAATTGAATTTCGTATTGCTGAGACCGAGTTTCCCATTTCGGAAAAGGAGGAGGTGAATGATATTATTGACTTGAAGAGATCATTAGCGCGTTTAGCAAATCAAGTTTTGCGCTAGTGCTTGCTTCGGGAGCGGGCAAACATGTTGGAAGGGTTACTTTCGATGTTTTTATATACTTTTGCAGACTTGTTTTTTTTAATTCATGATGGTGACATTTTGTCTGCCTGTCTATACGTCTGTGTATGTGTTGGCAGAAATTTGACGCGTGTATTCTGTGCTTTGGAATGGTTTCAGTGATCAGGTTGGGAGAACTGTAGACACGTAGACATTCTAAAATATCTCTGCATTACGCGATCGGTCAAGCTGCAGTGTCGAACCATTAAGGTTGAAAAGATGGATCCTAGAATTCTAAAATATCAGATTAAAGAAATGCTGAAATTTCAGCTTACTTTGTGCATATTTTAACTGTACTCTCATAACTTTTCCACACGTTATTTGCAGCACTTGTCTGTTGTGCAAGTTTTCCTCGTTTACTCATCTACAATCATATGGTACGTTCCGCGTGCTGCTTTTTTGAAATTATGAGGTTATTCGAGAGTTTAAGATCATACTTGGAGATTTTTTAGTTTTTTCTTGTTCTTGACGTGTTGAGTGGGAGTCTTTGAAATGCGGATCGCTTCTTTAAAATTTCGGAATTTTCAAACGATCACTCAAATGAAGAGGGGAGGGTGAGAAAGGGGAGAAGAAGGTTGTGATAGGGTGATTCCATTATACTGCATTGTCGTTTGTTTAAGTATGTGAACGGTGGATACTCAGTGGTGTATTTCAGAACGATTCAGAGCGGATTTATTTGAATACAACAGGAGTGAATACGAGTGCTGGATCGGCAGGTGTTGCAGCACTAAAGTTGGCTCCGCCACCACTGCCGAAGAAGAAAGCTGCTGTCATGGGTAACAATGCTAGTTTCGAGTTGCATAAAGCCCATCTAGGTGATACGCATTCGTCGCAGTGAGGCTCAGATAACTGGGATATCATTCCACCTGTCTTTACTCTCCCTCATTCCTCCTCTCTCCCTCCCCTCCTTAAAGTAAGCCCTGAATGGCGCTTAGCTTAGGAATTAGGCTCGTTTGGCTCAACACAGGGCAGGTGTGCGAGCTTTCTGGGTCAATTTTGGCCACAGCGACAGCAAAGTTACGTTGAATAAGCCATAAATCGCCAGACAACTCAATGGCTTGGACTTTGTAAATTTCAATTGCAAAATGTATATGTTGTTGAGTGATAACGATTGCAGCATTCTTAAAGAAAGCAAAATCAGTAAGGGAGACTCTGATAAGGTGATCAGTATGCGATGGCAAAATATGCTCTATACGTATGATGATTTTAGTCGGTACGAGGAAGGATATCGTCGAGATAGAATCACTTTTGGGTGGTATTGTCCGAGGGGACTGTCCATTAAGAGAAGGCAGTGAGTAGCCGATAGTGTGGTTCATGAGGACGCATACATAAGAAACAAACGATACTCAGTAGGGGAGCAGTCTGCTTTGATCTTTTGGGTATGAAGACGCACGTCGAAGAAGGTTTGGATATTTGAAAATCTACATAGCCTCGCCAACGTTTAGATAGCTAAAGTATGGGATATTAGGCGCTCATTGTTTATATTTAAAGGTTGTATTTGATGTGTTCGTTTTTAATGCTGCAATCGCTTTTTTTTCTCTTTCTTTTTTTGAAATATTCCTCGAAAGCTGTTGTTTTTTAGACGACGACGATGACGACGATGTTATTTTTCGTTTTTATGTTCCTTTTTTCTGTAAAAAAGATTGTTTAGGTGAAGAAGAAATCCATATTATAAGAAAGGCTAGGATCATATTTGGGTGTAGCGATCATTGAGATGGTCATTTGAATTCTAGGATTTTGAGGAATGATGATATTCGAAGGAGAGAGGGATTCGCCACGAATGATTGCCAAGAAAATTGAGTTGTTGTTTGTTTTGTTTTTTCAAACCTTGAATGCAACTAGGTTACTTTTCAATGTAATTAAGAGGGGTTACGACGCTTTATTTTGAGGGATTCCTTGGGTTTTTTGAGTGATGGATCCGGTCGGATTTTCGGTAATCTCCAATTCTCTTTTGTTGGATAGGTATAAAAAATAAGGGGGACTGCAATGTAAATAAGAGGGGATTTAAGCGTTGCATAAATTTACATATGTGGGCAATTGCATTTTTCTAGAAGCCATGCAATTTCGAATATATGCTGAAAGTGGAGCATTTATAATCCCCTCTTATTTACATTGCAGTTTTATAATTCTTGTCTTTTGCTTCGATAATTTTATTCTCGCTAATCCATGTTCTTGGTTTTTTTGTGGAAATGCCGATTAGAAGTGAAGGTTGTAGTATAGATGCAAATTTTGATAGAAACTTTACATTTGACATCGTTCGCTCTAACACATATTCGCTCTTATTTCGGTTTCCATGATAATTTCCTCCGAGTTCGCTATTTTAGCCGATTGAATTTCTGCGTTTCGCACTTGCTCGTTAGTTGTTTCGAACACGTTGAGTAGATATATGCCCTCTGTATTGCATTGGGGTGCGTTTTCAGGGTGGACGCCCACCTATCTCCTCTGCATTGTAATGGGCTGCGTTTTCAAAGTGGAGATTGACGTCTCTCGTATCCGTTGCAGTTGGGCTGCATTTTCAAAAATGGAGGTTGGCATCTCTTATTTCCGTTGCAATTGAGCAGCGTTTTCAAAAGGGAATTTATAATAACATTGATGCTCTAATTTGAGCGCCTTCACTCGATGATCACATCTCAAAGTTTCTCTAACAAATAACATTGTTCGCTATGTTGCGTCATCATGTCGTGCTTTCCATTCAGTCGTTTTCCTCGTTTATTGTACTTTTTTAAAAATTTCATTTGGTATATTTACATAATTCATCTGCCCCATGTTTTCGTTGATGTAATCATTGATAATTCGGATGGCTTCCATCCTTGAGCACACAATTGCTTCCATCTTATTACCACTTGGGGAAATAATTTTGACGCATTTATTTTTGGTATTTACATTGCCCGGTTGGTTTTGCCGGGAAGGGGTAGGAGTGGTGGGGAGGGGGGAGAGGGGATTGGACAGTGCTCTCGGATAGATATATTATTGTGCCAGATCTCTATTGACTGTACATTTCACAGTTGCGGTAAAAGTTACAAAGTGTCATGAGTCGATGACGCCATATAAATGCACCTTACTGCTCCTGGAATTCAGTTTTTGAAAAAAAAAAGAGGAAATATTAGTGAGCATAACAGTATTGATATGCTTTCTTATATATTTCCGGTGTAGTTCATATAGGTTGTGCATTTATTGCGATGAAAGAAGTTTTTGACAGCACTCGTCGAGTTATACAAATCAACGCAAAATTTGCATAACTTCCATTTTTTCCCGTAATTTGAATTTTATGAAGTTTATTCTGATGGAGTTCAAATATTGTGTCAATTTGGAGTTCAATTAGAGGGA
Source organism: Baylisascaris schroederi (assembly GCA_006503575.1). Classification (NCBI taxonomy): domain Eukaryota; kingdom Metazoa; phylum Nematoda; class Chromadorea; order Rhabditida; family Ascarididae; genus Baylisascaris; species Baylisascaris schroederi. The sequence continues at coordinate 100,575 of QEWY01000169.1, read as the reverse complement.
GGGAATTTTCGATAGGGAAAACGATTTACTGCAGGTTTTGCGCGACAATTGCATCATTTTATGAATACACCTTTGACATTGCAGGAGTTGGGAACACCTGATGTATGGCAGAAATTTTTTTGGGGAAATCGTTTTTAAAGTATTGCGTAATGAACGTTAATGTTATTTATTTTAACACGATATAAAGTATATTGGTAAATTAGGAAGGAAGTAAAGAATATTAACGAGTAATGGACTGGAATCGATTTTAATCAAAATTGGAATTAAGTACAAATATGAACTCAATTATCGATAGAGTAAGGAGATAATGACGAAGACATTATAAAACTTGATGGGAAAACCGGCACTTGCATAGGACGATGGCACTCTGACTGCGAATTGTGAACGAAGCTTGGCTCCTGCCCAACACTGCGTATGCACCACTACCGTACTCTGCATTTGAAGCGAATGCATACGCCATCATGGAAAGTCGGAAAGTTGTGATAGAAACGTTCGGTTTTTTCCGTCGTTGAACTCAGAATGTCAAATCATGTCCCTATGCGAAATTCCAATTCAATTGCAAGAGGGAAGCGCACTTGCTGAAAGCACCATCGTCCTCTGCGATTGTGCTCTGTCATCATCCAACAAGTGCACTTCCCCTTATTCACCTGAGCTGAAATTTTACATGAGGACATTATTTGGCATTTTAATTGAAGGATGAAAAAAATGTGATGTTTCTATTACAAGTTTTCGAGTTCCTGTAATAGGCGTTAGCATTCGCTTGGATTGCAGAGTACAGTAGTGGTGCGTTTGCAATTTGGGACACAAATTCGGCTCCGTTCGCGGTTCGCAATGGGGATGCCATCGTTCTCTGCAAGGGTACCGATTTGGCACCATATGCAGACGCGAACGCAGCTTCATTCGTGGCTCGCAACCGGGGTGCTGTCGTTCTCTGCAATGCTGCAGAAAGCAGCTATACATTTAGAGGAGCAACAACAAAGAGAATATTCGACAACGATTAAGCTCGTTCAAAGACGACAATAGCGTAATAAGGGTGTCCCCATAGTTCCGGGATTTTTATAAACTCCGATCCCACTACCGACGAGTCGATCGTTGCATCAGATGACGATTAGCTCTGGATTCATCAGAGTCACGCGTTTTGTTGAGTAAGATTGTGTTTTGGATTTGTGTGTCTGTTGCTGTTGCTTTATGTTCAACTAGATGGGTTTTTGATTTCGGAAGACACAAATAGACTTGCATTTATTTATATGCACATTTCTTTAGTGAAGAGCGCTTCTGAAAAGGCATTTAGAACATCCGTTTGAAATTTTAATGAACGCTCATTTCCTAAGGCTTAAGTCCAGCTTGGACTCACGCTTGGGTTTAGACTTGAGCACGAACTGAGGCCAGCGCTAACCTTAGGCTTCAACTTAAGTTTGTTCAGGTTATATCTTTTTAATGTTCCGGTCATGTTGGATTATAAGCGATTTAACTGACTTAGTATACTATGATGACACTGGTTTAAAGTCATGTTAAATTCGATAATGCAATGTTCCCACTTAATCAACTGATAAGTTCAAAACTTTTCTTCATTGTGTTTCTTTTATGACCCCATTTTTATACGTTTGAAATACAGTTGAAAACTTGCGATTGTCTGAAATTCACCTACAGAGGTAACCTTATGGATTTATATTCATTGAGGTAAGCACTGATGATTATTAGTAGGGAAACAAACATCAACTGTAGTTGTGTGTTCGTTTGCACCTTGACTTATATTATGTATGTTGTGCATATCTTAAGGTTTCTTAATATGCTGCACGTTGTTTTGTTTTTCTTATATTATAGACGGCATATCTGTTCTCTTTATGAAACAAAATAAGTGGGCGTTGCTGTTGATTTCGAGTGCAAAGTAGACAATTAAGTATGCTGGAAAAAAAGATTTTTATGAACTTCGCACTAACCAAATTGCCATTTTCAACGTGATTGGCCTAGAGAAAAGCTAAGCTTTTGTAAAAGATTGTGCTAGAAGTCAGGTCATTTAGAATATGAAGCCGTTGTTCAGTGAATCTTATTTTATTTACTTATTTATTTACTTCTTTACTTTTTATTGGGAACCATTGAAAATGGAGTACAATTGAAGAGATGCTGAGCAGACTCGCTACGAACAACAAGCCGAGCTGCGGTCATAGTCAGCCGTTGTTTCGTTTGCGATAGCCTTAACAATCCCTTTTATCAAGCGATGGTTCTGATGCATCGTTACTGATTGCGCGCAACATGGCAAATAACGATATTCTGTCGATCACATCTTAGCGCCATTTTTCCATCTGGTCAATCTCACATAGCTAACTCTATCTTATTTCTATATCCATTCTTATATATACCACAAATGATCTTTGCGGCAAAGCGCGTCTTTCTTGCTAGTATAGTGATGCACCCTTCGGTGCCAAAATGTCAGTCACTTACTGGGGAATGATCTACTATAATCTGACCTACCACTAATGTTAGATCTACTACAGCCTGATCTACCACTAATATTCGCACGTTGTGCTTGTGTCTAATCACTCATTTATCGAATTCTCTATCCATTTCTTCATGCCATTCCTTTCTTTAGAACCTTCCGAATGATCTGGGCGGCAAACCCTGTAATCACGATAAGAGTGGTCTATATAAAGACAGACCTACAGACACATATCATTCATTGTTGAAGTGAACTCGTTGGGTGGTGGTGGGGCTGCGATACTTGCGGTTGAGCGTGATGAAGGTCGTCAGTTGTGTGTCGAGATTATATGCTGTTGTTTTTTAGCAGTAAGATAGATTCGTAAAGGCTGCATTGTTTTGCATTTCATTTTTGATCAGTATGGTGTTCACAAATGCGCTTAATGAGTTTCTTAAGAGGAAATAATTTTTCTAAGTTCCGCAGAAGCAGGGTTGAGTCACTCTAGCATGCAACGATGACACCCCGATTGCGATGGTACTCGCTTGCAGAGTGCGCAGTACGGTAGTGATGCGTACGCAATGCGGAGCACAAACTCAGCTTCGTTCATGGTTCTCAACCGGGGTGCCATCGTTCTGTGCAAGATTGCCCACGAATCAAGCTCATTCAAGGGATTCTTGAATTATGTAAATTGCGACGGGACTCGAGAAATGAGGTTGGGAAGTAGAAGTAAAGGTAGATGAAGTGGGATAGAATGAGACTCGATCGATCCGGGTTCACCAGAACAGATATTGCCGCTACACCTTCCAAGTAAACCGTGGTACGCAACCAAATTAAATCATCTTCATCATTGACGGTTATATCATCTAATCATAGAAATCTATGACATCGGCGAGATCCCAAATATGTGGTAGTTCGTTGCATAATGTCTCTTGGTCGTTTATGGCCCCCAACGGTAATACTTATTATACGATCTTGTAGTGAAGGAATGTCAATGAAAGAGTACAATGTTCAATAGTTTGGAACCTGAGTCAGGGTATTTGAATTACGCAACTCGATAGAGTATGATTCGTGCGGGGTGGATCCGTGCGTGACCAAGGTGATTCAAGTAAACGAAGAATTCCGCTTGATGAAGTGCTTGCTGTGGCATGGGGTAGACTCTTTGATCCTTAACTAATGCTAAGTCGATTCAGCTATCGAGATCACGCCTTGAAGTTAGAGGTCGAGAAGCTGAGACTTCGAATTCATCAGTTGAGTTTTGAGGTTCTCTCAAAAATATTCGGACGCCTCCTAATGTTCCGAGTTTATATGTATACATATGTATATATATATATATATATAATTTTTGATGATTGATGATATTTTCGCAAGTGAATCAGAATCTAAAGAATAGTAGGGAATAGATAATAGATAAATATGTAATAGGTGATTATTGCCAGCTGATACTTCCGGCAGGTATTAGCACATTAGCACAGGAAATGAAAGAACATTAAGGTGCTATTATTTTTGATGTAATCAAATTGAGGTAACTAAAGTGATTATAAAAAAATTTCGAAAATCCCAAAATTCCTGTGCCCTTAAAAATGGTGATTTCTCACTCCTTTCTTATACTGTATTGCAAGATCTTGAAAAGTTTATAGTTACTGCCTAGGTATATTTGTATTATCGTCCAAGTGAAAGACTAGTGAAAACAAGCGAATTCGATCTCTCATCCATTGCATAATGTCCCCCCCCCCTCCTCTTTCTCTTTTGTGAGGTACGGCCGACGACGTAGCAGGTACAGCTTAGGTTGACGTAGGTTTTAATTAAAATCTCTCTTTCCTGTCATAGGTGTAGTTTGATTTTTTATTTTTTGATTTTTTAATGAGATTCTAAGATCCGTAAAATCATTAAATATTACTTAGCTTTATCAAGTTTCGAGCATCAATGAAGTGGCATGAAGAGATTAGGGAAGCTTTCAGTTAAATTTGTCAGCAGTTTGTTGTTTTTCATATTGATTTGATCAGAGATGACAGCATAAGATTAGCCGATCATCAGAGAATGCATTGACCCCTTCTAAACAACAAGAAGGAGGTGGAAGTGATGAGATGAGATTTACGTCTATATTAAGGTTCAGATATTTATAATAGATTAGAAACATCAAATAATTCATTAGATGATCACATCTCTTTATGAAAGTTTAAAAATTAGTAGTGGATACGACTGCTAAAGATGTGACGACATTTGTATTTATATTTTTCTCTTTCATATCTGATATTTTTGAAAGTAAGTTTTTTTTTAATGAGTTTCAATAAACTTCTATAAAGATTTGTTTTTATTTAGTAATTGTTTAGCACTGAAATAATCATCGCTTAGCAATTTTTTTCTAGTCATTTTTTGCAGTTTATGATTTCATTTACCGACGTTGTCAGACATTCTCCGACATTGTCAGACATTCGCCGATGTTGTCATAAAAAAATTTCAGGTGTAAAAAATATTTCCTCTGGTTATAAATGGCATCGAGCACAAAATTCTCCGTGGATTATGCGAAACGTGTTGCCAACTGCAAGAAATGTCGCCAACAACTTCCCAAAGGGGTAATTTTCAAGGCAATTTCATTAACACTTCTATTGAAATATTCGAATAATGCTGCATTTGCATTTCTTTGTTTGTTTAATATCAAATTACATATTTAATATTTAACGTTTCTTACTTGCATCCAAATTGCGAAGTGCAACTTTTCGCCTAGCTTGATTGAATATGGTTTAGAAAAGGTAATATAACCCAGACGGAAATATAAAAAGGTAATGTAGCCTTGTCATTCCGAGAAAGATGAAGCCATATTTGTGGGAGATGTGTGGTTCTAAGCGGACCCTGATCTATGGGAATGGATCGTATTTATGCACATATCAATTTTTTGAAGTTTTGATATCATACATCAACAACGTCCTATCCCTAAACCTCCACCTTGCTGTCATTGTTCGAAAAATGAGGAGAATGGGAGTGCAGCAACTGCCCCTTAATTTATATATCCGGTAAGTGGAAATTGAGGTTAGAGGTGGAGTGTTACCTGTTCATTCACACTTAGTATATGATCAGCGAGTTTTCATTTTTTTTTCCACTGATTGCTTATCTAACAGATATTACACGCTAGTACGCCATAAATTTTTTTTTCGTAGTACTTAACCACTATTGTTATCAAAGCGGCGCCTATAGCTTCGTTTAATAAACTGGAATCGGAACTGGAGCTCTAATTGTTATGAGGGTGGTACCTGTCGGTTCGTTTAATAAGCTGGAGCCGCCACTGTAGTTCCGAATTGGTCAAATGGAACAGCATCGGAAGTAACCTATTAACTACGTTCCAAAAGTTACAAATCAGAAACCTTAGAAAAAATTCTTACAAGTGATTTGGCATAGCGCGCTTATTACTTTAGCATTAATAGTGGAGCATTCGATTGTGACCGCATAAAAATGATTATTTATAGTTTTTAGCATATCTTCGGGGAGTATAGTTCTGGTTTTTCTTCCGGTTCGTGGCCAAAGAATCGCAAAGAACCTCGAATCCTAATTTGGTCAGGACTGCAGATCTTCATGATATTTCGCTTCCATACTTTCCTATTTTTTATTAAGTTGGTTAGTCGTGGTACGAAAGTTGATATTTATGCATAATTCGCTCGATTGCTTGAGTGATTTAAGGAATTGCGTATGGCGAGGATGGTACCGAATCCGTTCACGACCGATTCGAACAATCCATCTGAGATGAAGCAGTATTTCCACGCCAATTGCCTCTTTGAAACGTTGGCGCGATGTCGTGCAACGACGAAAGTCATCGAATCACCCGCCGATATTGAGGGTGAGCCGCTTTATTGGATTTATTTCTAATACTATATTCCCAGTGAGAGTTGATAATATAAAGTTTAGATTTTCAAAAACGAACCTCAAATATTTTCAATTATATTGACATTCTAATGAAGTATATGCAAATTTTCGAATGATCAGCTGTAAAATATTCGTTTTGCGAATGTGAGTGAATTTTTATAGGGTATCCATAATTTTGCAGCCTGAAGTGGGGAGTTTGGGGAGGGGGAGTGAAAGGATTTGCAAAATTTCCCGTTGCAGACACTGAGGGGAACGCTTCCATTGATGGTAATAGGGGGGGGGGAGTAGGAGGAGATATTTGAGGATATGAGGCGAGCCCTTTTAAGTTGTGTCAAGAGTTCACGAGTGACAGTCTTTGATTTTTCTTTGCCGTAGAGAATATTTTATGCTCATTTGCATCATACTCATAAAAAACTTTGTTGACAATGTCTGACATAAATCTAGCAGATTCGTCTTTGTCTGTCTGTGTCGGTGCGTATACGTCAACTGCGATTTTGCTGTCTTTCTCGTATAGTAAAAACCGATTACAGCTGTTGAAAAATACAGAAGTAAATACAATTGTGCATTCACATTAACAAAAATATTATTGACCTTTAAAGTTTTATTTACTTTCTTTTAGCAGTTTACTAAAGTTGTATTTCTGCCCCCCCCCCTTCCTCTGCCTCCTCTAAGTGCTTACTTGATTGCAGACTTTACCTATATTTCGTTTGAATGGTTCGAATGGGAGTAATCCTTGACCTCCTCATGAATTGTGGGTGGAGTTCAGGTTCATGGTGAAGCTACGTCGTTCGACCTTGTAGTATGACTTGAAGAACTTGGGTTTAATCCACGTTTTCGCTGGTTTTTTTCGAGTTGTAGTCAGAGTCGTATGAATCTGGTTTAGAAGTTCGTGAAACAAATCCTGTATTGTGGTTTTGAATGTGAGAGCTCCCGAGAGTTAAAGTGTTGTTCTTTTAGCTGGGAAGTCCTGAACCACAGAAAGAAAGGAAAGAAGGGAATAATGAAATCAACAGATGTGCGGTTTTGTTATTTTATAGGGTGGAGCGATATGCAGGAAGAGGATCGAAATAAGATACTGGATTTGATCAGTAATCTTGAGAAGGTGCGTGCAGGAAAGACAAGCGGCTCCAAAACTGCATCACGAACATCGGAAAAACAGGTGGAATCTGATACACACAAGCACGAATCCCCAGAAAAGAAGAAGGAGGATTCCTTAAAGAAGCATTTGTCGAGGGGAAGCTCGGAGCACAAAGAAAAAGGAAAGCCTGAGAGTACTGAGAAGAAAGATTCTAAGAGGGAAGGAACAACGATCACAAAAGAACAAGAGGAATCAGGTGGAAATGGGGACTCTCCGGGCACGAGTGGATTATCCGACAAAACAAATAACAAGAAAAGACCAGAAAAGAGGAAGATTGAAAAAATGGGCGAATCACGTGGAAAGGAAGAAGAACGGAAGAAGCGGAGGATGGACATGGAAGAGGGAAAGATAAAATGCGAAAAACGATACTCGAAATTCGATTCATTTAAGTTGTTTTGTAAACTATGCGAAGTACTTGCTTCGGTTTCCAAATATACCGATAAATCGACAGCTGTAAATATGTTTGTAAATAAAGGTGAGCTAATTATTAATTGAATTTAATTTCATCAAGCATTTGTATTTTATTGTATTTTCTGATCATGTCATTTACGCAAATCACTAGTCATCAATAATATTTTTGCAGCGTATGATATGCAAATTTTTTCTTCGAACTTTCATTTATGATTATAATCATTCACTATTTATCCTCTCTTAACGAAATCTTTTTTCCCATATAACTGATCATTTGAAAGTAATTCTATCGATTATGAAGTAAAATAAAAGTAAACAAAAATTCGATTATGTTTAATGCAATTGAGAGTCGAACTTAAAATGCTAAAGAACTTAGAATTATTACGTTTAGAACTTAAAAAAACAACTTTGCTTTACCAGATTCACCATTGCATTGGCCAACGTTCTAAAGATTTCTAGTACTTTGAGCTGAGAGGTATTCGTGTTTTTAGATGGCTATGATGGTGATATGCTGTTATTGGTGAGGATGTTACTTCCATCGACCGATCAACGTGTATTTAACCTTAAAGAGAAACAACTCATTAAGTCATTTTCAAATGTATGTTCTTTTCCTCTTTCGTTTCTGAATCTCTCCGCTCCTCAACTTTAAATATTTCCCATCCTGTTTACCCCCTTAACTTTAAGTATCTTTGAACCCGCTTGAAGCTCATCTGTAAATGTCTTTCGAACCTATTTCTCCGTCTTTACTAATTCCTTCTCTATCTTTTTTATTCAATCAAACTGGCTTATTTTCTAACGGATTCAAAATTTGTACTTTTTTAAGTTTTCTTAAAAAAGAACTTCGAAAAAGTGAGCTTTGAAAATTGCTATAGGAATGGATATTATATTACATTAAAGGGAATCATGAGGTTCGAACGAATATTTTTCATCACGAAAGGGATATTAAGTGATGCTTACGAATTAGAGCTGCACTAATCATCTATTTAACATCTGTTGAGTGCAATTTATGCTCTTATCTGATGTGTTGTCTTTGATTAAAAAATAAATTTATAACAGGTTTCACAACTAATAAATAACATGTTTCATAACAGGTAACAGTTATGAAACATGCAAGTCTTCCTGCTCCATCTGTTACTTGTTGTCAGTTGTATTGAAAGAGGTTTGCTCTTCACAAAATTCTCTCATTTTTGTAATAGTCTTTTGGTGAATAATAAAAATTTTTTAGCAGTTTTGAGTGTTCACTTATGTACGGAAAAAGGATACGTCACCTTCATAGCTACCATTTTAGAAAGTTGTCTTCATTTCCTTCTCCTATTTGAACTTATTCTTTCCAATTTATTTCGAAAAAAAAATCAACTTATTCCACTTATATCCTATTAACTTAACTGCGATTTATTTGTGCATTAATATTTTTTATACGAAACTTTTACTTTAGATTTTTGGATGGTCATCAGAAGAGTTAACTGATTCGTTTAATCAGACGGGTGATGTATCGATTACAATTCGACAGTACTTCGAAAAATCGATTGAAGATGGAAGGAATTCACACCTTTCGTTGCAAGATGTGAGTCTCTCTTTTTTTTGGCAACTAACCTGCTTGCGATTGAATTGTCGATTCTGAGGGATATGAAGGCGATCCCGGAATATGTAATGATTTTAATTTAATTACCGGTTATTTCGACCCTCAGCCGAGCCTATTCTCTTCCATTCAGACACTTTTAGGGTTTCTCTGCAAGGTTCTTGATGCATCCTCTATGTACGTATCTCTCATGGAACACATGTAATCTGTGACATTACAAAAACGTTTCAAGGTAATTTGAGATGTAGATCTCTTAGATGGGTAGAAGCTTTATCCTATGATTTACAGTAGATTGGCATACTCGCAGTTGAGTGGCATTCTCAGATGAGCGCAGATTGCAGCCTTCGTTATTGATGTCTGCAAATATATTGCTGCTGAAAAAGAATGTTCTTTGTGCATGAAAGTTTGGTTTTGTTGCTACGATAGACATTTCTACAGCTCTGATATTCTCCATGCCGTCACCTAAATTCATTACTACAAGTTTCGCTCCTCTGTGGGTGGGGGAGGGGAAGAGGGGTGGTGAGAAAGAGGCTGTCATAAATGCTGGTGTTAAAAAGCTACAAGTTTGTAAATTTCTCGTCGATTCGAAACGCTCTGGGGGTCTTGTAAAGGTGTCTAATTTCTGAGTTGAACGAGCAAGTCTTGAAGCGTACGTCTGGGAGGTCTTGCAATGATTGGTGAGATCGAGGTTTAGCGCTTATTGGCTAAGTTTTTCCTTGTGTGCATTTGCCACTGTCAAAGACCGCCTAGGATTCAAATGGTGCAAAAGCGGGAAGTTTATTTCGTGCAGGTACAGTTCATTGGTTGTCATCAAACTCCGTAAACTTATGCTTTGAAGCTTGCTAACTACAGTGATCATTTTTTCAAAGAGTTTGAAAGTTCGACTGTGATCCCTGGGGAGGGCCGAAACTAAAAGTTACGATTTTTGTAGAATTGTTGTTTCTAGAAGATCATGCTTGAGGATTTAAAGCTGAGGTAGAGCGACGGTCAGCACTTATAAGAGTGAAACTGACTCGATCATCACCAAAGTAAAACTAGCTCTACCTGGCTGTAGCGATTTACATACATTTCATTAATGCTGATTGATGTAAAAGGTAATAAGTATTATTCTCATCACTCTTTTGAGGTAGACAGTTGGCTGGATAAGTTAGCCGAGTACACAAAAGAGGACGACCAACAGCGGCACTTGAATTCAATTGCAAAACGGTGCGTTTTCTGTGAACATCTCTTTTCACGTTGATTTTATTTCTTTTTTTTTTTCTGGTCACAGGTGAAACTTTTTAAAATCATATTTGGGGTAGCTGGAGACAATACTTTAGTGTCACCTGAGATTATGCTTCCTGGAGATACTTTAATGCCATCTGAAGTTATTCTTTGAATTGATTTAATTCCTATCCCGCTATGCAGTGTTTCTTCTCGTCGTTACGTTGAAATGATGGTCTTATGCACTGTACATAAGCTTCTCTTTTGAATGCCTGTATTCTATGAGGGATTATCCTACAGCTACACTCTATTGAGATTGGATGAAAAAACCTGGAAATAAGAACGATAAAGCAATCTGCATTTGAACTCTAATAATATCGAATGAAATCCGCATTCGTTGAATTGATATTGCGAGGAGGCATTTTGCATCTTTTGAATGCCTGTATTCTATGAGGGATTATCCTACAGCTACACTCTATTGAGATTGGATGAAAAAACCTGGAAATAAGAACGATAAAGCAATCTGCATTTGAACTCTAATAATATCGAATGAAATCCGCATTCGTTGAATTGATATTGCGAGGAGGCATTTTGCATTAAGATGGCTGAATGTAATTTTCGTGGGAGGTATGTTTAGTGGAGCGAACCAGTGAATAGACTCGTAATCACCTTATTTATGGTATTTTGGTAACATTTGTGACCAATAAGTGCCCAGTAAAGAGCAAACGATACACTTTCCAAGAAAAATTGTGCTTTTTGTAAAGAAACGAGGTATGGCAAGAAGAGCATTGGATGGAATTGCTACAGTAATTATTTTCAGCCTTTCTTCTTTTCTAATTTAGCTGAAAACACATCACTTCTTTGTTGAACTTCGAGAAGTGCACAGTTTCTGTGGATTTTCATCCATACAAGTCTACTGATTTCGATCTACGCAATATCTTTTTTCCCGCATGGAAAAGTCCACGAATTTTGATCCATCCATTCCTCTTCCTTTCTTCGGAATTCTGATAGCGGTGCAAAAGAAAAACTTGAACGCAATTCATGTGACATGATCTTTCCGTACTCGTAGAAGGATGTGATCCTGAGCGAGGTTTTATTCACGAACTTGATTATGCGATAGCATATGTGAAGCAAATCTCGTAGGTATAGGCGATCACCATCTTCTTGATACTCACAATTGTTTTGTTTTTTTTTTTGTTCATTTTGATTTTTTCATTATTAATAATCCTACAATAAGCGGAAACCTTTCAATATTAATTTTACTGTTTAATAGACGAACCTTGCAGTTTTCAAAAAATCAACCGTGAGTGCATTGAAATTCGTGATTGCTCAGGTTTATTTACCGAGTCTTACTGTAGTAGTCACTTTTTGTGATACTGTTATCGTAGTTATTTTTGTGCCATTTTTTAAAATGTATTATTTGTAAATGATGACCGTATTTCTTTTTTTAGAGCAACACCCCTCGAGCTACAGTATATTCTTCGTCTTATAAAAAAAGATTTACGCATCAATGCTGGAGCTAAACATATGTAAGTACTATACTGATCCGATTTATACTGTTGCAAATTCCATGGCAGTTTGACTCCACTGTCGCTCCGGTCATTCTGTTATTTCCAGCCGATGTATGCGTTTTCCCGTTGATCGGCTGATCATCCCATTCCCTATGCCTCCTTCTCTCCTATGAACAAAGACAACATAGCTGGCACTTCTAGTGCCGATAGAGTAAGTTGTGGTATCATCAGGCTGAAAGTTTATGAGCCAGTATTGCGGATCGATCCATCAAATGACGCCATCACTGTTGAATCAGCTTCAGTCAATTCGAATTTTGGTTAGGGAGGAGGATTTAGGGAGAGGTGAGGCGATTGCAGTTTTGAGGGATCAAGAGCGAGGACTACGGACAAACCGACAGAGGTGCATTCTGAGGCGCCTCAGGCATTTACTATGGAAGGGGGGGGGGGGCAATTGATCGCCTCTTTCCTTGAGCAAGTCAGTGGGTGGCCTGTTGTTCGTTAGCAGTGACTAATTGCATATTGAATTACTACTTAATTTGATGCTCATTCCAATTTGAATGTTATCTAACGATGTTTAAACTAAAGTTCTAATATCATCTCTATAAGGAAATAGTCTTCGTGAATGGTGATGGATTCTTTTTATAAACCTGCACGACATTCTTTTTTTGCAGATTAGATGGCATTAAGAAGGGTGCTTACGAAGCATTTCAAAATTCACGGGATTTGAAGTTAGTCTTGGAAAAGTGCGAAAAACTTGGATCAGACACTTCGTTTTTGATCGACAGTGGAATAACCTTGGGAACACCGGTGAAACCAATGTTGGTTAGTTGTTGTGTTGCTGCTTGATGACATGTTTCGAACGATTGCTGACTTGGCGAAATCCACACTGGGATGTTTTCATGGGCAGGATAGGGAGGGGAGGGTGTTGCGGGTTGCGGGCGGCAGTTGGGGCTCAAGAGGTATTGGAGTGATATGACCTGTTATCTTTTTCCTTCACCGAGTGACAATATCTTCAGGTAGATTGCTGTATCCACTTTTATGAGCCATGAGGTGGATGGTTGTGATGCGCTTTTTATAGGTGCTACTGTGAAGTAATGAGCAAGAAGTGTGCGACAATTATTCCATAAAGTTTTTGTGGCCAGCCATCTTTGAAATAGTTACAGATATATACGTATGATTGCTCTATAAAGGAAGAGTTAAGATTAAGTCATGCGTCAATTGCACGCTAGTAATTTCCGGCAGGTTTTGCTTGAATTATATTAGACGAAAGATTCGATGGAAATTTTTTCGTATTTTTGAGTGTTTTCCACAAATTTTTATTCAAAATCTCTGCATTCTTTTGTACTGCATTTAAAGGTTATCTTAATTTCTGCGATTGTCTGGAACTGTGTGAGTGTGAAGGATGTTTTGGAAAATCCAGAGCGGAAATATGTAAGATCGCTTCCGGCTCACCAGGCGCATGGATACACTTGCGTATGACGCCTAATTCATTTGTAAATTTTTGAGTATATATGTTTTTTTTTTTCATTTTTGGAATAATACTGCCTTGGTTTTGATTTTATTGAAATCGAAAGTTTTGCAAAGGGTGTAATAGCTCTTGCTTCGCTGTTCAAACATCAATGTGACTCACTAATTTATCGTTGATTGGAATGTAAAGAACATATCGTGCAGTCTGTCTCATACAGGTACAGCTGTTATGAGCAGCTGAATGGTAATCTAATTTTATCGATATTGAAGTTCTATTTCTGAAAGTTTTATGGTATTCCTTGAATTTAGAGACATACTGCATTCTACATGGAACTTTTTTTTTTCATTTTTGGAATAATACTGCCTTGGTTTTGATTTTATTGAAATCGAAAGTTTTGCAAAGGGTGTAATAGCTCTTGCTTCGCTGTTCAAACATCAATGTGACTCACTAATTTATCGTTGATTGGAATGTAAAGAACATATCGTGCAGTCTGTCTCATACAGGTACAGCTGTTATGAGCAGCTGAATGGTAATCTAATTTTATCGATATTGAAGTTCTATTTCTGAAAGTTTTATGGTATTCCTTGAATTTAGAGACATACTGCATTCTACATGGAACATATTTCACCTATATTTTCCACTCTATCAGTCCAAGTGTCCTCGAGTTGTCATTTGCTCCTTACCCTACAGCCCCCCCCCCCCCCCCCCCCCCCCAAAAAAAAGTGGTATTGAAATATGCTTGAAGTTTACTCTTGGCAGGTCCATACCGTTCGAATCAGCGCACCGATGATGGTGATTATGAAGTGATGCATGCTGAAATCGTTTGAAATGATGAGCGGAGCGGAGCGTTTCAGGCGGAGCCATGTCGGAGTGTTGAGCAGGCAATGAAAACGTGTGTAAATGGGATGTTCAGTGAAATCAAGTATGATGGTGAGCGGTTGCAACTACATAAGAGTGGCGATACTTTCACCTTCTTTTCGAGATCGCTACGACCTGTTCAGGAACATAAGGTTGTTTTTTTTTTTGATTATTGCAGTGCTTTATTTCTCTATGAAATGATGTTAAGGATATTGTATGGCGATCCCTTTGGGCGAGAATTAATGCTGAATTGCATTTTTAATAAGATAGAATACATGCAAAGCTTTTATATAGATAAATTCAAGTATGGAAGAAGTTTCCGAGGGATTTTAATTTCATTCGTAGTTATCTGTTGAAGTGGCCTGGCCCATAGTTTGTTGGTGGCCCTTTCAGTGGAATTCGATGGGAAAGACGTTAATGCGGGAAATAATATAATGCATGAGCATTATGCATTGATATGTAAATGTCCAGAATCATGTGACGTGAGGTTTTGGAAAAAAAACAAAATGTTTATGGGAATGATTTATAATATAATGCAAGACGATATATGCTGGATAAGTCCATATCAGATGGGTATTATGGGCAGAAGTGTTCATGCAGAAATTCGAAAAAAATAGTGGTGATATGCAAAAAAAACGAAGTTGAGTGTAGCACATGACGGAAATCAGACGGAAATATCCAGGGCGCAGGATATTCCTAAGCATTTTATGACTTGTATTCTCGGGCAGGTTTTCTTTTTTTGAGTGGGAGAGTGGGGAGAGGTAGAGGAGGAAGGAGCTGAATAAGGGAATTCCGAAGCTTCTGAAGTCTAGAACTTTAAGTGCTACGATGAATCAAAATCATTGCATAGTGTGGGGATGTTTCATCGCAATGGGGAATTCACAATTTTTAATTGAGTGGTTTCATGATAAAGGTAGCGTGTTTTAGAGTACTCAGTAGGAGGGTTAAGAATTGAGGAACGAAACATTTACCTGTAGCATAATGGGACAGCGGCAGTTTCTTTTCCTACGGAAGAGGTACAGGTATGAAATTACTGCCCTCTTTAGAAGTCACTCATCGTAAGTACTGAGCAGAAATTGGGGAAGGCGACCATCTCGATGTGACAGCTGCGAGGTTATAGAGATCTCAAAATTAGTGATCCCGGATACCAGTATCAGTGACGCAGTTTTTTTTAAATTGAGACAGCATGTTAGTGGAGAACTTTTAATTATTGTTAGGTCGCTGAATTTTTGTGACCGAACATTTTTATTTTTTGAGACTAAAATAGGAGATTTAAATTGCTCACGGTTGATTCTTAAAATATGAAACTTGTGATGCCTCACCACTTCCGATGCTGTTAGACGACTTGAGCAGTTGACCTTAGTTGCCGTACTGAGCGGTGTTTACACTGTACGCAGTTCGCGACTTTAGTCACGCTACCGTTCTTCTCGGAAAGGCCACGCTATATAAACAAAGGTTGAGTAAATGAATTTCCTGATTGCTGCCCAGAAGAATTCAAGATATTAGTTACCAGCGGTCAAGACAAGTGTAAGTACTAGTGACCAGCGGTCGAAACAATAGAAGCAGCCGTTTTTGAAGCACGTACTATTATTGCACGTTGATTGAATGACATGCTGCTGTTTGCGCCGTAAAACCAACCTTAATTTGCCTAGTCATTTTTACTTTTAATGTAAACTTAATGTGACTTTATACGTAACAAATTGTTTTTAAGGTGTCACATTTGTCAGACGTGATACCACAGGCATTTCCGAAGGGTGGAGATATGATCCTTGATGCGGAAGTGCTGCTTGTGGATACGGCTACTGGTAAGCCGCTCCCATTCGGTACTCTTGGTGTGCATAAGAAGGAGCAGTTCGCTAATGCGCTCGTTTGTCTCTTCGTGTTTGATTGCCTTCTTTTCGATGGCAAATGCTTGGTCGATAGGTTTGTTCAATTTTCAAATTATATATATATATA